>VZZY01024519.1:114742-130355 GCA_013400335.1 Eurystomus gularis | reverse complement strand
CGCGCCCGGCCCGCCTCCCGCCGTACTGCGCCCAAGAGCGGCGTCGCCCAAAGCTGCGCGGCGGGGGCGCTCCGGCCGTAATGTTCCGAGTGGCAGCACACGCCAACGCCCGCCTGGGGCTGCGCTGAGGAAGATGTCCCGGGCCAGCCCCTGGCGGTGCGGAGTGTCCCGGGACAGCCGGGGGCAGTTTGCAGAGGGGCGTCCAACACCAGCCCGGGGGGCTCAGGGGGTTCATCCCGCACCAGCCCTGGCAGGCACCAGGGATACTCCCAGGCATCCCAGGGGGTTCATCCCGCACCAGCCCTGGCAGGCACCAGGGATACTCCCGGGCATCCCACGGGGTGTCTGTGGGGGTGTCCCGGGGCAGCCTTTGCAGGGCCTGGGGGGATGCTGGACCAGCTGGAGGGGTTTGCGGGGGGAAACCCAGGCTGGCCTCCTGCAGCCTCTTCTCTGGGGGCTCTCTGACACAGATGTGGGGTGAGATGGGGACCTTGGAGCAGGATGAGTGTCTGGGGGGACCCCAGAGCTTCCTGGGCATCCAGACCCCATGAGTTCCCCAGGGAATAGGGGTAAAAGGGCTCAGGGCCACAAAGGCAGGTGTCCTACACGTCTAGGGCTGACAGTGGCCCCTCTCTGATACCTCCCAGCCCTCTTCTGCCTGACCGGAGATGCACAATCCTCCCTTGTCCCCAGCAGGTCCAAAGTAGGTCAGGGAGGCTGGGCCGAGCCCCTGGAGAGGGGAGTGAGTGGAAGGGGGTGCAGAGGGCCCCAGACACCCGCCCTGGTAGCTGCACCGCTGGGTTAGTGCCCAGCCCCTGTCCTAGTAGGACCCCAATGACCTCAGCCCAAGGGGTGTGGGGCATTTCCCCAACCCATCTCCAGTTCCCTGGGGTGGTTCAGGATCCCACTGCATCCTCACAGGTTCCACAACCCTCCTGGGAGCTGGAGTCCCAGGGTGCAGGTTGGGGCGGCTGAATCTGGGGGGATGGAGTCAGTACCAATGTAGCGACCTGGGGGACTGGAGTTAGGGAGTGAGCGTGGGGCTGGCCTGGGCGGGATCTGGGGGATGAGCACAAGGAATAAGGAAGATGAGAGAGGGATTTCTCACCCCTTAATTGCAGTTAATAATTGATGAACCTGTTTACTGCAGGAGGCAAAGGTCTCCGGTGCTGTCAGGGTGCGAGCGCAGAGCAGCCTGTCCAGCGGCATCCTCAGCAACGCGGCTGCAGGTAAGGGATTGTGGCCCCCACCCCAGCCCCTGCAGGCACTGCGGGCCATCATGGGGGGATGCAGGGATGTCTGTGGGCTGTGGGGCTGCCCATGGGCCATGGCACAAAGAGGGGCACACTATGGTGGTGTCACAGATTGCTCTTGGGCTCTAAGAGCTGCTTGGGGCGACCCCATTGATCCTCCCAGCCATGCACAGGGGCGGCTCCTGGGGTCCCCAAGCACCCTCATTGTCTCCAGCACTCAGAGGCCAACCCTGTCCCCATATGCCATGTCCCCAGGGAACCTGTGCCCAGGGGTGTGGCATGGAGCCTGGTGCTTGCTCACCAGCCTGGCTCAGCAGAGGCGACTGTCTCTACCAGAGCCCTTCCTGCCCCAGGGGTTGTTCTCCAGGAGGGATTTGGGGTGTCTGGTGGGAGCAGGCAGCTGTCAGCCCCAGGCTCTTGTTCTCTGGCATATGCCCACAGGCTCGCTGGCAGGATGGCATGGCGCTCGCTGGTGCTGCTCCCCTTTCTCCTGACAGCAGGTGAGGACTTTGCTCTGTGGCTGGCATGGGTGGGTGGGAGGCGTTGGAGGTGTTTTCAGCCCCAAGACTGGTCCTGAATTCCCTGAGGGCAGCTGGGATCCCCGAAACAGCTGTTCACCTCAATGGCACCTTGGGGAACCAACAGCAACCTTGCTGTTCCAGGGCAAGACAGAGTGGGCTGGGGGCTGGGCAGTGGGGAGGGCATCCAGCATGGGTGCTGCAGCTGCAGGACAGGTGTGGTCTGGAGGTGGGAGCTGTGAGATGAGCATGAGGAAGGGGAGAGGTGGTGGGTTCTCCTGCCTCCCATGGAGACCCAAACCATGGCCAGGAGCTGGGGCTGGAACTGGGTGGATGCTGCCAGGTGTGAGGATCAAGGGTACTCAGCACACCTCTTCCTTGTAGTTTCAGGCAACACAGCCCCCTTCTTTAACATGACCTTCGTCTACGTGCCCGAAGACCTGGAGCTGGGTGAGTAGGCAGCCTCGAGGAGGCCCCAGGTTGCAGGGGAAGCAGCAGCGGGGAGCGAAGGCGGGCAAGGACTGACACTGCCTGTGTCCCCAGGCCATCAAGCTTTCCAGCTGACAGCTATTGACATAGACGGGGACCCGCTCACCTACAGCATCGGTGGGCCAGATGCCTTCTACTTCTTAGTTGATGCCCAGACAGGCAATGTGACGCTGAGGAATTCCCTGGACCGCGAGGTGAAGACAGAGCCTGGGGCAGATGTTCCTGCCTGAGCTTGGGGTCTGGGGTGATGCGAACAGGGGGTAGAGCTCTGAGTCCCATGGGATTGCTGCTCACAGTGGTACTGTGGGTCACTCCCTGGCCCCAAAGCTCGGCTCCAGGGGTGCCGAGATGAGCATCCCACCCAGAGGTGGTGGGTGGGAGGGCACTGGGGCTCAGCCACCCAAGGGTTGTGCTCCACCTGGCCCTGACCGAGCCCTGCCTTGTGTTCCCTCAGTTCCAGGCCAGGCTCACCATCACTGTCAGCGTGTACGATGGGAAGAATGATGCAGTGAGTGCCAGGGCTCTGGCTGGGTGGCTGATGGGGATAGGGAGGGGAGCAGGGTCTCAGCAGGGCTGTGGACATGTCTTGATGGGCAAAGGGGTGGAGATGGGCTTTGCCCAGGGGTGGGTGGTGCTGGCTGGCTTATAAACTGGGGTGGGCACAGGATGCCAAAACTGCACCCAGCTCTGCTAAGCACCATCTCCTGCACCCATCCCACACCCTCCCTAACAACCGGTAGGTCTCCAAAAAACTAACAATCATCGTGGAGGACCGTAACGACAACGCCCCCGTCTTCCAGTACCTGCCGTATGAAAAGTCCATCCCCGAGGTACCTCCCTGGGACCTCCCGGCCCCCATGGACTGCAAGGCAGGGGTGCTGGGCGGCTCCTGTGGCGTGGGTGTGCCAGCAGCGGGACAACAGTGTGCCAGGAATGGGATGACCCTGCACCTGGGCATGTGGTACTGTTGTGCCAGGGCGTGGGGCAATGGTGCAGCCAACACAGCTGATCTGGGAGCACCCCATGCTGAGGCAGTTCCCAACAGGCACCTCTGTGCCAGTCGGAGGAGCTGGCCTGTGGCTGGGACTCTGCCCTTGTGATGAGCCTCTGATCAGGGAGTGCCTGAGCTGCCGCTCACCCCAGGCCAGGGTGGGGTTGGATCAGGGTGCAATGGGGTGTGGGGCTGAGCCCAATCCCGCTCTGGCAGCCTCAGGACTGGGGCACAGCCTCTGCTCCCGGGGAGCCCCAGGGAGGGTGGCGGGGGGAATCTGGTCTCTCTCTGCCCAACAATAGCAAGGGCAGCAGCTCGTCCCTGTGTGGCCCATGGCACTGGCCTCCCGGAGCCCTGGGGGGCCAGAGCACGCCAGAGCAGGGCTGACAGGGGCTGGGCCCAGCACCGCCCCCGGCTCTCCTGGGCAAAGCCACCACCACCCCTCTGTGTGCCCAGAACACAACACTCGGCAGCATCATCTACAACGTGTTTGCCAATGACAGTGACACCGGGAACGCCTCCAAAGTCAGCTACAGCATCGAGGAGGTGAGCCCAGTGTGTTGCTGCATAGAACACACCATTCCCAAAACCCACCCTTAGCCACCCAAGTGGGGCAGAAGGTGTCGGGGGATCCAGCCAGGGGCAGCCCCATGGCTCTGGGGGAGCAGGTGTGTGCAGGGGCAGGAGGGCAGGCTCTGTGCCCACTGGGCAATGGGTTCAAGGTGCTGAACAGTTCCAGCTGGGGATGAGCCAGGTGGTAGGAAGTCCCCACAGCCTGTGGGCCAAGCTGAGATGGATAGGAGTTGAGCCTCCTTCTCTGCTGGGGCACCTCAGCTCCCTGTCTTGGTGACACGGGCTGATGTTCCCTGCTCAGGTGATCCCAGACAGCACAAAGAATCACTGGCTCTTCTACATCCTGCCCAATGGGAGTGTGGTGCTCAATGGCTCACTGGACTATGCCAAGAACACCTTCTACCAGCTCAGGATCCTCGCCAAGGTGGGGGCCAGCTGGGTCAGGTGTGCAGAGCTGCCAGGTAAGGGGGCTGTAGGACTAATGGGTGCTCTGCTCCCCAGGATGGTGGCGGGTGGCTGCACAACACTTTTACCTTCAAGGAGAGCTCAACCTACCTGTCCCTGACCATCAGTGACCTGCCCAACCTGCACCCACGGTTCCTCAGTGAGCCCTACTCCGGCTCCGTGCCCGAGAACTGTGACCTGGTAAGGAGCCCACCTGTCCCAGTGGTGTGTCCCTATCCCTGACCCTCCCTGGGAGCTCTGACATCCTGGGGTGTCTGGGCCACTGGACATGGGGGCAGCTGGAGAAGTCATGGGTCCTGCCCTGATGGCCATGTCCCTACAGGGCACCAGTGTGCTGACTGTCACCGCCATGGACAGAGACACGGGGGTGAATGATGAAATATTCTACAACATCACCAGTGAGCAATGGGGCAGGGCAGGAAAGACAGGGGGTGAGGTGTGGAAGGGTGGGATGGGCAGGGGGTGTGACCAGACAGTAAGGAGCACCACAGGGACTGGTTCTGGGCTCCTGGATGCTGCCAACCTGCCCTGCTGGCAGACAGAAGCCCAGGCCTGTGTTTCCTGGTGGCTGCAGCTGATTCCTGCTGTCTCCCTGCCGTCTCCCTGCCCTAGATGCCAGTGTCCCCTTTTCTATCAATGCCACGACGGGCACTATAACTGTGAGTGGACCCCTGGACCGTGAGCAGCTGCCAAGCGAGGAGGTGCTGCTGGAAGTCATGGTGAGTAGGAAGCAGCAAGGGGAACCCTGTCCTCTTTCTCTCCCTGGACCTCTCTCCAACTCAGTCTCTCCTCCTGCCCAGGCACGTGAGAAGAACCTGGACATCTACGGCAAGGTGGCCCAGGCCAGAACTCTGGTGACAGTCATGGTGACCGATGTCAATGACAACAAGCCCCAGTTCTACAACTGCTCCCTCCCCAACTGCACCTTCTCCACTCATGCCCAGAACAGCTTCAGGGGCAACATCATAGAGCACTCCTCCTCCAGATTGCCTGTGTCCAACCTCAGTATTGTCGCCCATGACGCGGACAAGGTGGGATCCTGTCCAGGGGGGTGGGCCAGGGTGCAGGTGTCTGTCCTTGCTACCCACCCTCACTCCCTCGTGTCTCTCCCTGGCAGGGAATCAACAGCAGTTATGAGCTGTACCTGCAGGGTCCGAATGCCAACGCCTTCACTGTCTCCCCCACAAAGATCGTGGGCACAGGGGAGGTTCAGCTTCTGGTGCAACACCCATCCTATGTGGACTATGAGATAAGCCATGTCATGGTGGTGCAGGTGGGACTTATAGGGCTGTCCCGCCATGGGGACTGTCCTTGCTCCTTGCATATGCTGGGGCACAGCAGGCACACAGCCCTTCTGCAGGGTTCTAAAGCGAAAGCAGAACATGGCTTTGTGCTGGCAGCTTGTCTGGTGCAGAGGAGCTGGGCTGGAGTGTGACAGGTCTCTTTCTCATGTTTGGGGACCCATGTGAGACACTGTCCCTTTCTCTGTCCTGCAGATCATTGCTAATGACACAGGGAACCCCACAGACTGCTGCTCCATGGCCACTGTGACCATCGATCTCATTGACAGCAACGACCATATCCCTGAGTTTCCCCAGAGCACCTACAACCTGAGTGTGATGGAGAACAGTACTGACGGCACCATCATCTCCCCAAACATCACGGTCAGGCACTGCTCAGGGAGCGGGCACAACTTACAGCCCTAAAGCAGGGTGCTGGGCACACCTGGCACTGCAAGTGCAGCTTGCATTGAGGGCACTGCTCTCTCCATGCACACAGGAAGGAGACAGTGCCAGCAAGCACATAAGGTGTGGGACCCCATACCCATCAGCACCATGTTTTTGAGGTGCTCACTGCCAGTGGCTGTTGCCCCAGACTCATCACTGCTCTGTGGGCTGAGGCAGATTGAGCAGACACTTCCTTCTCTCTTTTAGGCCTATGATCCGGACAGCGGTGTCCTGGGCCAGATCACTTACGAGCTGCTTCCAGAGAGCATGTACGTAGGGGCATGGCCAGCCACAACCAGGGCATCATCCTGGTGAGGGGACTCCAGGCCTGAGCCCAGGTGATGGCTCTGTGTGTGCTGTAGCCGTAAGATCTTTGCTGTGAATGCCACAACCGGGGCTGTGCTGGTGCAGAACGGAAGCTTGCTGGACCGGGAGACTCGCTCCATCTACTATGCCAACCTTCAGGCCAAGGATGGGGGCAATTTGGTGGGCACCACAGTGCTGGAGATCACCGTGCTGGATGCCAATGACATGGCACCTGTCATCACCGGCTCCTACTTCATCTCAGTGGAAGAGGGGCAGAATATCAGAACGCAGATCCAGGTATGCACTGGTGGAGGGGACAACAGGGGGCTATCATAAAGGAGCAGGGACAGTCCCCAAAGTGCCAGACAGCTGCATTCCAACCCCTGACCTTTTCAGGCGATTGACAACGACGAGCCTGGCAACCCCAACAGCATATTGGGCTTCAAGATCTTGCCAGGACCATTCAGCGACAACTTCACCATCAATGCGGACACAGGTGAGATGCACAGCAAGGAGCCGCTGGACCGTGAGGCCGTGGAAGATGAGCGGGGGCGAATAGTGGTGACGGTGGAGGTGTACGACCACGGCGTGCCACAACTCAGCACCTTGGTGAATGTCACCATCACTGTGGGGGTGAGCCATGGGCACAAGCGGAGACACACTGGGGCAGGCTGGGACTTGGAGCTGGGATGGATGGATAGACAGTAAGGGGACGTGGGATCCCTGGCTGTGGCAGGGGCACCGTGTCCCCAGGCTCTCTTTGGGGGCAGAAGGATGCAGGGAGGCAG
Organism: Eurystomus gularis; assembly: GCA_013400335.1. NCBI lineage: Eukaryota > Metazoa > Chordata > Aves > Coraciiformes > Coraciidae > Eurystomus > Eurystomus gularis. The sequence goes on along the minus strand of VZZY01024519.1, from coordinate 123,245 downwards.
AAGAGGGCTCGTGGGTCTCCTGCCTATGGGCAGGCAGGTGTCCACATGCCTGTCCCCAGCCTGCTGTTGGGGACCCTGTTTCCTGGAGCAGCTACAACCATGAGCTTTGTCTCCTGCAGGATGTGAATGACAACAGACCCATATTCCTCAACCAGTCTTATAACTTCTCAGTGTTTGAAGACTCTTCAGGTAGAAGTTGTGTGGCCAGGCCTGTGGGACCAGTGGTGTCCTGGAGTCAGCACCTGCTGGCCACTGAGTGTTTGTCTTCACCTACAGAGTCCTTCGTGGGTAAGGTAGAAGCCACAGATGCCGACCAGACAGAGATCAACTCCCGCATTTCCTTCCTGCTTCAGAGGACCAGTGGCTCCAGCAACTTCTTGATCTACTCTGTCCGCTTGGGGCCAGGGCACTATGGTGGGCAGCTGTTTGTGGACCCTGACATGTCCCTGGACTACGACACCCTGCAGGAGAAGTTCTTCTCCTTGATGGTGCTGGCGGAGAACACAGCTGCAGACAACATGGGGGAAAATGCCAGCGTCTCAGTGATGGTCCAAGTCCTAGACATCAATGATGAGCCTCCCACCATCCTGCCTGACTCATTGAAGAACGTGAACGTGAGCGAGAATGGCACACAGGCGGGTCTGGTCTGCACACTAGTTGCCTCCGACCCAGATACCAACCACTCGCTGGTCTTTGAGGAGCTGGCGGTCGCCTGTTTCAAGGGGGAGAGCAGTGCTGGGGAGGTGTGCTGGGACTGGTTCATGCTGGCACCCAATGGCTCAGTGCTGGTGAACAGCTCGGACATTGACTACGAGCTGTGCGACAGGGTGGCGCTCACGCTGCGGGCTGAAGACCTGTACACTGAGAAGGGCAACCGCTACAGCCAGAATGGTATGGCACCCACTCCCCGCTCCTTCCACCTCCACCGGGCATAGGGAGATGTGGGACCTGCCTCTCCCACCTCCCAGGAGGGGCTGTGGAGAGCGGGGCGGGAGCCACGTGGTTTGGCGATGGAGGGAGAGTGTTCCCAGCTCTTTTGGTCCCTGCCATAAGGACCTGAGCTTGCTGAGAGGACAGGCCTCCCAGGGGAAGCAGAGGAGGGTGCTGCAGGGCTTATCTGTTGGTGACCAGAGCTCTGCTTTTGGGACATCTGCAGAAACCCTGAGGATCCTCATCCTCGATGTGAATGACAACCCACCCATCTTCCTGCCCATCTTGGAGACCTTTGGTGAGTGGCCAGGGCTGGTGCATCCTTTGGGCTCCTGTTTGCACCCTCATGTTCCTGGCAGTGGAGACTCTCCCCAGCCAGGGCAGGGCTGTGAGAGGTGTAGTGGCCAAGCTGGGGTTTCCCAATGCCTTCCGTGAAGGCTGTGAGGCCAAGCAGGAGGATGCTTGGAGCTCTGCTGAGCCCCAGAGCTGTGTGGGCATGGGGTCTGCAGCAAGCCCGGCTGCACACCAGCATGACCGTGCTGCCCATCTATCTGTCCCCTGCAGTGGTTGTCCCTGAAATCTCTCCTGTGGACCTGCAAGTGGCTACTGTGAAGGTGAGGAGCTGTGTGCATGCGTCTGTCAGTCTGTGGAGCCAGGCTTGCCTGTGCCAGCTGTTCCCACCTGTGCTCCTGCCACGCTTTGTCCCTGCAGGCCAAGGATGCTGACTCAGGGATGAAGGGAACCATTACCTTCTCCATTGTCAGTGTGGTGCTCATGGAGGACAGCGGGGTCAGCCGGCCCTTCGAGAACCTCTTCAAGGTGGTGACAACACCTGAGCAGGACACCTACATCGGGAGCATCCAGTGAGGCCATGGGTCTGGGACAGTGTGGGGGAACATGGCTCAGCTCCTGCCTGCCACAAGGCAGAGGTGCAGGCAAGGCCAGCACAGGCTGACAAGGGGACAAAGCCATCCTGGGGTCCTGCCCTGGGCATGGTGGCAGGGTGGAGCTTGGGGGACAGTGATGCCCTCCCAGGGATGTCCCATGAGATTGCTGATGTCCCTGTCTTCGCAGGGTGGCTAGCAACCTCGACGGCTCGCTGAAGGGGCAGTACCAGGTGACAGTGGAGGCTCAGGATGGCGAGGCACCAGTGCACAAAGCACAGACTGTGCTGAACGTGAGTGTCACCCCGTCCCCCTGTTTGGGGATGCTGTGTGCCCTGCCCTACCCCACTTAACCTCTGCTCTCCCCATGCAGATCTTTGCAGTAGATCAGAGCTACCGTGTTCGCCTCCAGTTTTTGACAACGGTGGATGAAGTCCAGAGTAACTCCGAAAATATCAAAGTGTAAGCGGTGTCAGGCTGGGGGGGGGTGGGCTCACGGCTGTGCAGCAGGGAATGCGAGCATGCAAACCAAGACCCACCAACCATGTCTCCCAGCTTCATAGACCACGAAGGGAACCAAGACAGGCAGGTCCTCACTGAAGCTGTGGGCTGCAGGGAGTCCAGCTGCTTCACATGCCCATGAGCAGAGCAACAGGACACCCAGCTTAGCCTCCCTCCATCCCTCCTGTTCCTAGGGCTCTGACCACCGCGACCAAGGCAGGGGTCTACATAGTGGCCATCCGGAGCATGGAGAACAGCCGTGCCTCCCAGTGAGTGGGGTCGTGCAGGTGTTGGGGAAGGGGACATGGCAGTGGCATTGGAATGGGTCACCCTGGAACAGGGCACCATGCCCTGCACCCTGCTTGTCCCATGTCTTTTATCTTGCAGGGTGGAAGCCAAGTCAGTGATGGAGGTGTACTTCGTCTACAGCAATGGCACTGCTCTGGACGTCAACCAACTGACTGTGTGCGTGCCAGGGTAGAGGCCACATGTGGGCACTGCCATGCGCCCAGACCGGCCCAGCTGCTCATGCTTCTGCTTTTCTTGGCAGGCTCATACAGTCTGACCCGCTGGTTCTGGCTGAGCTGGTGAACCTGGGCCTGGCTGTCATCGTGAGTGGGGCTGGGCATGGGGCATGGAGAGGGCACCAGCCCTGACTGGGGTTGTGCCCTCACCCCTGCTCTGTGCCAGGGCCCCGGGGAGGTGACGAAGCCTACCAGGGAGACGGAGCTGATCGGCATCATCGCAGGGCTGGCAGCATTCCTGCTCATCTTCATCCTCATCATGACCCTGGTCTTGGTTCTCACCACCAGAAGGTACCACACCACCCACACCCCCTCCTACCTCCCTCAACACTTGCATCCTCACCAGCACCCCCAGACCCATCCCTACCTTCCATCCCACGGCCTGGCTCCCCCTTGCCCCTCTCAACCATCCTGCCCCTGGGCTTTGCAGCTACAAGAGGAAGCTGAGTGCGATGAAGGCTCTGAAGGCGGCCACAACATTCAGCCCTGCCACAATGCAGCAGGGAGCCGGAATTCCCGGGACCAACCAGTACAATGCAGAGGGGTGAGTGGGGAGCTCTCTGCAGCAGGGGGGGAGCCCAGGCATGTCCCCACACCCAGGGGCTGCAGGGCTTGCTGTCTGTCACACACCTCCTGCCTGCGGGGACAAGCCTGCCCCGGGCTGACCCTGCAGCCCATGGGAGGATCACTCACCTGCCACCCATCCCTGGCCAGGGCCAACCCCATGCTGAACCTGCCACTTGATCCCTCCCACGACCTGGGCTTCCATGAGGACTCTAGCTCTGTGGCCAGGTGAGCTCTGCGGGACATTCGCAAAGGCCATGGGGCCATCACCCTGTGTCCCTACTCTGTCAGTGCCTGGGCCCTCTTCTACCCCCTACCCTCCACTATCCACAGCATGAATTCCCTGGATGAAAACACAGTAGATGCACCTGGGGACAATGATGTCAAAGACAACGTGAGTGTGCAAAGAGCTGCTGGTGCCAAGCAGGGAGTCCTGCCAACTGCACCCATGTTCCCTCCTCTCTGCTGTGGTCCTGGAGCTCTCACGTCCCTTACTCTCCATCCCCTTGACAACCTCCAGCTCAAGGGAATGCCAAGAGCGCCCCTGTCCCCCACCTTTGTCCCCATCCCCTCTGACCACACTATCCTCCTGTAGCAGGGCAAAGTGCAGCTGACAGACTCGACTGACAAGGAAGTACTGGTGGCCGCCCTGAACACGAAGGAGCCCACCAAAATAGCATACATCAACACCACCTTCACCACCACAGACTTGTGAGCAGGCCCACGAGGTGCAGCGGGGCCAGAGCAGGACTCGGGCAGCTGCTTTGGTGATGTTGTGTTCAGAGGCTAGCAATAAACTTGTCCCACAGGGTCATGGTGTCCTGTGGCCATCAGCCCGGGGGGCTCAGCCAGCTTGGTGTCATCCTCTTGGCGCAAGGGACTAGTTTCAGTCCAGGCTGGTGCTGGAGTGGAGATGAGTGCCACCACAGGGCTCAGCCTGGCTTCTTGTCACCAGGACTCTTCCTCAGGTCCCCTGGCCCCACTCAGCCCAAGGGGAGGGAGGTGCAGGCAGCCCCTCACAGAGGTTTGTGCAAGGTTTTATTCCCCAACATCCACATTGACAGGTTGGTCCTCCCGCCCCCTTCCCCCCCCCCCCCCCCCCAGAAAAGAAATGAAGAGGAAAAAGAAGAAAGTAGGTGATGAAGCCACAGCGCTGGTGTGTGCAGCTTGGCAGCGTGGGGCTGGAGGTGGGGGACAGCCCGGGGCAGGGTGGTGGGAGGATGCTCCGGGGTTCCAGGTCTGCCCCAAGTGGCCATGGCACCGCTCCCGCAGCCCAAGGCACTGAGCAGAGCTGGCTCCCAGTGAGTGCTGTGGCACAGAGCAGGCACTGGCCACAGCTCTGGCTGCCAGCTGGTGCTTCAGCCAGCCCTTTGCAGCCCCTGCCACGGGGCAAGACAGCCCCACAGGGCCAAAACAAGCCCAGGTTGTACAATGAGGGTTTGGGGGGGGCAAGGCTTGCCCCTGAAAGAGGGGAAGCAGCTGCACTGGTGCCTCCAGCACCTCAAGCCCTCCTGCTCCTCTGCCCAGAGGGGCTGGTGCAGCTCCCCAGGCACCTGCCATTTGCAGCCTCCTGCCCATCGGGCGCTGGGCGCAGGCCTGGGCCCCCTCTTGCTGCGGCACTGCTCGGCCCTTTGTCTGCACAGGGCCAGGACCCGCATCTCATCTCAGTGGGATGCTGTGGTGCTGCCGGCTGCGGGGATGCTCACCCCCCCTGCACGGTGACCCCTCGCTCTTGAGACTCTCCAGCCTGGTGGGGTGCCGGTAATATAGGAAAAGTGTTTGAAAAGAGGGTCACAGCCCCACAGGCCACCAGGGAGGAGGTAATTCCAGGCAGGGTGCACACGGCTGAAAAGTGTCTCTTAAAAAGCTCCAAAAATTAAAACACGGTTCAAGAAAGCCCCCCTCCCCCCTGCCCTGTAAAACCCCAGCTGTAAAAAGTGGCAGCACTTTGCTGCTGTCAGAGAGCAGCCAGTGGGGCCAGAGGGACCTGTACAGGGACCCGAGCCCACATCCCCTAGGGTGGCCGGACGGTCCAGCAGCAGGACAGGCTCATCCCCACCACCAGCCAGGGCAAGGACATGCCCTGGGCTGTGACGGCCACTCCCAGACAGGTCCCCAGGCAGGGGAAGCTGGGGGCCATGGGGACAGACTTCCCAAGTGCCTCCAGGCCCAGGGATGAGTGGCTCTTCACCACAGGCATGGTTAGCCCCAGTCTCTTCCATTTGAGATCCGTCCCTGTGCCTTGCGTGGCCACGTCCTCCCAGCTCCAGGGCATCCAGAGCACGGCAGCAGGGCAAAGAGGACAGGGCTGTGCTGAGCACCCCTGCCCCCAACAGCTATGGAGACCCATGCATGGGCAGGTGGGAGTGTGGCCGAGCCCTGGGCTGGTGAAGCAGTGGCACGGCAACAAAACCAGCATCTCTCCAGCACTGGGAGCAATGCTGCTGCCTGGGGTGTGAGTGAGGCCAGAGCTCAGGGGAGCCAGCGGCAACCTGCCCGTGCTCACCCTGAGCCATGTCCCGACCCATGCCACAGGCAGGAGATGCCCGGGAGCAGCCACCTCCAGCTGGAAGGAGCCACATGATTCCTCGTGCTGAAAAAAGCCACCAAACACAGAGACAGGGCACCAGCCTCATGTCCCAGGGCACCTCCATGGGGCTGGGCTGGCAGTGGGACCCCGGGCTGGAGGGGGGGCACCCCAGCAAAGGAGATACCTTGCTCCAGCGTGCAGTGCTCCATCATCACCTGCTCCAGCCCCAGAAGCTCTGCACACTGGAAGTGGTCATCTCGGGATGCTGGGGCAGGGACTCCTGCCTGGTTCCCCCAGAAAGCCCCGTGGTACCAGGGGAGCCCTGCTGATGTGGGAAATGGTTCACTCCATGGCGGGGCCAGTGCGGGAACAGCACCGGGGCCGCCGGACATTTTGCAGTAGAGCCCGAAAGATGCTGGGCTGCCTCTTGGCCTCGCCTTTGCGGGGGGCTCCCTTGACAGAGCCGGTGCGGGTGCTCTGTGAGGGCATCACCACCTGTCGCCCGTGCTCCTCGATCTGCTTTTCCAGGTGCTTCTGGATGGCCATGCCCAGCACCTCCACCTCCATGGAGGCCCCGTACACCTCCCACGTCATCCCCTTCTCGTCCCAGCTCACCTCCCGGATGGGCTCTGGAGCCTCCTCAGCCACTGTCCCCTTCACATGCACCTCGGGGTATGAGGTCTGCGGGGACTTGGCCACTGGTGTCATGGGCCCGGTGGCCACTGAGCGAGTCTCCACGGGCATGGACACCTGCATCTCCGCGTCCTTCTTGGAGGGCTCTGGGCGCAGCGGGGCAGCAGAACCCGACTCTCTCTTGGGGAAGGTGAAGGCAGCAGCCCCGCCTGGGGGGCTCATGGGGCTCAAGGCCACCGACACCAGGGACGCTCGGCTGTCCACTTGCGTCCCCATGTCCTGCGTTCCAGCATCCTGCGGTGGGGTCACCTCAAATGAGTAGGACTCACAGAGCAGCTTGGCTGTCCGGGGCTGCTGGCTGCTCCCAACATCTGCACCCGGGGCTGGGCTCCCCTCAGCTCTGCCCTGGCCTGGGGCAGCAGGGCTCAGTGCTGCCTCGCTTTGGACCCCGCTCCTTGCAGTGCCAGTGCCAGGGGGGTCTGCAGTGCCCCCCTGGGGGTGCTTGGGACCCTCGCTGCCCTTCAGCTGGGGCACAGCACCCAGGGACCTCTCTGTGCCACCCTGGGGCTGCTCCTGGCTTGGAAGCTCAGCTGCTCCAGTGCCTGTGGCAGGCTCCACGAATACCACGTGTTTGGCAGGGGCCGGTGTGCTCCCCATGTCCTTGCTGGGCGCCTTGAGGCAGGGTTCGGGCATGGGGGGCATGGGGGCTGTCTTTTCCTTCTGGGTGCTGAGGATCCCCATCCCCGCAGTACCACAGGCCGGGGCAGCACCGCTTGGTCCCACACAGCTCCCAGTTGCTGTTGCCACACTTTGCTCTGGGAGAAGTGTGCTGGGAGCCGGTCCCGTCAGCGATGGCACCTTCTTCTCCGCCGCTGGGCCGGCCGTGGTGCCCTGGGCCTCTGGCTCAGCCACACAGCAGGTCCTCATGGCACGGTCCCCTGTGGCACAGCTGGAGCCGGGCAGGCACTCGGCTGCTGGTGAGCAGCCAGGGGAGCTGGCGCTGGGCTCACAGGCATCCTCGGCCCCAGCCTGGTGGCTCAGCAGCTGCAGCCCCGCGGGCTCCTTAGTGCTGCCCATGCCCGAGGAAGGCTTCTCCCATGCTAGTCCTGCCACGGGTCTGCAAGAGACAAGATGGGGCAGTGAGGTGGGAGCAGCACATGAACCCCAGCTCCTCTCAGTTGGCAACTGTTTTTCTCCATGCTGCCTGTGACAACAGGTTGGGTGGCCACCTGGAGCACCCACCAGTCCCAGCACAGCCTGCGTGGTGGCACCCAGTGCCCAGCCCCAGGGGAAGGGGAGGACGGTGTCAGCCAGATACCGTGACAGCCAGCCTTCCCCTGGCATGGCTGGCCCGGGAGCGGGATCCAGGCACTGCTGCGGCTGCCAGGGCATAGGGATGTGGCACAGGAACCCCTGAGGAGAAAGCAGCAGATGGAGCGTGGCTCTGGACACCAGGCTGAGAGCTTGGGGGTCTCGTGGGGAACTGAGGACGGTGTGGGGTGACAGCAAGCTGGGCCCGGGGGGCAGCTGGGCATTGCAGGAGCGTGGGGCAGCCTGAGCCCTTCCCTCCGCTCACTGGGACCACTGTCCCTGGAGCTGGGAGTGACGTGTGTCCCCCGGCCACGGGAACCCCAGCTCAACACCTATGCCCCATGCCGAGGGTGCGCCGAGCTCCTGGCCACACCGCAGGGGAACACGGGCTGAGGGCACTCGATCGGCCGCGAACCCTCCCGCGGGGCAGCCCTGTAGCAGGAGCACGGCGGAAGCCCCGAGCTCTCGGAAACCCCCCAGCTTTGCCAGTGCGCTCCTTGCCCTGGCTCTGCCTCCCCACGCAGCACCCGTCCGGGAGCCGGGGGGGGACCACGCACCCCGACCTGCCCTGACAGCACCCGACGTGCCGGGGGGCTGTGGGTGCCCTGCCCGGGGCTGGGGGTGCT
>VZZY01024519.1:98732-114371 GCA_013400335.1 Eurystomus gularis | reverse complement strand
CGTGGCACAACCCACCCCCCAACCCTGGTGTCATCGCTGTATCGCTGTCACCCCACCGGCCAGCCCTGGGAGTCCCCCACCGCTGCGCGGCCCCCCAGCACCACCACCCCGTATTCCCCAGGGACGGTCACCCCGGCACCCCCGGTGCTCCCGGGCACAGCGGAGCACATGGCCGGCACTGACCTGGTCAGGGGGTCCCCGGCCCTTAGCATGGGCCCCGTAGGTGGGGGTGACAGCAACACGGAGCCCGGTCCCCTCCTACCTGGTGATGGAGACGGCCGCTTCCCTCCCGGGCATCACCGGGGGGGTGCACCCCAAGCAGCCCGAGGGACGGGGACACCGTGCCACGGCGGCGGGGATGGAGGTGGGCTCCTGCGTACCCCTCGCCCAAGGGTGGGGGAGGACGGGGAGGGGAGAACGTCCCCGTCTCCCTCCCGGCAGCGCTTGCCTCTGCTCCCGGGCTCAGGCTTTGTCTAACTCCTTCCCACGCACTCCCGCTCGCTCTGCGGGGGGGAAGGCGGCCTGCTCGCCTCGCCTGCATCCCCTCATTCACCCCCAGAAACGTCCAGCATCCCCTCGAAAAACCCCCAGGCAAGTCCCCCATTGCCCTATAGGGTCAGGATCCCCTCCCTGCCCCGGAGACGTCGGCACTGGGGTAGGAGCTATAGATCTATAGGGTCGGCGGGGGCGCGGTGGTGCTAACGGTAACCCCAAGATGGGGACCCCATGGGCTTAACGTTAGCAGACACACCCCGGCCCTATAGATCTATAGGGTGAGGCCAGCAGGATGGGAGCGGGCACACCTGGTTGCTTGGCGACAAGGGAGGTTGGAAATGCTTCTTCCAGTAAACAGCCAGGCTGGAACAAAACCCTGAAGGCTAAAAATAGGGAGGCAGGATATGGAAATAAAATAAAAAGCATTGCTTTACTCCCCCGGGGCAGAGTGGGGCACCCCCATGTCACCGCCCAGCACCCCGACGGATGGTGTGGGGATGCATTGCTGCTGCACCCATCACTGTGTACCCGCCTCAAGGTGTTTGTCCCCACCCGTGATCCTGTGTGCTGGTCCCAGTCCCGCAGTATTGACTGGGACCAGTTGCCTGCTTGCAGTGGGGGGGGGGAGCACGGCGTGGGGCTTAGGTATGGGTTTACATACCATGCAGCCCCGTCTGGGATCGGACCCAAGCCTGAGCACTGACCCTGGGGGGGACAAGGGACACTGCGGGCAGGTTCAAGTCCCGGCAGAGGAGGAGACCGAACTGTCCCCCATCCCCTAGCCAGGACTATGCCGCAGGGCCGGCGGGCGGTGGGGTCACATCCCGGTGGCATTTGCTTCCACCCGCTGCTCTCAGCTCTGCCAGCAGCCGCTGTCCCTGTTATCCCCACTGGCATCTCGGCACCCAGGGGGGTTGCGGGGAGCATCCTCCCCTCCCTCCAGGCAGCCTTCCTCTCAGGCCGGCTGCCTCCTCCTCCTCCTCTCCCCGCCCGGGCACCTCGAGGCTGGCGGGAGAACAATAGCGAGGAGGATGAGTAAGATGGTCCCCATTGCCTTGGCAACGCACTCCCGCGCTGCCGCCGGCGCGCGAGGAGTCAGGCAGCTGCCTGAAAAGCTCATTCTCCCCCGGCGGAGGGGGCTGCTGGCGCAGGTAGCACGGCAGCCCCCTCCCTCGGCGCCACGGCCCACCTCCCACGCCCGCACGGGCAACGCCACGTGNGCAGGCACGCGTGCCTGCCACACGGCTCGGCCCGGGCTTGGCGCCCTACCGTCCAGCTTGCCGGTGCCCGGGTGTGCCGGGGAGCGGTGGAACGCAGCCAGAAGGGGCTGGCTGGAGAATGTGCCCCCTCCGGGGCTGCCCAGCAGGAAGGCGATGGGTTTTCCGCGGCTGCTCACAGCATGCGCGCAGCTTCACGCGTGGCTGCCCGTGTTATCCGCAGGCAGGGAGGCTGTGCTCTGGAGCTGATGGGGTGCTGGCAAATGGGAGCAGCAGGGGATGCCCGGGGGCACCAGGCTCCCATCGCTGACCTCAGCCGTCCATCCCACGCTGCCCCCAGGCCGGGCCACGCTGTCCATGGGAGGATGCGCAGGGGCAGCGCTGAGGCCGCCGGGCTGCTCGCCATGGTGGAGGCCTTCTATGGGCAGGCAGCCGCCATGGTGGAGGCAGAGACGGCCCAGCAGGGCGGTCTGCCCTGGGTACACGGGGTCATGGAGATCATCTGGCGCTGCAGCCACGTCCTGGAGGTGGCCTTCCCCCTGCGCAGGGACAGCGGCATCTGGGAGGTGGTGTGTGGCCGGAGGGCCCGGCATAGCCAGCACTACCTGCCCTGCAAAGGGAGTGAGGCTGGGACCCACAGCCACCTATGTGCTTCTCCATCCCTACCCAGCGCTGCGCGTGCAGCTCTGCTGGGCTCAGTCCCACCTGGCTCGGGGGAGCCTGAGTGGGAGGCACTTGCATTAGCACAGTGCTGGTAAGGATGGGTACAGAGGTGCCCTAGAGGATGCTCTCCTTGGATGCTTTTGTAGGAGTAATTCTGGGCAATGATAATTCAACCGGTATTTGCCATATAAGATAGCTCATCCTCAAGGACACGTCCAAAGTGGTTCAGATGAAGGGTGGTCGTGAAAAAGTCGTGCTGCGTATCCCCAGGTGGCATGGGCACTGCTGGTTTCTCTCTCCAGAGGGCAGCAGAGCCTGGATCCCCTTCTCGGGGCCAACAGGAAGCCACAGGCACGGGGGTAGCTCGCCTGGTTCTTACTGGCACTTCACCCCCACAGAAGCACAGGCAGCATCTGGGGGAGACAGCTTTGCCAACCTGAGCTGCAGCCCAGCAGCTCCAGCTTGTGTCAGAGCACAAGAGCAGTGTGATTGGTGTCTACCCCTGCGTGCGTTTGACTCCTCATCCTAAACCTCAAAGCAGGGACAGTTGTTCTGAGCCTGAGGGGGGTGGTCCTAGCCTCCTGTCTCCTCGCCCTCAGCCTGAGGCTTTCACCATGCTGCCGCTGTGCTGTGTGAGTGCTCTCCACAGCAAAGGCCTGGGTCTGTGGGATGGAACAGCTTTCCATCGGGCTGTGATCTGGAGGAGCAGGTCTAGCTGAACAATTGCAGGTCACCTGTTGCGATAGATGCTGTTGTTTCAGTGGAGTCAAAGCCTTCCCTCCAATGCCTCTGTGCCATTTTTGTGGTAAAAAGGCAGGTACTCTTCATTTCTTCTCTCTCCTTTCCCAGGGGTTCGTTTCAGCAGTTCAATCAGTGTCGATGAAGTAAAAGCCCTGGCTGCATTAATGACATACAAATGTACTGTAGTGGGTAAGTACAGGGAGAATGTAGAGCGTGCAGTGACTTGGGCATGGGATGGGGCCGTGATACAGTGAGTCAGAAAAGCTTGTGAGATGCTTTGAAAATCAGAAGTTCTCCAGAAGTGCAAGACACTCCTCTGGGCATGGATGTGTGAGGGCAAGGCTTGCTGTGGCTGCAGAATACACCACTGGCAGTCCAGGATGTTCATGTTAATCAGGGAGCATCAAGCAGTGTGCTTCTCAGATGCAGTTTCTGTGCCTGGGTTGTCATGGATTCAGCTCTGGCTGGTCGTATTTGTGGCAAGCTCAGAGGCCATATCCTGTCCTGCCTTTGGCTCTGCTCCACAGAGCCTATGTGGCACTGGGGGGGAAGTGATGTGTGATGTGGGGAGGTGCTGGCCCCTTGCCTGGATTCACCAACAAGTTCATGGTTGCCGTGGTCACCTCCTTTCCCCGGGGAGCAAGTGAGCTGGCAGAGAACATCTGTCTGCCTCACCCCATCTTTTCCAGATGTTCCTTTTGATGGTGCCATGAGGGGTGTGAGGATCAATCGGAGGAAATACGCAGTGCGTTCACTCCTCTCCTTCCCCCGCCGGCAGCCCATAACTCACGCTCCATTTGCACAGCCCTCCCTCTGCCTGCTGATCACAGCGATGCGCTCTGACAAGTAGGGGGAGATGTACGTAGTGAGTAACACTCACCCAGTGACTGTGAAAAGCAGCTTCGGGCAGGGAGAGGGGCGGTGAACTCTGGCATATGGGTCACTGCATCTGGCCAGAGAGATGCTGGAAGAGTCTGGAGTCTGGACACTCCTGCAGCTGCCGGTTGTGCTGGGGGAAGGTGCAAATCAGTGAGGGGTTGGAAGGGCAGCAAGCAAAGGGACCAAGAGTTCACACATCTCTCTTTTTTTGATCCAGGATGCCCAGCTGCCATGGATGAGCTCCCTGGAGAAGTCCGAGTGTGCCCGACACAGGCAGGGCAGGGCAGCTGCCAGGTGCTGCACTGTGGCTCTGGTTTTTCTTGGGGCCTGTAGTAAGTACTGCATTTTGTTGTTCTTGCACAGGAACACGAGCTGGAGAAAATAATGAGGCATTTTACTGTAAAGATGGCAAAGAAAGGTTTTATAGGTGAGAGTGGCTTTCTTCTGGTTCTGTAAGCAGGCAGAGGAGCGGGCAGTGGCTCCCTGGATGGGCAGGCACAGAGGCTGCTCCCTCATGCAGTGCTCACTGCCCTGGTGCTCTGCTCTCTGGTCACCTCTCTGCTCTGCCTGCACTATGAATTTGGAGCAGGGGAAGCCTCGTGAGATGCCAAGCTGGCTCAGGCTACCTCCCAGCTGCTCCTGGGCAGGGGTCTCCCCTGGGCACTTTTCCCCACCCTGCTGGCCCATGCAGTCAAAGGCGGAGTGGAGGTTTCTCTGGCCTCAGAGTGTGATAGAGAGCTTCGTGCGTGCTGGTCAAAAAGCAAAGACCTTTACATTCCCTCTTTACTTGAAAATGTTGGGAAGTAAGATGACAAAAACCCTGTGAAAGCCAAAGACATACATGCCTGAGGGAAGCTGGAGAGACCCTGGGGCACCGGCAGCACCGTGCTTTGGGCAGGGGACTCCTTGGCGTGCCCAAGGACAGGACTAGCCTGCAGAAACCACCTGGCTGTGCATGTGCCGTTGGTTCAAGCAGAGCAACCAAATTGCAAAGACAGGATTTGACAGATTTTTCTACCTCTGCTGGCCCCTGATGTCAGTACTCGAGAGTGGGAGATGTCCTGGATAGCTGACATCTACACCCACACACTGGGCTACCAGGTAAGCTCTGACAGTGCTGGTTTGGAGCCTGGGATGTTGTGGGCACTACAAGGGTTTGTGCCCAGAGACCCTGGCCAGTGAGTTGCTTTCGGTTTAGCTGAAGCTTCAGGGAGGGTGAGGGAAGCTGAGGCTTGGGGAAAGTCAGCTCTGGAGGATCTACACCAGGTGACGCTGTAACCTTGTCTCTCTCCCCATCCTGGCCTCGCAGGACATCAATGCCCAGGCGTGTGTGACAAGAAAGCCCATCAGCCAGGGAGGAATCCACGGGCGACTCAGCCACCGGGGTGAGGGCTCTGCATGGCATTGAGAGCTACATCACCAACACGGACTACGTGGACTGCAGCGGCCTGAGCCCCAGCTTCCCCGCGAAGATCTTTGTGCTGCAGGTCAGTGCTCAGCCCAGCTAAAGCTTTGAAGAGGACGCTTCCTCAGGACCTTTCTGCCCCTCCTTTCCAGGACAGCTTTCAGTCTCAGGTCCTGCAGTGCTGCCTGGACATGATTTCTCAAACTTCTCCTCACCCTGGAGAGACTGGCACTCCTTTCAGCAGTGTTTCAGACCTGCTGCGTGCGGATCAGTTTCTAAGAGCCAATCTCTTAGGAACTGGAACCAGCAGTCCAGGGGTGCTGCACCGCTTACACTGCACAGGCTTTCCCATGGCTTCTCTGCAGCGATCCTGCCTGAAAACACTCGTAAAATGGAAGCTTTGACCGACCTGTGCAGCAGGAAGAACAGAGAGGAGGTAGGACACAGAGGGCTCTGCCAGACTGGATGGAAAGATCCCCAGTGACATCACGTTTCCATCACCTCCAAACCGCCTGCAGTGAACCATGATGTTACCCACAGCGAAGATCCTGCTTGTGGGTGCAGCCCCCTCTCTTCTGGGTGCTCTGTGAGCCTTGGGCTCCCTTGGCCAGCGTCAGGGGAGCTCGGTGGGTCCCTGAGGGTGCCGGCTCTGCCTTTTTCCACTCCTCTCCTCCCAGCGAGGACCTTCTCTTCCCTGCAGCCCAGGGCCCGCTCGCTCACAACCGCGGTGAGGTGCTTCCCCCTGCTGTAACTCCAGCGGCTCCTGCCAGATCCACCGCCCGCTCTGCCGGCAGCGCGCTGCCGAGGCCGCTGCTCTCTGCGAGGCAGAAACAAGCGGGCACCCCCGCAGCTGAAGACTCGCCTCCGAGCGCTTGCTCCCCGGCGCAGCTCCTGCCGCGGGGAAGAGGCTTTGAACGAGGCTGGACCCGGAGCTGCTGCCTGCAGAGCCTTCGGCAATGGCGCTGCCTTTGTTCGTCCCTTTCCTTTTCGCGCATCCTTCTGCTTCCCTGATATGGCAGAGAATCAGAATCAGAGAATGACAGGTTGGAAGGGACCTCAAGGATCATCTGGCCCAACCTTTCTTGGCAGAAGCCCATTCTAGATAAGATGGCCCAGCTCCCTGTCCAGCTGAATCTTAGAAGTGTCCAATACTGGGGACTCTACCACTTCCATGGGGAGATTATTCCAATGGCTGATTGTTCCTGTTGTGAAAAAATTGTCTTCTTGTGTCTAATTGGAATCTCCCCAGAAGTAACTTGTACCCATCACCCATGGTCTTTTCCATGTGACTCCTTGTAAAACGGGAGTCTCCATATTCTTTGTAGCCACTCTTCAAATAGTGGAACATGGTAATGGAACAGAGAATGAGGAGGCTGAAGTCCTTGGCTACTCTGTGTGTAATTTTACTGTGTTTGGGGGCTGTTCTTGCAGTCTCAGGAATCAGTGTTGCTTTTAGGAGCTGTACCAAGCTGGCAAGTGCTTTGGGGCAGACAGTGCAGAGTCATCTGTTTGTGTAAGAAGAGCAGAGCTACCCCCATGGCACCTGCTGGTGCTGTGGCAGTGATCGTATCCCCTTGATGTGAGGTGCAGGAGGATTGCTCTGACTGTACCTAGATGCTGTGTGGTGCCCACCGAGGGTCTGAGTTTCTCACTGGATCTGTTTTCTATAGAGATCAGCTCTTAGAAACTGAACAGGATGCTATGCTTAGAACATCCCATCCAGAATGCTCTGAGGTGACAGAGACAGGCTGAGCTGGAAGCCCTTGTCCCATGTGCTCTGCTTTTCACAACCCTGTAACTAGCCAAGGAGATCTCTGTCCTGCCAGGTCTTAGTCTCCATCCAGCCAAAATATTCACCAAGAACTGCTAGATCAGGAGTTTCTTTTTGTGCTTCTCAGCTCAGGCTTCTGAGGGGGGGCTGTTACCAGAGCAGCGGGTCACTTTTCAGTGTTTGTCCCCACGACTTCCCTCTCCCCAGACCGTCCCTGCTCTGTTTTGCTGTAGGGCTTTGGCAAAGTGGGACTGCACACCATGAAGTACCTGCACAACGATGGAGCCCTCTGCATCTGTGTTGGAGACACAGATGGAGCTGTTTACAATCCCAAAGGGATTGACCCCAGGGAGCTAAAAGACTATGAGCAGGTGAGTTGAGCCCAGTGAACCCAGCCCCTGTTTTTAGGGTGTCAGTGCCTGTCTCTGAAACACCCATAGAGAAGGAGTCTGCCCCCCATCTCCTATATAGCCCAGTTCTGAGGACAGCACTCAACACTGCCAGGCTGTGCCTAGTAGGACTCTCCTGTTCATTCCAGGGCTATGGCGGCATAGTTGGCTTCCCAAAAGCAGAGCCCTATGATGGCAGCATCCTGGAGGTACCCTGTGACATCCTCGTCCCTGCTGCTATTGAGAAGCAGCTCATGAGGGAGAATGCGCCCCGGGTGCAAGCAAAAGTACAGAGCAGTGGCACCACAGGTTCCAACAGGCCCCGCGTCAGTGTGCGAGTGGCAGCAGCCCAGCTGAACCTCCGCTCCTGGCACTCGGCACCCCAGGGAGGTGTCACATCACTCCACTGACAACTCACCCGCTGTGCCAGAGGGACAGAGTGTAAGGCAGAGGTAGTCGGTCACATAATTTAGGGGAGGAGGAAAGCCCAAGCCCTTCCCCTTGCTGGCAAGGTGCAAGGATCCTTGGAGTGACCTTGGCTGGCCCTTCTGGCTCTTTAGTCTTGATTGCTGTACCAAATCTTCCCCCAGGGCAGAGGAGATGTACTGGGTGTCACAGTGTTGACGCTAAAAATCACAGGCAGCAGATAAGAGTGAGCAAAGCGACTCCTACAAATTCCAGCTTCCTCCCTTTGCTGTGAACTCGAGGGACCAAAGGGATGGAGTGTGCTGCGTCCTGGGACTCTGTCACAGCCAAGGTCTTTTGCAGCCTGAGCCTTTCATCATTCTGTGCAAAACATGGAGTCTGAGCTTTTGCTCATCCTAAACAGCTCGGGTGGGAGAGTGAGTGACCAGACACGTCCTGGTGGGGGGGATCCCAGCAGCCAGGAAGGAAGCTTGTCACTGGTTTATTCTTTTGTTTCTTCTACCTGTGTCATTTCTGCTCTGCTTGTGCTCTCAGATCATTGCAGAAGCTGCCAACGGTTCCACCACACCAGCAGCACATGAGATATTCCTGCAAAGAAACATCCTGGTCATCCCGGTATGTCCATCCCAATGCACATGAGGGGCTGGTGGGCTCATGGCTATTAGGGCCACGTGGTGTTGTCAGCTGCACCAATGTGGATCCAGCTGGGCTCTGCCAGGCTCTGGGCTCTGGCGGCGTTGATGGTGCTGTCTCAGTCAGCATGTTCCCTGCCTTGCCCGCAGCTCCTGAGCACATCTCAGATGCTAGTTTCCCTTCTGAACCCTCCTGGTTCTTGCCTGCAGCAACAATAGCCCACAGGGCTCCTGGCCAGCACCAGGATGTCCTGCAGCCACTGATGGGCCAACGGAAACGGTGCTACATCACACAGAGCAGCAGGTGTCTCTGCTCAAGAGGCAGTGCGGAGCCATCATGTCTCTAGGACTCAGCCATCCCTGTAACCTCAGGACTGTCTCTGAGGGCAGAGTCCAAGGGTATGGGGAGGGACCCAAGGCAGAGGAGGAGGGAGCCCCAAATGGGTCATGGGTCTTGGGGCCATCCTAAGCAGCAAATCTGAAGCATGTACTGCCCTTGGTAGGATGTCTACATGAGTGCGGGTGGTGTGACCGTATCCTTCTTCAAGTGGCTGAAGAACCTGAACCACGTTAACTGCGGCCATCTCAGCTTCAAGTATGAGTGCAAATCCAGCTACTACCTGTTGCAGTCAGTGCAGCACCGCCTGGAGCAGTGTTTTGGCAAGGCCAGAGGGGAGATCCCCATCATCCCATCCCCAGAGTACCAGGCCCATGTAACTGTAAGTGCCTACAACCATGGAGGGTTGTCCTGGCTCACTTATTTCACATTCCCAGACACTCCTGTCTGCCATCTCAGTCCTGAAAGCTGAGCTTGTGGCACATCCAGAGCCCTCCCATGCTGTCATTCCTCTGATGGAGGGGATGGAGCGGAGATGCCGTGTGTGATGGTACAGCCCTACCATCTGAGGGTGCTGCTGGGTGCCGCAGGGAGTCCCTTGGGAGCCAAGCCATGTGCTGGAGCCAGCTGCAGAGGTAGCAAGCCAAGCTTAGACTGCCTGTGGTGATCCTGCGCTGAGCAGAGGGGCTGTGTTTGATAAATGGATTTGGGTGAGCCAGCCTCTAGCCTCTCCCACAAAGGATTCACTTGTTCTCCCCCTCAAGCTGCCTCAGAGAAGGACATCGTGTATTCAGGACTGGTCTACACCATGGGGAATTCAGACAAGGTACCTCCGTGGGCTCCTGACCTCACCCATCTTTGCTGTCAGGCCCCTTGCCTCACTGCAGAGGCTCCGGGCTGTATTTGAGAGGTGCTTACCCACAGTATCCCATCACCACTCTCAACAGGTCAGCACAAGGCCTGGGTGCTCCCCAGCACTGGCTGTGTCCCCACTTGGGGAAGACCTTGTGCTCAGCAGTGTCCCTTGTTGCTTCTTGGTCCCTGTTGTTCTCTCCATCCCCCTGAACTTGTGTTTCCCATTTCCAGGGTTGCTTAGATAAGCAGACAGGTGCAGGGTGGTGCCAGCACTGCTGGGTGAGGGGTCTCCTGCCACCCCCCGGGGAGGTGGCTGTGTGCCATGCTCAGCAGTGTGAGCAGTGTGCATGCAGCCCACCCATGGGCACAGGGTCTGTCCCCAGGGAAGTGCTGTGGGGCAGCAGTGGGAGAGCATTTCCAGACCTGCTCAGAGGTGGCTCCAGGTCTTACACAACAGCCCCCTTGGTCATTTGGTATGGGGGTGACCTCTTACCCCTTGGGTGTTCCCAGGGTCTGGCCAGGTGCTTGCACATGTGGCACTGCCTGCACCCTCCTCACTGGGTCCTCTGCCCCAGACCCTCCCAGCGCACTGGCCTCACAGCTCTCCCTCCAGCAAATTATGACCATGGCTGCAAGGTACAACCTGGGCCTGGACCAGAGAACCACTGCCTACCTCTGCGCTCTGGAGAAGGTGATCACCACGTACAACGAGGCTGGCTTCACCTACTGACACAGCATCTGGCAGGGCTGCCCTGGGCACCCCTGCCAGCCGCAGGGTGAGGGTCACAGTCCTGCTGTGCAGGGGGTGCCCAGGACCCTGCGTGCTGCACAGAGGGGAAACTCTGGTCTCTATAAATGGTTGAACATGTTCTCTCCTTGCTGCCTGGCTCTCAGCTCTCCTGGGGAGTGGGTTGTCTTCCTCCACACTCCCTCTGCCCCAGCCCCTTTACAGCCTCCTGGGCACTGGAGGAAGCTATGCTAATGCTGGTTCTTGCCCAGGGTTGGCAGAACTGGATAAAGGAAGGGGACAGCCCACGGCACAGCTGGCCCCAGGAACAGCCGTTCTGGCCTGTTTAATAATGCACGGTGGGCACTGCAAGCACTGCTGCAACGGGTGCAGACACGGGGAGCAGCGCCAGGGCGGGGATTTGCAGGCATCAGCAAACCTGTTGTGTGTCAGTGCTGACTGCTGCAGCTTCACTCTTTGCAGACAAAGCTGGAGAGCCAGCACCGTGGGGGATTTAATCTGATATTCATGGCAGGGAGACTCAGCCCAACCTCTCACCCTGGCCTGCGCTGCAGCCAAGGGGCTGGAGGCTGGCTAGGGACCCAGCCTGGGCTGGTGGCCCTGCCCTGGGGGAGTTGAAGGCCCAAGGACTGGGCTCTGGGGTGGGCAGAGGACCTGCTGCTGTGGCAGACATCGCTTAGTGATGTGTGTCACTCACCTGCCCTTGACGTGGTCACCCTGCAGCTGAGTGAGCCATAGGTGCCAGCCATGGCTCTGCCCCCTGAGGGGAGCAGGGTCACGTAGGAGGGTGAGGACAGCAGAGGAGAGGCTCCCCTTTACTCTGTGCTTCTAGCACAAGATCAGGGTGCAGGGAGGACGGGGGGAAGCCTGTGGCCAGCACCTGACTCCCTCTGCTAGCACAGCCAGTGTCCCCTGAGAGGGAACCAGGGCTTGAGCCCAGGACCACATCCAGCCTCGTCCTGGCTCAGGGTCCTCAGCCCCAAAGGGCCCCTCTGCATTCCCCTGCAGCCAGCACAGCCAGGTGACACTGGGTCGCTGCCTGCACCCCAGGCCTCAGCCAGAGTGTGGCTGGAGGCCCAGGGCACGGTGACCTGCCACTAATGGAGCAGTGAGCAGACAGGAAGGCATCTTGTCCTCATGAGGACCCTGTCATAGAATCCCAGCATGGCTGGGGTTGGAAGTGACCTCTGGAGATCATCTTGTCCACCCCTTCCTGCTAAAGCAGGGTCACCCAGAGCAGGTTGCACAGGATTGCATCCAGGCAGGTTTTGAAAGTCTCCAGAGGAAACTCCACAACCTCTTCTGGGCAGCCTGGTCCAGGGCTCCATCACCCTCACAGGAAATAGGTTTTTCTTCCTGTTCAGTCCTGCCCACTCCCCCAGCCAGAAGAGGTCAGCCAGTCTGCCCCAGCTCCTCATTCCTCTTTCCAAAGCTACCCCTGCCACTAAGGTGCTGGACCACCCCTCTCCCCAGGGAACCCACAAGCAGGACCAGGGGGCTACAGACAAGAGTTGGCTTTATTCATGGACACGGGGGCAGCTGTGTCACTGGCAGCTGCCCTCGTATTGCACATCCAGCGACAGGGGTGAGAGATATCCATGCCACGTCACAACACAGCATCGGCACTATGGGGCCTCAGGGGGGGCGCAGGCACCGTCACCACCCAGCAGGCTGGGGAGCGGGCTTGGCCGCCAAGGGTTCACAAAGGCAAAACACCCGTCCACCCATAGATAGAGAGATATATATAAAAAAAAATAACTTCCATGATGACCAGAGCAGAACCACAGGGGCACACGTGCAAGCAAAATGTACAGCAGCCCGCGAGCAGGTAAACATGCTTCGTACAGACACAGACACGCCAGGATGCAGCCAGGGTTTATGGCGCTGGGAGGGATACAGAGCGATAAACCCGGGCTTCGCACGCACACGCACGCACGCACACACACACCAGCCCCTGTGGGCAGTGCCCACGGCTCGGGCACGTGCCGGGGCTCAGGGGCTTGGACACAGCGGGTTTTTCTCACTGCTAGACACGGTACAGAGACACGGACACGGTCCCTTGGAACGGAACTGGAGGAAGAACTCGTGAGCGAACGGGGCAGGGGCACCCCTGCTCCTCCCTGCCACGCAGGCACCGGCCAGGGCTTGCTGGGGAGGAGCAGGGGGGTACCGGCGGTTCGTTGTGCTGCTGGTGGAAGAGGCGAGGATGAGGGTCCATTATGCCTCTGGCTCGTATTCCTGGTATTCCTCCTGTGGGGTGGGGAAAGAAAGATCTGGTAACAGAGCCCAGGTGGGGCACAGAGCCCCTGTTCCGCCCCAGCCCCAGACCAGCCTGCCTGTGAGGCTGCAGGGCTGTATGCATGGGGAGCAGGCAGGCTCCAGGCTTTGCTCTGGACAGCAATGGCCACCAGTGCACTGGGTGCTGGCACCCAGTGCCCTCTGCGGTGCCTGGCCCCTCCTGCCACCCCTTCCCCTCACCTGCGGGGGCTCCTCGTAGTTCTCCCCCTCTGGCTCCAGCAGCGGCTCGACTAGCGGCTCCTCAACAGCCTCCTGGGCCACCTCCTCCGGCTGGGGATGAACAGGGGTGTCAGTTCCACACACACAGCCCCCTACATGGGACCCACCCTCCCTGCCCCTGCCAGACCAGGGGAACCTGGCAGAGACCAGCAATGCACCTAGGGTGCTGGGGGCTCCACATGGAGGGCACCAGTGGGGCCCAGTGGGCACACGCCAGCTCGCCTAGCTGGGAGGTGACAGGCAGGGGTCTGTAGGAGCAGGGCCTGGGTGTGCGCATCCCTGCACCGCTCCCAGCCCGGGCCCCAGGCAGGTGATGGGTGCTGGCACCACGTGGGCCCTGCGGGAGCAGCCTGCATCCCTGGCAGGGGAGGGTAGTGCTGGGCAACCCCTCCCTAGGGCTGCCAGAGCGACTGGCAGGAGGGAAAGGGGAAAGGGGGGCAGCCGATCCCCCTGTGCAGCAGCGGTGGCGGCAGTGGCCTCATTTCTTCAGCTGATGCTATTTTGGGCTAAGCTGGAAGCCAACGGCTCATGGGAGCGGCAAGACGCGAACCCGCCGCCCCTCCCCGTCCCTCGGCTCCCGCAGCTGTCAGGTCACCTCGCAGCTGCTGGAGCGATGCGCTGTGGTCCCTGCGCCGCGGCCGCCATGCAGGAGCCCACACATGCACACGTCCACAGCAGTGCACACAGCCAGCATGCTCAGGGCAGCGACGTCTGCCTGCCCCGGGCACGGGCAGAGCAGCTGGGGACCCCCGAGGTCCCTCCCGTGGGGCTGGGAAGCAGCCGAGGAGCTCCCTGCCAAGCCTGGGGACGTGCCAGCCTCCCTGCTGGCATAGCAGTGGCTGGAGGGGTCTCACCTTCAGGTCCGCAGGGAACTCCTCCTTCTTCACCAGCCCGGTAGCTGCCGCGATGTTGCCAGCACCGGAGAACGCCGCTTCGCCCAGCTGGGATGCCTGCTCCTTCGCTTTCTCAGCCACTGCAAGAGCCACGGGTGCCCATCAGTGTCCCTCCGTGCCAAGAAGGGGTGCCCAGCTGTGGCTCCGTGCCCCACACCACCTGAGTGGGACTGGTGGGGAGTTGCTGGGCAGGATCAGGCCCTCCCCACCTCCCTGCCTGGGTGCTGGGGAGGGGAGGGGGCCGGGACGCTGCTTTGCAGCTGGCCAGGGAGTGTGAGCAGCCGCTGCAAATCCTTCGTTGTGGGCCCTGTTATATAAGAGGCTTTAGCTGGCTGACATCAGCCCCTCAATTAGCCTCTGATCTCGTTAACGTGGCCACACTCTCTGGGCCAGAGGGGTACCACGGCGGGGAGCCAGAGGGGACCATACCTGAGGTGACGCCTTGCACCACACCTTGAGTTTTACTCCCTGGGGGCAGAAAGAGACAGAGATAGGGTTAGAGGGGCCAGTGGCAGGGCTCTGCCACAGGCCATGCCCAGCACCCTGGCAGGGCTCTGTGAGCCGGAGCACCATCCTGCTCGCACCTCAGCCCGGCCATGCTTGGGGACAGAGCACCCGCCTGGCTCCCTGCAAGGCTCCTCCGGTCCTTGAAGAAGCCCAGCTGGACAGCATGGGACCACTGCTGCGTGCCAGGCAGGGCAGAGACCCCAGGGCTCAGCGCCGTGCCAGGGCACAGCCAGGAAGGGTGAACACCAGCCGTGCCGCTGAGCAAAGCCTCCTGCAGGAGCTGGGTTCCATACCAAGAGCTGGTGCCAACATGGCACGGGAAGCCCCACAGCTTGAGCGGCTGGGGGGTCAGTCCTTCCACTGGCCATGGCAACCCTGCCAGGCTCCCTTCAGGCAGGGCAACACTGCCCACAGACGCCAGGACACCCCACGGGATGAGAGCGGGGTGTCTGCAACGGGGAGTAAGGCAGGTCTGGGCAGCTCCTGCAGGATGGGACCTTGGAGTGCTCCTTGAGCTGCTGGACCTCCATCCAGGGCATGTGCTCCTGGGCAGGGTGAGGGTCCAGGGCAAGCACCCACCATAGCCTGGGGGAACAGCAGCAGGGCCTGAGCCACACTGAGCTGCTGCCATCCGGCGCGGGACGGAGCCCCAGCCCTTTGCCCTCCCTGCCGCTGCAGGCAGGGGCGGCCTCAGCTCCCTCCGCGGGCAGCCCAACAGCACAGCCGGGCACACAGCCCGCCCGGGAGCTGCCTCCTCCTGCCAGCAATGTCTTCTAGGACTTGGCGCTGAATGGACGCCGGCCCCGAGGGGCAGCGTGGAGGGACCCCCTCCCCGGGGTGCAAGGGAGATGCCGGCAAAGCCGTGGAATGGGATGCGCTCCACGGAGGACAAACACGTCCCCAGCTCCCCTGCACCGAGTCGGGTGCATCCCAGCACGGAGGTCACCATCTCCGTCACGGTCCCTCCCGCCCCAGAGCATCCTCGGCGAGGAGCCGCGGAGCGCTCGGGCTCAGACCACCCGGCGCCACAGAGGGGCCAGCGGGTCCGGTCCCGGGGGAGGTCCCATCCCCTCAGCCTGGGGACCAGCGCGACCCTGCCCCTGCCCGCGGGGCCGCATCCTCCTGCCCGCACATGCCCGGTGGGCAGCGGGTGGGCAGGGCACT
>VZZY01024519.1:68187-85746 GCA_013400335.1 Eurystomus gularis | reverse complement strand
AAAGGACCGGGCTGGGGGCGGGGAGCGGAGCGAGGCTGGACGTGCGCTCTGCAGGGGGTCTGAGGGGGGGCACACGGACCCCTCGACGCCCAGGGGTCCCGGCCCACCCACCCTCCTGCCGCTAGCAGAGACGTCCTCTAACCTGGCCTCGGTGCAGCCCCCTGAGCTCCCCGCACCCGTCCTTCCCGGCCGGGCAGCCCCGGGGAACCCGTGCCCAGTGCTCCCAGCATGGCCCCGTCCGCAGGGGTGCACTGCAGAGCTGGCGCGGTGGGTGGGCACCCCTTGGGTGCAGGGGACCCCATGCGGAGGTTGTTGTGGGTACCGACCCCCAGCTGGGCATGGAGCACAGCTCACCCCAGGGCACCCATGGGGACGTGGTGATGGCTGGAGGTGGGACCGAGGGTGCACCCGGCCACCCCACACCAGCTCTGCGGTGGGAGGTGTGGGGGTACCCGGGACCGGGCAGTGCAGTGCGGGAGCTCATCCTCGCCGCTCGCTTGGCAGGCAGCTCACAGCCAGCCGCGGCACGACCGAGCCCAGCCACCTGCACGGCCACCGCTTGGCACAGGGGTGGCAGGGCTGGGCCCCTGTGCACTGGGCGCTGCTCCAGTCTGGCATGGCGTGGCACAGTATGGCATGGCATGGCAGGGCATCCCTTCCCCAGGGGCGTCGAGACACAGGCTGGGGACCAGAGAGCCCAGGTGTCCTGGCAGAGGGCCTCTGCCTGCAGCTGTGGAGCAGCATCCCTGATGTGGGCTGTGTGCTCTGCTGCAGGTGCCCGCAGGGGAAGGGCAGGAGCAGCAGTGAGGGCTGGGGCTTGCCCACGGGCAGCAGTGTGGGGCAAGTATCCGAGGCATGGGGGCTGCCCTGCTTGACTGCTGTGCTGGCGAGTGGGCGAGGGTGCAAGGGCAGGGTCCTTCCCCAGAGCTGCCCCTGGCTCAGTACTGCTGTGGGCCCTTTCCCTTGGCACCTGTGGCAGCCAGTGCCAGGCCCTGGTGCATGTCCCCAGGCTGGCCATGAGTGTGACCCACATCAGCTCCTGCCCCAGCTCCTCTGGCTGGGGCCACCAGCTCTGCTCTCACCGTGCATGAGCCATGTGGTGCCACCAGCTTCACTGGGCTGCTGGGGACCTTCAGGCTCCAGCAGACAGCTGCCGACCATTGCAGCCCACAACCTGGTGCCCCACAGCCTGGCACCCCAGGTCAGTGCACCCTGTCGGTGCCCCACAACCTGTGCCTGGCTGGGCACTGGTGCCTCGGTGGGGCAGGCAGGAGGGCAGGGTGGCGGGCAGGGCTGGCACACGCCGGGCGGCCGGGAAGCTGCTGTGCCGGCTGTCAGCGTGCACACGCGGCAGACGCAGCCCGCCCAGGGCTGTTTGTTCTGGCTCAGTGCCACGCGGGGCTGGCACTACATCAAACCGTGCAGAGCCTGGCAGGTGCTTGCAGGAGGGGACCAGAGTGTTGGCAGTGCCACCAAGGGCTGGGCACCCCCTGAGCCACCATGGGCACCTCACAGCTGTGGGTGCAGCTGGGCACCTGTCCCACCTGGGTGGTCAGGTGACCATCCTGGGGCTAGTGCCAGTGCCCGAGGGATGGTGGCACAGGGGCCATGTGCCATGCGTGTCCCACTGTGCCCTACCCTGCACCCAGGGGTGCACCCTCAGTGCCAGCACCACTCTGGCTGTCGGCACGATTGCTGCTCCATGAGTTGCATGTCTGCTTCCAGGCAGGCTTGGGATGGGCTGGCTCCAGACTGGGCACACTGGGACCCCGTCCTCCTCCAGTCAGGCCCAGTATCCCTTGGCCCTGACACCTGCCCAATCCTTGGATGCTGCTCCCAGGTGAGTGTCAGGCAGATCATGGCTCACCCTGACCCTCCCCAGACCCTGTCCTGCCTGGGGCTCCTGCCTGTAGGATGGGGGGGCTCGGGTCCCAGCCCCCTTGAGCCAGCCCTTGCTGCTGCAGGGTTGTGGGTGCCAGGGCTGTCATCACCACTGCATGCCACCCATGGGTGGGAGGGGGAGAGGCTATGGGGCTGGACCATAGCACCTGGGACCATTGCATGGCTGGAGGGGCCTTCCAGGCCCCCGAGCTGTCTCCCCTCCTCACTCCAGTGGGACATGGGGCTGAGGTGACCTTGACGCTCCTCCCAGCAAGTTCAGGGCTCGGTGAGAGCGTTTGCTCTTCACTGTCAGTTAGAGGAGAGCCAGGAAAGCTGCTCAGCTTTGGGGGCTCGGGACCCCAGTGACAGCCTTAGCACTTGGGGCTGGGCCAGTCCTGTTCTCTTCACACCGTCCCAGTGCCAGGCTGGTCTGGGCGAGACCCCCATACCCCACCAAGCCGTGGTCAGAATGGGATCCTCTCCCTGTAGAGTGCTAACGCGGGCTGGCATGGCATGGCACAGGTCCCATGGACACACTGGGTTGGGGAGAGTTGTGGGGCTCAGCAGACACTCAGGACAGGTGAGGAACAGGGCTCTGTGGATGCTATGGGGCCAGGAAGGGACCAGCTCAGTGGGTGTGTGGGGAAGGGTGCCCAGCACTGGGTGCCAGGGCTGGTAAACCCCAGGGAGGCAGAGGTGATCCCTGGAGAGGAGCTGCCACCCCCGGCTGCCTTTGCCGGCACTATTGTCCCAAGATCCTGGGCACAAGGTAGAGTGGGCCAGGCTGGGGCATGCCTGGGGCCATGCAGCTCCCTTGGTGGGTGCTGGGGTGGAGCCCTGCCCACCCTGGCACATGCTAATTGCAAATAATGGGGAGAGCTTATCAGCTCAAATCCGTAATTAGGCAGCTCCATTGTCATGCAAACCTGCCTGACTAATTCATTCATAACAAGTGCTCACTTAATGAGCGCCCAGACTATGCCACACGCTTGCTGGGAGACGGCACCCTCGGTCCCCCGCCTCCCTCACACAGCCTCTCCCGTGGCCATAGGGCTGGCACACGTGGGGCGCACACTTGGGGAGCCAGGACAGTGGGCAGCTCATAGGATGTACCGAGAAATGGGGTGCGTGGGCCTTGGGCAGGCAGGGGCACCCTGGTAGCACTGTGCCTGTTGGAGCATGGGGATGCACTGGCACTCTGTGCCATCGTCACATCATCCCCAGTGCTCACCATGTGCCAGACTGGCCGGGAGCCAGGCTGTGTTGCCTGGCCTTGGCATCCGACCCTGCTGGCTCCCTGCCGGCTGGGGCTGGCACCGGTACCTGCCAGGTGTCACTGTGGGGCTGTATGAGGTGGGAAAGAGGGTGCAGGGGGAGCGTTTGCTGGTTCCCAGCTGCTCCAGGTGGGTGTTGGAGCAGCTGTGGACAGCTGGGCAGTGCTGGGAGATGCCACAGCCCCTAGCTGGGGGGCTTGCTGGGGCAGCAACAGCTTGTTGTGGCTCAGAGCCAGACTCTCCTGGCAGGATGGTGCCCTGCTCAAAGCCTCAGACAAGCAAGTCGTGCCAGCTCCCCTCCTCTGCACCCTGCAGAGAGAAAAGTGCTGGTGGTGGGGGCCTCTGTGTGCAGGGCAGTGGACAGGTCTGGCACCCGCAGGCTTCGGTGGGCATCCTCTGCCCTCCCCCTGATGCCCACCCTTCCCTTGTTTAGGCCAGCGCAATCAGCAGCAATTATTGCTTTAATTACCTGCTGCCGGGGCACAGGCCGGGCGCTGGCGAAGTGCAAGGAAATCTTTCCTGTTAATGGTGTGCCAGGCCTGGTGCGGGTGCAATGGATGGGGTGCCAGCTGGGGTGGAATCTCCTGGCTGCAAAGGGATTCAAGGGGGTCCCCAGAGGGGGGCACAGTGGTGGAGGCAAGTGCTGGCATCGAGATCCCTACCTGGCCACTGAGACCCCCAGGGTGGCAAGCATCGGGCAGGGGTATGGGCAGGGGATTGGGGCAGGGCTGCTGGGAACAGCTCAATGCCCTGCCAGGGCCGGCCGATGTGCAGGTCCCAGCTGGGCAGCAGCGTTCGGAGCAGCCCGGTGCCATTGGAGCGTTCTCCCGCTGCAGGCATCTGCTCACTCCCTCCCGGGGGCAGCTGTGCCGAGCAGGCACACACTGGCGGGTCGGTGCCGGGGCTGGCAGTGCCGCAGCCGCTGGCGGGCAGCTTCTCCTTGCCAAGAACACACTGACCTTCCCGGCGTCTCCCCGCAGCAGGCACCGAGGCGCCCGGTGTGCTGGTCGGCACTGCTCCAGAGCATGGCCCTGATGCCGGGGCAGGATCAGCCCCTTGGAGACCAGAGGGACCCAGCTGGGGGGGGGCACCCGCTGGCACCTGGTGGGTCCTGGCAGTGTGTGTCCCCCCTGCTGGGCAGTGCAGCGCCCTGCAGCGTCTCCCTGCCCAGTAACACCAGTACACGTGGTGTTTATGATGCTGGGGGACCCAGGCACTATGTTAGGGGGAGCTGGGTGGCCACCCAGGGTGGCAGCAGCTGGGGGGGACATAGTGGGGTCTTGTGCATGGGGAGGAGGCATGGAGCAGCTGAGGGTCCCGCAGTGCTGGGGTGAAGGCAAGTGCTCAGAGCCTGCAGCAGGGTGTCCCCATCCTCTCTGCACCCCGAGGTGGGTGCCGCAGCCCAGCCCCCAGCCCCTTCGCAAGCGCGCTCGTTAGCCCACGTGGGCGGGGGATAATTGATAATAAAGCCTAGCTTAATGCACTGGCTTTACCGGCCGTGATTTATTGGCGCTGTAGCAAACCGCACTCCTGCTTACCCCTTTGGATGCCGAGAGAGCGGCTGGCCTGGGCTGTGGCCCCTGCCACTGTGAGTCCAGTCCTGGGGGTGAGTGGGACCCAGCACCCCACCATCCCCCCATCCCCGTTCCCCATCCCTGCCGAAGTTCCCCAGTTTCGTTTGCCAAGGTGACATAAGCATCTCGCCTGTTTCCATGGCAACACAGCGGCAGGTGAGCGGCGAGGCCGACGTGGTGCGGGAGCCAGCACGGGCGTCGCGTGGGGGCCACTGCCCACGGGGCACCCACGCTGCACCCACGGGCCCAGCGTGCCCGCGCTGAGTGGGGTGTCTGTGGCGTGTGGGGTCCCACGGTGCATGGGGGTGCCTGCAGAGCATGGGGCACCCATGGGGTGTGGGGTGCATGAGATACCCGTGGTGCTTGGCATAGCTGTGCTGCACGGGGTGGCCACCATGCATTGGGTGCCCATTGTGCATGCAGTGCCCACTGTGCACAGGGTGCGTGTCATGGATGGGGTTCCCATGATGCATGGGTCAGCCAGACCACAGCCCCTCTGGTCCTTCACCAGGGCTCCAGGCCAACTCCAGCCTCCTGGAGCCATGCTGCATGGCTTCGTCCGTGACCGCACCACAGCGCAGAGCCCCATCAATGCCCAGCACGGTGCCCAGCAGCAGGACAGTATCCCACCTGGGGGCTATATGGGCTGCCTGGCAGCCCCCCAGCTCTGCCTCTTTCTGCACGTCCCCAGCTTCCTTTGCTGCTCGTGGTCCCACCCTGCCCACAAGGCACCCAGTGCCCCGGTTGGGTGGGTGGCTGGGGGTGCTCTGTGCCCATCTTGCCTCCCCCACCTATCTCTGCTTGCTCGAGGCTTCCTGTGCCCCTCTGCTTGTCCATGATGGATAGACACACAGCTTGTCACCCGCTGTACTCATTTAACATGTGATTAAAAGACTGGTCCCCACAGCATGGCTCCCTCGTTCACCCAGTGTGCCAGGTGCCCACCCGGGCAGGAGGCAGCAGTGGTGCTGTGCAGCAGCAAACCTGGTATTTAGTAAATAAATTGGGCTGCCTTTCTGCCGATCTCAGCCCCCTGGCCGGCACAGCCAGTAGGCACCCAGGGCTGCCCGGGTGGACAGCACGGCGGTGTGAGCCGCGGGTGCTGCAGCGAGCCGTGCTGCAGCTGGCACCAGTGACGGCACCATGCCGGGGACCGCAGCGCCTGTCCGCACCGTGACCCCCCTGGCCGGCTCGGGGCTGCGGCTGGGGGGGTCGTTAAACCAGTGAAATATGAAATGCCTGTATATCCCCGACAGGGGTTTTAATTAAATTAATTGCCAGCGACATTGTAAAAGTGCTGATGGGGTAATAACCGGCACGTTATGGCGGCCGTTTATCTTCCCCGCGTAAATTAGCTGCCGCACCTTGCCCGTCCCGGCGGGCATCGCGGCGGGCTCGCTCAGTGCCCGCTCTCTGGCTCTCAGGGACCTGATCCAGCTGGGGGAAGCAGCGGAGGCTGGGGCCCCCCGGAGGACTCAGCCAGGGCCCGAGGGACCCCCACGTCCCTCGTGTCGCTGTCCTCATGGCACAGGTGGCTGTGCCAGGCGGGAGCCAGCCGGGGTGGGCACAGGCAATGGGGGTCCCGCGGGCTGCGTGGGGAGTGGGGTTGCCAAATGAAGGCACTTAATTACTGCGCATTCCATCCCATTTAATTGCTTATTAAATCCTAACCAGCCAATTAGCAGCAGCAATTACAGCTTCATTCAGTGACACAATCGCTATTTTATCGTTTGTTAATCAAATGCTTATTTAGGGCCCTGCTTTATTAACTCTTTCTGCAGCAGGCACCGGCAGGGTGGGGGCAGCAGGGGCACCCAGCCATGTCCGGGATGTGGGTACCACAGGACCATGCCACGTGCCATGTCCCCAGCACTGCCGTCCCCATGGTGCCCCTGCCCTGGTGTGCGTGGCACCAACAGCCCCCATGCAAAGCTGGGGGATGCCCGACCACTTGAGGAATGTTTGTGCAGCCCTGAGCCACCCTTGGCACCCTGGGGACACTGGGCACAGCTAGCCCCACATGTGCCATGCCTGTGCCCACTCCCAGGCGGGTGCCAGCAGCACAGGACATGTCCCTCAAGGCATGGGGCACACACCCCACCGCTCATCCTGCATCCCTGAGCCCGGCCAGGGGACAGTGGGGCAGGATGCAGCCCCTGGCCAGTGCCTTGAAGCACACTGGGGAGGGGGGACGGCAGCGCCCTGGGAGGCGTGAGCGATGGCCCTTGTTGGTCACACTACATTTCCTTTTCATTAGCACTAAGTGCAGACATGAGGGATCGGCACAGGTTCAGCGGGCGCAGCCACCACGGCTGCTTTCCCTGATGGATGGCAGGGCCAGGGAAGGGGCTGGTGCGTCGTCAGCACGGAAGGGAGCCGGCAGCAGGACACAGGGTCACTGGCACAGAGCCGTGCTGGGGTGGGTGATTGCCCAGCCCGGGCACACTGGAGGTGGCCGAGCCCCTGTCTCCCCGCAGGTGCTCAGCAAAGCGCAACCGTGGCCAACCCAGTGTCTGGCGCATCCACGGACCTGCTGCCGCACTTCCAGCTGGAGCCAGAGGACGTCTACATCGTGAAGAACAAGGCGGTGAGCCTGGCCTGCCGCGCCACCCCTGCCACCCAGATCTACTTCAAGTGCAACGGCGAGTGGGTGCACCAGGCTGACCATGTCACTCAGCACAGCACCGACCGTGGCACTGGTGAGCGCTGGTGGGAGGGACAATGCCAGCCCAGGTGACAGGGAGCCACATGTTCTGCTCTCTGGGGAGGATTACATGGGGCTGGGGGGACTGTTCCCGGTGTGCTGGTGCTGATGTGCCGCCCACCGGCGGCAGGGCTGCCAGTGATGGAGGTGCACATCGAGGTCACCCGCCAGCAAGTGGAGAAGATCTTTGGGCTGGAAGAGTACTGGTGCCAGTGCGTTGCCTGGAGCTCCTCCGGAACCACCAAGAGCCAGAAAGCTTTTGTGCGCATTGCCTGTGAGTGTCTGTGGGTGCCTGGATGGGGTGCAAGGTGCTGGCCCTGGCCCCCCCACCTCATCCCTGCACCTCCCCAGATCTGCGCAAGAATTTCGAGCAGGAGCCGACGGCCAGGGAAGTCTCCATTGAGCAGGGCATCGTGCTGCCATGCCGCCCTCCCGAGGGCATCCCCCCTGCCGAGGTGAGCCTCTGTGGTCTGGCAGGGGGGATGGGAGCATGCCCCTTGCCCGTGAGGATGCCATGTGTGCTCCCCTAGGAGGTGGCCCAGCCACGTACCTGATGACGTCCCTGTGCCCCATGTGCCCCATAGGTGGAATGGCTGCGCAATGAGGAGCTGGTGGACCCGGCGCTGGACGCCAATGTCTATGTGACGCCGGAGCACAGCCTGGTCCTGCGGCAGGCCCGCCTGGCCGACACCGCCAACTACACCTGTGTGGCCAAAAACATTGTGGCCCGTCGCCGCAGCGCCTCCGCCGCCATCACCGTCTATGGTATGGCCCCACCATGCCTGTCCCTGCCATACTGCCCCAGTGTCACCCTCCCCATCTTGTCCACCCCCACATCCCCCATCCTGGCAGGGTGCTGATAGGTCCCTCTCCACCCAGTGAACGGCGGCTGGTCAACATGGACACAGTGGTCGGGCTGCAGCACCAGCTGTGGACGGGGCTGGCAGAAGCGGAGCCGGATGTGCACCAACCCCACGCCCCTCAACGGGGGAGCTTTCTGTGAGGGCCAAAATGTGCAGAAAACCGCCTGCACCACCCTCTGCCCAGGTACCCGCCCTGCCCGGGGCACTGCTGCCAACCCCGCCGTGCCGATGCTGCACTCCCCGCTGCACCCATTGAAGTCCCCTTGTATCTCTGCTTGGGTGTCTCGTCCTCTCATCCTGCCGTGTGTCCATCTCTGCCAGTCCTGGGGCAGGGGAGGGGGATGGCAGTGGGGCGCTGACCCCCGGCTGTGCCCGCAGTGGATGGCGCATGGTCAGAGTGGAGCAAGTGGTCGGTGTGTGGGGCAGAGTGTACCCACTGGCGCAGCCGGGAGTGCTCGGAGCCAGCACCACGCAACGGGGGCCGGGACTGCCACGGCCCCGAGCTGGACACCCGCAACTGCACCTCTGAGCTCTGCAGCCACGGTGAGCCCCGCAGGGATGGATGGCAGGGTTGTCTCCTGGGATGGGGGACCGGGGAGTGCCCGTGGGTGCTGACACCCTGCCCTGTGCAGCTGCCCCCGGCGCAGAGGACGTGGCACTGTACGTGGGGCTGGTGGCCGTGGCCGTGTGCCTGGTGCTGCTGCTGCTGGTCGGGGTGCTGGTGTACTGCCGCAAGAAGGGGGGCCTGGACGCTGATGTGGCTGACTCCTCCATCCTCACCGCTGGCTTCCAGCCCGTCAGCATCAAGCCCAGCAAGGCCGGTGAGCTGCGGGTGTGGGGCTGTGCATGCATGCTGGGACATGGTGTCCCTCAGGACCCGGGTGTGGCCATGTCCCCGGGGGCAGGGGCTCTGGACAGGGACTGTTTGCCCCAGGGCATCCCTGGCCCTGGGTGGGGGCTCTGTGCCCAATGGGGTCCATGGTGTTGATGGGGGCTCTGTGCCCTATGGGATCCCTGACCTAGAGAAAGGGATGCTGTACCTTCAAGGGTCCCTGGCTGTGGGTACGGGCTGTGTGTGCTATAGAGTCCCTGGTCCCTATATGGCCTGGTGCTTTGTGGTCCAAGGACCCCAGGGGTGATTGTGCCCCAAGAGACTGTGCCATGGGGCAGGGGCTTGATGCGTTTTTGGACACCCGGAGGTGGCACTGCCTCACAGGGTCCTTATCATGGGGCAGGGGCTGTGTTCTCCATACCCCCCTGTCCTCTGCTCTGTGCTGCAGACAACCCCAGCCTGCTCACCATCCAGCCTGACCTCAGCACCACCACCATGACCTACCAGGGCTCACTCTGCCCACGCCAGGATGGCCCTGCCAAGCTCCAGCTGCCCAATGGGCACCTGCTGAGCCCGCTGGGCGCTGGGCGGCACACACTGCACCACAGCTCGCCCTCTGCCGAGGGTGCCGACTTCGTGGCCCGGCTCTCCACCCAGAGCTACTTTCGCTCCCTGCCCCGCGGCAACACCAACATGGCCTACGGCACCTTCAACTTCTTGGGAGGGCGGCTCATGATCCCCAACACAGGTACAGCAGGGTGGGCACAGGGTGCTGGAGCAACACCCAGTGTGGGGGGGTTCCCATGGGGCTCACCCCCTCGACCTGCCCCTCCCTACGCAGGGATCAGCCTCCTCATCCCACCTGATGCCATCCCACGGGGGAAGATCTACGAGGTCTATCTAACCCTGCACAAGCAGGAGGAGGTGAGGTAGGTGCCACAGCTGGGGCTGCCTGGGCACAGGGCTGCTGGGGATGGACAGTTGTCCCTGCTCAGCTGCCCCCCCGTTGCTGCCCCAGGCTGCCCCTGGCTGGCTGCCAGACGCTCCTGAGCCCCATCGTCAGCTGCGGCCCCCCTGGGGTCCTCCTCACCCGCCCTGCCATCCTGGCCATGGGTCACTGCGTGGAGGCCAGCGCTGAGAACTGGAGCATCCGCCTGAAAAAGCAGTCGTGCGAGGGCACGTGGGAGGTAAGCGTCCGCAGGGGGCTGGGGGATCAGGGTTGGGAGGATGATGGCCATGCCCGGGGTGCATCCCTGCCTGGGTGCTGCAGGACGTGCTACAGCTGGGCGCCGAGCCGTGCACGGAGCTGTACTACTGCCAGCTGGAAGCGCAGGCTTGCTACATCTTCACGGAGCAGCTGGGACGCTTTGCCCTGGTTGGGGAGTCCCTCAGCATGGCGGCCTCCAAGCGCCTCAAGCTGGTCCTGTTTGCACCGGCCGCCTGCCCCTCGCTCGAGTACAACATCCGTGTCTACTGCCTCAGCGACACCCAGGATGTCCTCAAGGTACTGAGGGTCCCCATCCTGGCTCGGAGTGAGGGCTGTGCGGGCAGGGCTGGGCTCCCAGGGTGCAGCAGCTCCTGCCTCACCGCTGACTGTGCCGACAGGAGGTGATCCAACTGGAGAAGCAGCTGGGGGGGCAGCTGATCGGAGCCCCCCGGGTGCTGCACTTCAAGGACAGCTACCACAACCTGCGTCTCTCCATCCACGACATGCCCAGCTCGCTCTGGAAGAGCAAGCTCCTTGCCAGCTACCAGGTGAGGAGCCCAGCCGGCAGGTAGGGATGGGCACAGGGTGTCCCTGCCACTCTGACCATTCCTGCATCACCCCGCCGCAGGAGATCCCCTTCTACCACATCTGGAGTGGGCTGCAGCCCTTCCTGCACTGCACCTTCACCCTGGAGCGCCTGAGCCCCAGCACCTGTGAACTGGCCTGCAAGATCTGGGTCTGGCAGGTGGAGGGCGATGGGCAGAGCTTCACCGTCAACTTCAACATCGCCAAGGTGAGGGCAGGGCTGGGGGGCTCCTGGGGAGGACCCCAGGATGGGCTTACATCTCTCCCTCTGTGGTGCTCTCCTCAAGGACACAAGGTTTTCAGACTGGCTAGTCCCTGACAGCGAGGTGGGCGCCCCAGCCCTGGTGGGCCCCAGTGCCTTCAAGATCCCCTTCCTCATCCGCCAGAAGATCATCAGCAGCCTGGACCCGCCAGGCACCCGGGGAGCCGACTGGAGGATGCTGGCCCAGAAGCTAAACCTCGACAGGTAGCCTAGCATGGGGCCAGCACTAGGGATGGGGATGAGGTGGCACAGTGGGTGGGGACAGGGGACTTCCGTCCTCATCCTGCACCTATGGATGGGTGCTATAGTGCTGTGGGACCCAGGCAGCAGGATGGTGCCCAAGGTGAGGCCAGAATGGGGCTGGTCCCGAGGTGTGGGGCCATCTGTGTACCTGACATGGTCCTTCTGTCCCCTCCCCAGCCATCTCAGCTTCTTCGCCTCGAAGCCCAGCCCCACAGCCATGATCCTCAACCTGTGGGAAGCACGGCACTTCCCCAATGGCAACCTCTCGCAGCTGGCTGCCGCCGTGGCCGAGGTGGGCAAGCAGGACGGTGCCCTCTTTGCTGTCTCTGAGGCCGAGTGCTGAGCGTGGGCAGTGGGAATGGGCCAACCTTGCTCCAGAGGGACCACCACCATGGTGGGGGGGGGGGGGCCCGGCTGTCCCCACTGCCCCACCACCCACAGGGAGGGCTGCCCATGCCCCACGGTGGGGCTCCGCCTGGCCCCGGTGGTCTCAGCCCCATGGTGGGGTCCGGGGGGACGCTGGGTATGCGTCGTGCGTGCGGTGCCATCGTGCTGTCTGCGTGTGGGGCCGGGCAGCCCCGGGCCCCGTGCCGTGTTGTGTAAAGACCGTTTTTTAAATTCTGTATTAAGTGCATTCAAGTATTTACACTTGGCCTTATGTACATAGCGGTGCCGCGGGCGGGGGGTCTGCCGGACGTGAATGTAAATAAATTCGATATATATTGCTATGTAGGGCTGTGCTCAGATGTGCGCTGCACCCCCCCACCACCACCCCATGCCCCCCCAGGAGTCAGAGGTGCAGAGCGAAGTGCTTTATTGGGCTGACAGCAGTGGCAGTGGTGGCTGTCCCTAGGGCTCAGTCCCACGGCAGGCCACAGCTGCCACGAGCGCGGCTCCTTTCCCTGAGCCATCCTGCGACTCCAGGAAGGTGACAGTGCAGTTGGGCGCCAGGTCCTGCAGCATCTGCTGGAGATGCTGGGCAAAGCTGGGGGGGAATAGAAAGGGGAGGGTCAGGGCTGGTGCCCCCCACCCCGGACTCCTGCCACAGAGCAAGGGTGCCCAGTGGGTGCCGCACCCAGCCCAACTCACTGCGGGTGCATCTTGTACAAGGTGCCATCCACCCCCACGGTGACAGCCAGCTGGGCCAGGCCCTGGTTCTCCCGCATCTTCTCCACCACAGCAGCCAGACCGGCGGCACAGAGGTTGGCTGCTCTCAGGGACACGGTCTGGCACACCTCCCGCACCAGCACACTGTCCTCGAAGCTGGCCTGGAGCTCTAGGTCTTGCAGGATGGTCCGTACCTGCTGCAGGGCCAGCCCATCGCTGCCCCAGACCCAGGGCATCTTTAGCAACACTATCCCCATCCCATGGGCTGGAAGTAACATCACCCTGCATGCACCCCATCAGCGGAACATGGCCCCTCTTCTGGGGCTCTGGCTTCACAACCCCCACCCCAGGCTCAGGGAACCCACTGGAACCCAGCACTCACGCCTCAATGGTGGAGAGGAACTTGGTCTGGAAGATGCCCTTGGTCTGGAGCTTGGGGCAGGGCTTGCTGCGGAACAGGAGCTGTTTCTCCACCAGTGCCAATAGGATGTGGCGCACAATCTCACCCAGGTACATGCCGCTGATGAGCTTCTCGAACCTGCCCCAGGCACACCCTTAGACAGGTACAGCTGCCCCCACCCAGCCCTGGTCCCTGCCCTGGGGCTCTCACCCACCTCTGTTTGCCTGGATTGATGGTTTCCTTGTCCACTAGCTGATCAAAGCTGGTGAAGAAGTCATCCAGGCAGCCGTTGTCCCCGAAGGCCCCCCATTCCATGTTGATGCACATGCGGCCCTCCTCCCCCTCCACAGTGCCCACATTCTGCATCTCCTCCATGTAGCAGGCATTGGTCCCTGTCCCTGCGGGCCCCACGCTGGTGTCACCCCCACCACAGCCCTTGCAGAGCTGCCTGGTGACCTGTGGCCATGCCACATGGGCTGGGGTGGTGGGGAGGCGCTGGGATACCCCCTGGGTGCAGGAGTGATCCTTACCCACAATCAGGCCAATTTCACATTTGGGGTCATCATGGCCGCAAGACATCATGGTTCCCACAGTGTCATTGACCACAGCCACCACCTTCAGCCCTAAGTGCTGCCAAACCAGAGACGGGGACACGTGGCTTAGTGCCACCCAGACAGCTCCTGGGGCTGGCACCGCCTGGGTGCAGGGTGGCACCCAGGGGATGGGCCCCCAGCCCCTCCCTACCTGTTTGCGCTGGGCTGCCTCCCGCAGCAGCTGGACCACATCCTCCCCCACGCAGCCAGAGGCACTGAAGCCTTTGGTCCAGCTCAGCAGCACTGCCTGCAAGAGAGGCAGCAGCAGAGCCAGGCAGCTGCCTGGCAACCTGGGGCCCTCCCCATCCCCCTGGGGCCAAAGCCACCACCTCACCTTATCGAGGCCCAGCTGCTGGCAGGGAAAGGAGAAGGTGAAGCCGAGCGGCAGGACCTGCTCCATCAGGTTCTGCTTCAGCTGGAAGTCCATGATGCACTCGACAATGTGGTCAAAAAGCTGCAGGTAGAGGCCGTGGTCAGCAGGGTGCAGGCTGGGGTGATGCCATGGAGGTTTGCCAGCTCCATTCCAGGCCTGCGGGCAGTGAGTGGGAAGCAATTTCCACCCCTCACCCCATCCCTCAGCCTCACCGCCTCGCCAGTGCCTTGCATGATGGCGGTTGGGATGACATAGATCTCGTTGGCCATGCGGATGCCATCATCTGCCACATGCACCACTAGCACCCTGAAATTGGTCCCCCCGAGGTCCAATGCCAGGAATTCGCCTCGCTCTACAGGGAGCCAGTACAGGGCATCAGTGGGGCCACGGCCTCCCTGACATCCCCTTCCCCAAGTCCCTGGTCCTCACCGGTGCCATCAGGTGTGCTGCGGACATAGGTGGGCAGCATGCGGACAGAGGCATTGGCATTGGTCTCCCGGTCCAGCCCCAGCTCCATCTCCCTCCTCATCAGCACCTGGACACGCTTTAGGTCGTCATGGCTGAGCCGCAGCGGGGCCAGCAGCTTGTTCACCTCACGGTGCTGGGCTGCCACGCGCAAAGCCACCGCTGTCACTATGGCCGTCCCCTGCCCAGTCCCATCCACTGAGGGCACGAGGGTGGCTGTGCATTCAGGGGCCAACAGCCCTGTCACACTCTGCATGATCTCCCCGAACCTGCCAGAGGAAGAAGATGGCGAGGGCTGGGCGTGAGACATCCCACTGGGGCAGAACTCACCAGGAGCCCCATGTCCCTCCTCACCTGGGGTGCCTCCGGTACAATTCACCATCCACCGCCACATTGACAACCAGCTGCTCCAGCTCCCGGCTCTGGCACATGTGGCTGAGGATGGCAGCCAGCCCGGTGGCACAGAGTGCAGCAGCACGGCTCACCACCACCCGGCAGACCTGCTGCACCCGGCAGCAATCCCGCTCACCCGGCTGCAGCCCCAGAGCCTCCAGGGCCCTCTTTGCCTCAGCCATGCCTTCCTCGTTGCTGCAAGAGAGAGCATAGCACCAGCTTATGGGGCCACCAGCTCGCGGCCAAGGGCACCCACCTGTGTGCCCATCCTCCCACCCACGGCAGCTCCTGGTCCCCAGACACTCACTCCATGATCTCCAGGATCTGCTGGGTCTTGAGCACACCCTTGGTCCTCAGGACGGCAACACTGCTCCCAATGAAGAGCGCTTTCTCAGTGGCGAGGGCGATCAGTACATGCCGGACGATCTCGCCCAGGTACAGGCTGCCCACCAGCTTCTCAAACCTGTGTGCAGTCCAAGCCCGAATCAGTTGTACCCCCACCACTCCTTGGCCCTTTGAGAGCACCCAGGAGCATCACAGGGGCCCATGTTCTCCTGTTGGTGGGGCCTGATGTGCTCAGGGATGGACAGGGAGCCCCAGTGACCCTGCCCTCACTGAGGGGGTGGGCATGCCTCTTCTCCCCAGGGTTAGAGGATTCTTGGTCCACATGCTGGTCATAAGGGGTCAGGATGTCGCTCAGGGTGCCGTCGTCCCCGAAGTAGCCCCACTCAGTGTTGACACACATCTGCCCGCTGGTCTCGTCCACCATCTCCACCTGCTGTGCCTCGGCCATGAAGCAGCTGTTGGTGCCCTTGTCTGCAGGGAGTGATGGGAGTGAGCACCAGCACAGCTGCCCCCAGCACCCACCACCCTGGCACCAGGGTGCCTGCTGCTCACCCACGACCAAGGCGACCTCACAGGGTTTCCCCTCCATGCTGCAGGTCATCATGGTGCCCACAGTGTCATTTAGCAGGGCAACAACGTCCACATGGTAGAGCTGGTCAGGGGCAAAGCAAGAGCATTGTCAGCTGCTCCGTGGGGACAGCCCAGAGCCAGGCGCCCTCACCCCACTGTCCCCTACCTCCTGCTTGTTGATGGCTGACTGCAGCAACTGCACGACATCCTTCCCCTCCATGTCACTGCAGCTGAAGCCCTTGGACCAGGAGACGAATTCAGCCTATGGAGAGCACGTGGCCGAGCCATTGGTGTCTGGCACTGGGCTGGCTCCTTTCCCCACCGCTGATGTGGCAGGAAGGAGGTGGCCACAGCTGCAGCCCCAGGACAGGGCTGTCCCACTCACCTTGTCCAGCTGTGTCTGCCTGCAGCTGAAGGGGAAGACAAAGCCCAAGGGGAGGCGATGCTGGGGGCTGCCAATGCCAGCCAGGAATTGTCGCACACATTGTGCAATGAAGTCAAAGAGCTGCGAATGCGCGGCTGGGGGTGACCAACCGCTCCCCTTACCCAGCACCCAGGCTGCAGGAGGCAGCCCAGAGCGCCAGCCCTGCCGAGCTCTGTCCTACCCCAGCCACCCTCTGCCATGGCCTCCTCATACCGCTTCCCCCTTGCCCTGCATGATGTCCCCTGGCATGTCGAAGATCTTGTACATCACTTGAGGGCTTTGGTTTCCATCACCTAAGAGGGTCACCCACAAGGTCCGGACATGGCTCTGGCACAGCTCTACCACCAGCAAGTCGCCCTTCTCTATGGGGGAAGCAGATGCAGTATCAGGCAGAGACCTGCCCTGTGGCAGATCCCCCGAAGTCTGCTCCTCGTTCTGTCCCAAGGACAACCACTCACTCACAGGGGAGGCTCCTGAGAGCCTGAGGCCACCAGAAACCAAGAGAACCAGCTCTTGGCCTCGGCCCCTGCACCGGAGACTGGCAGAGGCAGCACAAGGGCAGCGTTTGGATCACAGAACCGACCAGAGACTGGTGGACCCTTCCCCGGCATCCACAGAGCCAAGTCCTGTGAGGTGTGTGAGGCTGCAGGTAGCAGTGCAGACCGTCCTCAGGCTGTGCTGCCTTACCGGTGCCGTCGGGTGTGGAGCAGATGTAAGTGGGCAGCATCCGCACGTTGGCCTGTGCGTGTGTCTGGCGGCTCAGCCCCTTGCGCATGGCCTGCAGCATGCGGCCCTTCACCGCCTGCAGCGTCTCCAGTGGGACGGTGAGTGCCAGCAGGGCTCGTTGTACCTGGAAACGGCTCTTTAGGGCAGGTCCGAGGGGCAGGGGATGGCTCTCGCTGGGCACAGGACAGGGATGGGCTTTACCGGTGTGCAGCTGGGACCATCATTCCCCTGGTGCAGCTGATGGCTCACTGGGGACCTGGTGGAGGGAGGCGGTGTGTCATCTGCTGAGCCTCGCCCCTTAGGAGGACAGGACACACACCTGCCCGCTCTCAAGCACATGAGCGGGGCTGGGGGGCCCGGCCACGGCTCTGCCGCCCACCTCCCCTCTGCGTCCCTGCTCCACGGGGCCACGGTCTCAACGGCATCGTCGCGGCAATAGCGACCCAGCAGCCGGGGGTAGAGGGGGCAGCGGTGCCCCACGATGGCGATGGGGCCGGGGCCTTTCTCGGGGGCTGCAGGAGAAGTGGGCTGCCCCCACCTCGCTTCTCCTCTCCACCTGCAAGAGGCCGGAGGCCGGTGTCTGCCCTGCCCGGGGAGGTGCAGCACCCGGGGGGCACAGGGGCAGCCTGCTCGGCCCCAGCCCCAGCCCCGACTTCCCCACACCCGGCTTCGCTCGGCCGCCGCCGGGTCGGAGCCCCTCACCGGTTCAGGGTCGGGCGGCCCCGCTCCTCCGGGCCC
>VZZY01024519.1:28644-68144 GCA_013400335.1 Eurystomus gularis | reverse complement strand
CCGGGGCCCCGCCCCGCCGCGGCGTCGCCGCCGGTTCCCGTTAGCGCTTCTGAATAGGAGAGCGCGTTTTCATGAGCTCCGCAGCAGCTCGTCCCATTAATTAAGCCCCCTGCCCTGTTCCCGGCGAGGGGCTCTGCAGCAGGGCAAGGAGGCTCCCGGGGAGGGAGGGAGACCCCCGCGCACAGCCCGGGGCTCAGTCCCGCCCTCGAAGCCGCGGGAGGCTGGGGCAGGCAGAGGCCCCCCGGTCCCGGGGACCGAGCGCACAGCAGCACCCAGCCCCGCCGAGCCACACGAGAAGCCACCAAGGACACGGGGACACGGCTCCACTGGTCACACATCCACTGGCTGCAACTGTCGCCTGGCACCAAGGTGCCCTCCGCAGCTCCCAGCTGAGGAAATCACTGATGTGCCCCTGCCCAGGGCCTTGGACACCGCAGCTCCCTGCCCAGGGGGGACCCCAGCTCACACCACCCC
Organism: Eurystomus gularis; assembly: GCA_013400335.1. Classification (NCBI taxonomy): domain Eukaryota; kingdom Metazoa; phylum Chordata; class Aves; order Coraciiformes; family Coraciidae; genus Eurystomus; species Eurystomus gularis. The sequence continues at coordinate 67,670 of VZZY01024519.1, read as the reverse complement.
CCAGAGCCCGAAGACAGGCCTTGGGAAGCATGATTTTGGACCCACCGTCTGCCGCTCCTCCTCCCACTCCCCAGAGAAGGACAGCACAGCTCCTCACTGTTGCTGCAGTTTCATAAAAACATACATAAATATATTTCCATTTCTTTAACAGAGCGCAAAGCTGCACAGGCACCTATAAAACACACAGTCGCTTCTCCACCCAGTGCTCCCTGCACAGGTTGTATAAAACGTATAAAAGTGGGGTGGGAGAACAAGGCTGCGGGTGAAGCAGGGGTACAGTGCCACACAACCCCTGGCCAGGGTGCAGGGAGCTGCTGGCGGGCCCTGCCACCCCGCGGGCCTCAGAACTTGCGCTTTCTCCGGCGGCAGCCTTTGGTCTGCTGCTGGCTGCCCAGGCGAAGAGCCGCGTGTGGCTGCAAGTCCACCATGCAGTCTATGCCTTCTGAGGAGACACCAGGTTTCACTGGGGGGACATCAAAAGGAAGGTGCTGGAGGGAGCTGGGACTGTCTGCCGCCAGCCCCCCAGCTCTTGCTGAGAGCGCAGGAGGGGACTGTTGTTCTCCTAGTCCAGCGAGGGGGGTCCCCGCATCAGCACCTGCAACGAGAGCACATGTCAGCCCTGCCTGGCCACCCTCCGACAGGAGCCATGGGCGAGGGGAGGAGGGTGCTGGTGAGAGCATTTCTGCCAACTTGTCTCCTCCTGTCCTTGGATCTGTGGAGGGAAGCGCCAGTGTGCAGGCAAGAGCAGCAGGCCCCTGCCACCCCCTCAGGAAGCTGGACATCTCTTGGTGCAACAGCTCTGAGCACACCCCTTCTCCTGGGAGGGCTCTGGGTGCTGGCACAGGTCCAGTGGGCAGAGGACAGCTAAGCCCACAGGCTCCTGCTCTGCTCAGGAAGAACAGACCCCTTCAAGGGGAATTTGCTGTCCCAGCACAGCCCAGGCTGAGCAGAGACCAAAAGGGGAGAAGCTGGGAAGGGGCAGCCCTGACACAGTCAGGCAGGCACAGAAAGCAGCTTCCCACCTGCAGACTTGCTCTCCGAGAGCTCCAGCATCCTGAGGAGTCCCCTCTCCTGCTTTCCAGCATCCTGCCAAGGAGAGGAGAACCACCATCACAGCACTGCTGCAAGGGAACCTTCTAGCCAGGATGGCCCTGTGGCCCCACGTTCCCCCACCCCATGGGGCCAGACTGGGTACGAGGGGGAATGCTGCATTTCCAGGGAACGAGCATGGCCAGCTGCCAACAGGAAGGGGACTGCCCCCTCTCCAGCCCGACTGCTGTGCCAGCAGAGGCAGCTGAGAGGAGTTAATAAAGCACTGTCCAGTCAGGAGGAAGACCAGGGTGCAGGAAGCCACCCCCAATCCCAGCCAGCAAGCACGGGGCTGTAACAGAGAAATGCGGGCACCAGGGGCTCTGCCACGGCTCGGGCGCATCCCCCAGCACTATGCCTCTGAGGGCAGGCTCTGGCCCACTCTGTCTGAGGGCACAGGGAAGGGCCTTCCTCCAGGGCACAGCCAGATGAGGAACACACAGCTTGTGCCCCCCACCAGCCCCTGGGAAGATGCAGATGCTCTGGTCACAGGTAAGGGAAGACCACTTGGCCTGGCTGCTTTGAGTCTTGCTGGCCCAGCAAAGTCTCCTGTCCTGGTTGCTCCCTGCCCCCTGGACTGCTCTAGAAGGCATCCCAGCTGCAGGGCTGGAGCTGCAAAGCACCCTAAAATGGGCTGTGTCAGGCAGGTACAAGCCCACCAGTGGGCTTTCCCACCAGGAAGCTTTCCAACAGCCCAGCCCATGCCCAGGCATGACCTGCTCCCCTGGTGAGCTGCCACTTCAGCACAAGGGAGGGCCAGAGGAAACACAGAGCCTTGCTGAGTTGTCCCAAAGGGCCCCCCAGCTCCAGCACCTTTCCCCCATGCCCTGTGCCCGTGCCTGCGCCTGCATGCAGGACCCTCCATGCCAGCCGGCTGTGGGGCACAAGGACAGAGTCAAACAGCCCCTGTGGAGCCAGTCACATGCAGGAGCAGCAGTGGCCTGCAGTACTCTGAACCACACAGCGATTGGCTGTATCCCAGCCAAAATCATCAACCAGAAATCTCATCATTTGCATCTGAATTCCCAAAGGGCTGAGGCCTGTGATAGATTTAAGGGATTATATGAAACTAAGACATCATGTTGCATCTTCATGCTGAGAATCACATTTCTGAGTGCAGGCAGAGCTGCTGCACTAGGGCTTTGCCTGCAGGAACCAGTGGGAAGGCCTGGAAGGACCCTCTCTGTGCTCCCCTGGGACTGCCACAAGCAGGAAAAAGCACAGTGGGGGCCAACACCTGGTGAGAGACTGTGAGCCAGCTGCTACCCACGCTTCTGCCTCCCACCTCCTCTAGTAAGGCACGTCCCCCACACCCAGCACACCTCCACCACACTTTCTCCCCCACATTTCTCCCGGGATGCTGCAGTTTGCTCCCAGCACCGAGCAGTTTCCCCTGCTCTGACTCGGAAGCCTTCCGCAGGGGGAAGGGCTTGCGGGTAGAGTCAGATACACTTGTCACCCTGCCACTGCCCTCCACTCCATCTATATTCAGCCGAGGAAGCCTGCAGGACAGAGGCACGCTGCCTGGCAGCGGGACAGCCCTGGCTGCCTGCCTGCTGGAGTGGTTACTGGCAGCTCTGCTGGATTAGCTCACCCCTGGGACCGGTCCGTGCTCTTGCAGAGCGTCGTGGGAAGGAGGGCAATGAGTTCTTTGGCCACGGCGGTCCACAGGGACAGGCAATCCTACACCAGGCCAGCTCATCCCGTCAGCCGGGAAAACAGCTCCTGCTGCCAACCCAGCCCCAAACCCAGCGCAAAGCAAAGGAGACGGTCTGCAGGGTCGCCCCTCACCTTGGCGCTTCGCAGCCTCCTGGTTCCCTGAGCTTGCCTAGCAGCCTGAAGGCAGCTGTCCACGTGCCTCTGATACTGCAGCAGTGGCACCAGTGACTTACAGAGGTAGCACTTCTCACACCTGCCAGGCAGCAAAGGACAGAGCACCACATTAGGATTCGCCCTGCACTGGGCTCCCAGCCACCAGCCGTGACTTTCCTCCTCTGGGCCACGCCACAGAGAAGACGTGTCACCAGATCGGGTCTTGCTCAGTGGGGTCAGGCCGGCACCAATCGCAAAGATTGAGCGATTATCAGTTTTCCCTGCCTGCTCCTCTGTATCCTGCTGCTGCAGCAGCAGGACAGTAATCAAATCTGCTCATCTAACTATCTCAAACACCGCTGATTTCTCCCCAGACATAAAGCACCCTGTCAAAATCCACAGAAATGAAGTGCGAGGGCTTTGCAAAAGGGAGTTGAATTCTGCCTGAAAAGCAAACCAAGTGTGTTAAATCAGAGAGACGTTTTACCAGGGCTGGATGAACTTGTCTGACTAGTAAATCAAGTCTTTCTCCGCACTGTCTCCATTTTACATCATGCCAGGTTGGGAGACGAATGCAGAGCATGCGATCCTGCCTGGGGGCTGGCACCACACGCTCCCCAAACCCCCTTGTTTGTGTACAAGATGCCCAGGCTCACGCAAGACAACTGAGTGTGCTTGGGAAGGAAATAATCCAAGTCAAAAGGACATGAAGGTCAGGCATGGATTTACACAGCTACAGTTGCTTCCACACCAGCTTTTGGCAGGGACTGAACCACGTAGAAGAGGGCACCGGTTCTTCAGGAGGGGAATATCCACCCAGGGGAGCTACTCAGGAATGGACCATCTCCAAGATGAGACGAGCCCCCAGGGACCAGCCCCAGCAGCATTGTGTTCACTTTGATAAGCAGTACTCTCCTAGCAAAACTCACCCCAGGCTCTAAAATGCGCATGGAGAGCCCCCATCAAGCAAAACTCCGCAGTACTTTTCCCATATTTTCTTTCCAGTCAGTGCTGATTACCCAGATAATGTGTCTAAACAGAAGCTGTCCTCTCTATAATTAGCCTAATTCCATTAGTGATGTTGCCATCCACTGTTTGTAACAGCAAAATTGCTTCCATAGCAGGGATTTTACTGTCAGATCCTCTCTTATGATGCTTTGTGTGGGTGGCAGGAGGAGGGGCTGCATGGGAAGGGATTAAACAAAGCCACTGCTATTCTGAAAGTCTAATTTAATTAAGAATATCACTACAGGTGCTATGTTACAGCCTCCCTGCCCTAACCCCTTCTTTTCCCAGGATTACCAAGCTCAAAACTCCCATCAGAAACTGGCTGAGTTAGCACCGTTTTAGCTACAGCTCCCCCCAGAGCAGCCAGAGACCACGCATCCCTGACCCGCCCTGGATCGGGCTGAAAGGAAATTAGTGCAAAAATAAACAATCTGAGAACAGCAAATTCCTCTTGCTTCGGTTTAAATATAGCCAGCGCTGGAGCAAGAGGCACTGAGGGAAGGCAATTTCATAGGGAAGCATTGCTATAAGGCCAGCATTTATACAGGAATAAAGGCATCCACAGGCAAGCTAGAACGGAAGCACAGAAACAATCTTGGAGGAGCAAGCATACCTACTTACTTGTCAATGTCTAAGGATGTTGGGCCGCTTTCACCACCAGAAGCTTTATTTCTTGCCTCTCTCTGACGCCGGGTGAGCACTGGAAGAGAAACAGAAAGGGTTACCTGACATCCACCCCAAAAGCATCCCTACACCATGTCCAAACGCAACAGGTTCAATCGCTTCCACTCAAGGCTGCAGCAGAAGTGATAGTAGAGGCAAAGAAATACTGGACTAGGACAGGCAGCGCCTTCTTTCCTGCAGAAGAGGTGGCTGCCCAATTCTCCTTTTTTCTGGGGGGCTACTAAAGAAGTTTCCCTCCCCAGACTCAGAAGCCAGCAAGCCATTTCACACTAACTTGTCTCCTGCCAGAAACAGCTGGCTCAGCAGTAGGGAGTTTACAGCCCTTTCAAAGCTGATGCGTAGCAGCACAACTGCCTGGGAGAAGAGCCGCCCAGCTGCTCCAGCAGCCCAGTCCCGCTCCCGGCCAAACGAAGCACCCGTGCTGGCTGCAGAGGAGGAAGCGCACTAACCGCGAGCTGGGGGAAGGAGAGCCCAGGTGGGAGCTGTGCGGAGGCACCGGCCCTGCTGCAGATGTGGCATGAAGAGCGAGCCTTGCTGGGGAGGGATACAGCTCAGCTCCAAGGGGAAGGTTGTAACAACTAGTCTACACTTGTGGCTTTTTCCACTGCCCACGTGAACCAGGGGTGATCTGTACTATTGTCCACACACAGCTCTGTGGGGCCTCTGGATGAAGATCTCTACCAGGCCTAAGCACCAGAGGTGCTGATCTCCAGTGGCATCTGGGAAGGGCTGGCTCCGACACACATGGGCAGCTAGTGAGATCCCAGCTGACCAGCATGCTGATGACAGGTCCAATTTCTGTTCCTTCAGTAAGCCCAAGCATCCTTCCCAAACCTGCTCTCCAGGCATCTGCAGGGAGCATGTCGGCTCGTCTCTTTCAGTTGAATTCCTCTCAGCCTATTCCTGTTGACATGCCACCAGCAAAGACCCTCAGGGAACATATCAGATAGCTTAGCTTGCTTCACCAGGGACATTCCAGACTCCAGCTCCAAAACAGATGTCACAGGAAGCACTCTCGGGCAAGCTGGCTATGGGGACAATGCAGGGATCTATTTTACAGCCCAGTAACATTGATTCCCACACTTTCATTAGGAGAAAGGTCTGAATCCAAGGTATAGGCACAACAAACCTGTTTACTGTCAGCACATCATCTCTGATAAAGAAAGGGATGCACAAATTCTGTGCAGAACAAAGGGAATCCTTCGAGTTTTAGCTAAACCCCATTTCCAGAGCATTAGGCAACCCCAATATCTATCCACAATGCTGACATAACATGGCCTTTCCCTCAGTAGCAATCACTGAATTGCAGCCACGACCAGCAAACACACTGCAAGATGCTCAGGAGCTTTTGGGGCTGACGAGAGACATCCATGCTGAAGAAAAAAGCTCGAGTGTTTCCTAGGATGTGGGCATTATCTCGTAGGCGATGACTGATACCAACAGCTCATTTCTCACAGCTACTGAAGCGGATGTCTCTCTCCAACTTAGCCTGGCCCAGATTTGAAGTGGCAGCCTGACTAGGAGGACTGACAACCACGGCCAGCCCCTGGGCCATCCAGCCTCCCAACAACCCAACTAACACGTGCGTTTGACAGCGTGGTGAAAGCTGCTCTCCAAATCAGCGTGCACTCGTTAATATTCCTTTAACACCATCTTGGGAGCCTTGTGCACCAGCTCAGGTGTTAATCAGTTCTATTTTCTTCCAAAAGCAGTGAACACATCTGGCATAACAGGCCCATTAGAGACCTCTGGGACCAGCTCTGCAGCTGCCCAGGGGAGGACCCCCAGCTGTGCTGCTGGAAGCAGAGGCACAGGAGAGAGAACTGGCCAGCTGGCAAGGCACAACCCCTGACAAAACACACCATCCGCCCACAGGAATGGGGCTCAGAACATGGGAGAAGACTTGCCGTGGGGAAAATCCACACCACAGAGCAGTGCTGACCTGCCGTGTGACAGGAACCTTGTAACTCTCCCAGATGCAATGCTCTTCACTGGGTCAGACACACTCTGCAGCCCAAGAACAACCTTTCCTCTGGCTCGGCATTTCTTCTGGTTGACAAGTCACCCTTGGCTCCAGCTTGCAGCCCGGGGAAGTGGAGCAAACCCTCCCCGGCATAGCCTCGCTACAACCATGCCCACCTCAGGGACCTCCTGGGGCTGCCAGCTCAGGCCAGGTTGGTGTGCGGAGCTGTGAGGTCAGTCACCAAGCTCCTTGCCTTGCTGCATGACCCACCTGTGGTTCGACTCACCAGCTCCTTCCCGTTCTCAGTACCAGCTGTACCACTTTTTGTGCGGGATCCTATTAGTGGCAGGCTCGCTGGCACCTTGTCCTTTCTCAGAAGCCATGATGCTTTCCTTTGCACCCATTCTGTTACTCTTTCTGCTGTATCAGTGCCACTTCTATTGATGTCAGGAACTTTTTAACAGCACCAGGGCTGCTGCTGAAGACTGACAATTGCATCAGGTTTGTTTGAGGCTTCTGGAGGAAGGGCTACAGCAAATCCTCATTTTCTTGGGCTCACTTGGGTGCACGTAGGTGAAGGGTAAGAGGAATAGAGGATGCCCAAAAGCTTGAGGCTATCTGCTGTACTCAGTGGCCAAGACTCACTTCCAGACCGAGACCAGTGGATTCCTGCACTGGCAGCAGCAGCGGGCAATGGATGCAGTGACTCCTGCAGACCCCCTCTCACCCAAGCGAGCCTGTCAGCTGAGCACATGAAGGAAGGGGGAGCTGGCATAGCACCTCCATAGCTCCACTGGTTTGCTAAGAATTAACACCAGTCACTGAGCTGAAAACCCTGGCCCTGAACCTTCCCCCAGATGGGTACAGTAGTTAACACAACAGCAAGCTCTTCTTCTTTATTTACTCAGACCACAGGAAAATGGAAATTCACAATCAGATTTTCATACTGCCCAGGTATGTGGTGGTCTGGGCATCCAGCCAGGGCAACCGTGGACATATGTAAGGGAAGCAATGGTAACTCATCTTGCCCAGCTAACTCATTTGAAAACTCATCCTTAAATATCAGCTGGACTGAGCTGGCCTCCTGATATATAACACTGAAAGACTTTGGTGCATGATTAGAAGAGGGAAGAAGAGAAGTAAAACCAGCAAGAACCCATCCTTTTGTAATTTTAAAACGAAAAACACTGACAGCTGCAGTCTGCAGGACTGCATAATCTGCAATTCTAGAGACATCAGGAGTAAATCCAATTAATAAGTCTGAAGACAGGCCAGGAACCCTTGACCCAGTGCACCAAAGGAAAACTGAAGTCGTCTTTTCTTAACAGATCAGGACATGGCTTAGAGGGCAGAACTTTGATTTTCGCTCACACAAGGCTGTTGCTGTGCTCTCGAGGAAGCCAGCAGTCAGCCAGGAGCACATGGTGCTGCAGCAAAAGAGCAGAGCTTCCGGACGCACACAGGAGCTGGCATTAGCTTCAGAAGACAATTCTCTCACCTCTTTTTCCCCCCCCGTGCACTAGCTTTACCTATGGATTTTGTGCTAGTGACGGATGCCAAGGTAACAGTCCTGGAAACAGAGTCCTTTTGTACCTGCACAGCTGTGCCAGGCTGCTGTCTGGCCTCTGCTCAGAGCGAAACACCATCCCTGCCTGTTCAACCCAAACCTCGCCAACCAGCCCATCAGCTGGGACGTCTCCAGGTGGCTGCTGCCATTGTACAGCCACAGGGAAGTGGATTGAGGTTGCCCCGCAAGCCAGAGCCCCGGCAGGCAGCAGGATTCTGCCCCACACTACGTGCTGCTCTGAGCCCGGGAAGCCCTCTGTCCTGCAAAGAGTCTTGGTGCAAACACCACTGGTGTCACAGATTGTTATGGCTAATAACGCCTGGTCTCTACAGGGAAAATATTAGAATAACTGGCAACAGAAAACCCAAATTACTGTGATTTCGTCCCAAAACCATTGCTCTGCTTAGCGCTATTATTGTAGACCAAAATTCCCGTTATTCCAGGCTAGTTTTCTTACAGAGGGATTGTTCTGAACAAGCCAGAACAGCAGAGTAGCAATTCCAAAATAACTACCCTTACAAACATCCCTGAGGAGACCAGTCTGGAAGCAGTGCGGAGAGGCCAGCCTTGAACTCTGTCCTGCTGAAAGCCAACACCAAAGGAAAGAACAAATTCCCTCACAGTGCCAAAGAATTCAAAGCCTTTTCCTGATCACAGTCAGGATTCCCCAGGATCAATGGATATATTCACAGTCCAGCTACACCAGAGACTGATTACCACAAGGCCAAAGACATTCCTGCTAAAAGGCACAGTAAAAATTCTGCTCCATTTTGTAGTGCAGATAAGACGTTTATGAGTGTTGAGGATACGAGAGGAACTGTAATAATGTGTGATTTGCCTGAGCTGAATGCTCTGTATTAGTAGATGTTTTCTGCCTGCAGAGAGAACTCCCCACCAAAACTAAGCACCATGCAGTATCAGCCACCATTCTGGCTCTTCTTATCTTGACAAGACCTATGTCATATCCCCAAAAATTCAGTATACCAGGGACCTTGTGTTTTAAAACGACATCAACTCTGCATTAAGATTACATGGTGAAACTTCCTCCTGCTAGAGGAATGAAGAAGTTACAGTTCTTTGTACTAGCTTCAATTTGCTCAAACTGCTTAAACATCATAGATTTAGGTTGCATTTAATAAGCTAGTATGTAACTGAAAAATATATATTAACAATCCGAAAAGTTAATCTTATTACAAGATACTACTCTGATATCACCTGACATTGTGCTAACACAGATTTTACTTTTCAAGCAGCAGCTAAAACATAACTTATTGAATATGTTGATTACCAACCGGTCTATTTGTTCACTTAAGCTCTACAAAGGTTGGCTATGGAAAAGTGATATGGAGAAGACTGCAAAGAGGATTAATACAGGCATTCTGACTGTGCCTCTATGCCTGGCTCTTCATATGAAGGAGAAAAATCCAAGCTCCCAGATCAATAGCTGTAATTTCGCAATTTTAGAGGAACAAGAGGGAAACTTTTCTGCCATCCCTTGCAGCTGAACAAGCCATTTCTGCACATACAAATGTCAGACTCATTGCAGAGCACAGGCTGTGCTTGGAGTGACGTGAGCCCTGAAGGACGTTCACCTGTGTGGCTCAGGAGCCTGCCATTTTCTACCACTGGCAGATTCTTTGCTGATCCTCAACAAAACACACAATAGACGTGTCTTAAGAGTACGGCTTGAAGCTTCCAGAGCTAGATCCCGGGGTAATATTTGTTTTATACACTTTCCAAGGGACTAATAATGTGATGAATGACAAAGCCAGTCAGAGAGATGTCTCTGTGCAGGAGGTGCTGGAAACATGGGAGTTCCGGTAACACTCTCCTGGCTGTCTTGGAGAGGGAACCAGACAGAGCGAACAAACCTCCCCACCTGCCGAGCCACGCACCAAATATCCCAAGAGGGACAAGACTGCAGCACCTGGCCACAAGTAACAGGAAAGAGGGACAAGCACAAAGAGCCAAACACACAGAAGCAGCACTCGGCAGACCTGGACTGTCCTTGCTGGCCTCCTCTCCCACGATGCCGTTGCAGTACATGGCATGCAGCTCTATCTCCGTCACTGGAAAGCCTTGGTCACACAGCGGGCACGACACCTGGTCAGCAGCTGTAGGACTGCGCTCAGACACAGTCCTGTCAGCATCTTCATCTCCACCAGCCTAAGGAAGGAGAAGAAAAAATTAGCGAGACAGCGAATTGTGCTGTCTCTCCTTTCTTGTTAGGTGCAGAACTCTGTGATGTCTGGTAGCTACTCACCCTCCCACAGACTCAGTTTTTCTTGGAAAGTTTTATTCTCCCTTCATCACATATTGGTCAGAAATAACACCACTGGCTGAGTAAACTGTGCAGCACTAATAACTAATTCTTCTTCCAAAGGCAACATGTCCTTCTGAATCATGGTGAAACCTCTCTGCACAGCCGTGCACACCATTTTAGGCAAACATCACCTGTACTACCGTGGAAAAATGGCAAAGCTTCCATTAATCAGGAAAGCCTAGAAGCGAAACTGATGGAAAATGCAAGAATTCAACACCTGACTTGTGTTCATCAGTTTCTGGACGCGATTCACACCATACAGGCAGCACTGTCTGTGAACACAGCTTCCCCTGGGAGGGAAGGAGGCTACTATGCTCTTAGGGGGTCCGGAGACATCACTGGGAAGCTCCTCGTCTCTAGAGGAGGTGGCTGGAACAGTCAGAGGGGACACAGATCAAGGAGGGAGGCAATACTATTAAAAATCAATGTCACACAAAATTACTAGCAGTGGCTTTTTGCCAGGGCAAAATGTCACAGCCCATGTTTGTTCTCCAGGTGCCATTAACATTTACCCATACTCTCTTTATGCATTGGTTACACAGCTGCGAAGGTGCTCCACTGCCCACCTGCGGAGATACAGCCTGCTCCCTACGCTACTGATGTTCCCAAGACGCAGCAGACTGCTGCCATCTCACCCGTAACTAGATCTCTGCCTAGTCAGACTTGCTACAAGATTTCTCCATGTGTAAGAAAGAACCCTTCCCTTCCCACAATGATTTTAGAAAGCTATTTAAATATTAACCATGTAGAATAAACCTATAGGAAAATAATAAAGGAGAGAGTTCTGTTCTTAGGGCTAAGCAGTGACATAGAATCATAGAATGGTTTGGGTTGGAGGGGACCTTAAAGATTATCTAGTTCCAACACCCCTGCTACGGGAAGGGTCATCTCCCACTAGACCAGGTTGCTCAAAGCCCCATCCAATCTGGCCTTGAACACATCCAGGGACGGGAAGTCTACATGTAGACAGTATGGAGCAGAATTGCTGTCTGCTTCCCTCCAGAAGTATAATTTCAGGGAAGCAGTAACTGGAGTCAGTCAAGATGCTCGGTGCCACTGGAGCACTTTGTCGCATTACTCGGTTTATCACTTGCTTTTCCAAGTGAGGGTCTGATCCTGATTTTTACGTTCTAAAGAGAAGGAGGGTGCTTTGTTGACTGCGAGGAGCTATGCAAAAAATTGCAGGACTGATCCAACTCACAAAACACCATTTCTCCCAAACACCAGCTGAGAGACTATGGCACTGAGCCCCAGGAACACCTCTCTCATTCCCAGGGAGGCACTCTGCCCTGGATTTCTGCGGAGGAGTTGCCACAGTTCCTCCAGCCAAATACAGGCTGTTGAAGTACATTACTTACAGCATTAGCACTCGTACCCTGCTCTCACATCTCTGTGTCACTACATCTTGTGAAGTCCTCACCGTGGGGTGTCACACAGAGGAGCCGTAAAAAACAAGACATGTCTAATATGAATGATCAGCTCAGACCTGCGTTATCCTAGTCAGACAACACATGTAAAAAATATGATGAGAAAAGCAGCAGGCAATGCTCCTTCTAGATGCCATTTTTAAAGCAATCTTAGGGAGATCACCAATTCTGCACACCCTGCCCACCTACATTCAGTGGTAAACTACTAATTTTAAATGGAAATGCAACATTCTGTAACAAAAGACAGCACGGTCCCAAACCTGCTTGTACAAAACCTTGCTGTAACAGTCTGGAAAACCTCAACTGCAGAACCAATCACCCCTGTCAGAGGCAGAGACCGTTGCCGCTCCTCTTTAGCGGAGGAAATTGCCTACAAGACATAACACTTGCAGCCAACAACCAGCCACCAGCAATGCTAGAGGCTGAGCTCAACAAGAAGACTCCTGTGTCCTGGCTCAGCATCTGCTAGGAAGAAGTCAGTCCCAGTGGTCTACCCTTGCTTCATGTTAACCACTGATGCACATGGAAGCTGTTTCTGCTGTGTTCCTGGAGGGCTGCAGGCTCCGGACCAGTACCTGCTGCCAACAATAATGTTGTCAAACAATCCCTAGGAAGCCCCACCATGCTGCTCCCGAACTGCTGAGCACCTTGTACTGTCTAGGCAGAGGTGAGAGACCCAGGGAAACCTCTGCAAGGCACAAGGGACAGGGCAGTGTCCTGGCCACAGCCAAATGGGTCAGGAACATGCTCTGGTGGCTGCAGCTACTTGGCCCAGCACAGGACCCGCTGCCTCTCCCTGCTGCAGTCTCTAATTGACTGAGCAGTGCTTTGAGATACCTGCAGAACAAAAGGCATGTGAGAGCAGAAGCTGGTTTATTAAGAGGCCTATGACAATAGACATCAGAGCTGCAGACGCACTCTACAAGCTGCAGACTCCCAGAAAGAGCTTTCCACAAATGAATCCTCTTGTCAAGAGCTGTACGATTCTGTATTCATGTACCCTGCCAGAGGAGTACTTGGCAACCCCTTTGATATTGCTCTCTAAATTAATAGACAAAGGGATTTTATCAGAAGCAGGAACTGAAGTCAGATGTTGGTACAGCGACAGCTGCAAAGCAATTGCTGCACAGGTGCAACAACACGGGGAAAGGAGCCGCACAACAGCGCACATCTGCATCGGGAGGTAAGAGGACAGCTCTGCCACTGACCTACTATTGCTATTAACTATTGCTGCACAGAAATCATGACTCCTGGGCTCAGGTCACTCAGCTTGGACTGCAAACCATCACCAGCCCTCAACACTCCAATGGTATCTTCATCCCAGCCCTGTCTCTGGGTGAACCTCCCGGCTCAGCCTCTTGGAGATGGTCTGTGGAGAGCAAACACCAAAGCTCAGAGGACTGTAACACGGAAAAGTGCATCACAACAGGAGTGACTGAGGTTTACTAGGGTTCCCCTCACAGCTCCTGGTGCCCCTCTGCATCACTGACCATCATAGCACTAAATCTCTGAGCATGGGGAAGCAACAGTGCTGCCATCCACGCTGATGGCATCCTCTAGCACAGAAGCGTGTGTGGTATGAAAGAACAAGCTGGAATTGATAACAACTCTCCAGCTACAGGACTGAAAGGCTCCAGAAGCAGCTGCACGCAGCCTCCAGCCAAAAAGGGAATGGAGTTTTGAAGCAGTGGACAAAGGCAAAGAGAGAAGTGTTTGTGAGGATCCCAACAGCAGAAGCCCAAGCTTCCAGCTACCAAGGGCAAATGCTAGCACAGCCCAGCAGAAACAAGGTCTAGAAGGCAGAGGTGGAAGCAGGACCCTTCCCCAACCTCAGGTTCTTTTACCTGCATAGGAGCATCTCTGCTGTCCAAGCAGAGCTCTTCTCTCTCTGCCTCAATAGCTTCCATTGGACTTGTCTGGGTCTCTGCAGAAAAACACCTCCACATCAGTGCAAGTTTGCAGCCCCCAAACCATCTCCTCACTTGTTGATGCAACTTAGCTCATTTCTTAACAGCGTTTTCACAGCTTCAAAACATTCTTTAGACTTGTCACAAATGTTACCAGACAACGTGCAACAACACAACCACATGAAGGGTTAAGAGTCACAGCACAGTGGTGTGAGGACAAAGCCACCGCAGCTTTGCGGCTTCATGGGGAGTGAGACTAGACACAGGGAAAGCGTGTGGGACACTTGCTGGGATAGAGACAAAGCAAGAATAGAGCTTTCCCTCACGTTGAGGCAAACAGAGCTCTCATTCTGTTGTCTGCCTCGCAGTTGCACCTTCTCCAGACTTCCACGCCTTCCTTAGCAACAAAATATGCCTCCAAGCACCATTATGATCTCTCTCTAGAGCTGCTCATGAACAGGAGCGGTCTCTTCATTAGTTTTCTCAGTTAAAACCCTGAACTGGAAAATCTCAAACATGGTAGGAAAGACCAAGAAAGAAAAACTTGCTGGTCCCAAACACATTTAATTAATGTTAAGACAAAAATTATTTCAGCTCTCATGCTTTACATATATCTTGACACTGAAACATCTGAAAATTTCTTGATTGTGTTGAAGAGACCACTTCTGACACTTTGTTTAGAGTGACTCCTCCATACTGACTCACATACTGGTGTCTCTTCAGGAGCAAGTCCCCAGCAATCTCTGGTCTTAGAGGAAATAGGTCCAAAACCAAGGAATTAAACTAAATTACCTGGATAATTTCAGCCCTGACAAACAGAGTTGGGAAAAAAATCTCATTTTGTTCAAATAACTTGAAGATTCTCTTCTTTTCTCTGAACTTTTTAAGTGTGTAACTTCCAGTGCAAAATTCAGAACATTCTCAAGTGCCTCTTACCTGGGCAAATGGAGATGTCTTCTTCAGCAGAGTTTTCCGTGGCAGTATCTGGGCTCCTTTTACTGCCAAGTGGGGTCAACACGGAGATGCTGTTCAGATAGAAATATAATTTGGATCTTTAATCCAGTAAGTGTGACAGCACACACCTGCCTGTCTCACGCAATTCAGAACAGCAGACGATGCCATCATTTCCAAGTGGTCAACATCTGATAGCCAGAAATTACCAGGATAACAGTGAAATATGGGTATAAAATGCTGTCCTAAGCAAAAAACCCTCAAGGGAACATTTTTTCTTCTACAAGCCCTTGACAAAAAGGCACGAAGGGTCACTATCTCATGTCAAGGGAGCAAAAATACCTGCTTACAACTGTAGGACTCTCTTGTTCCTTTCTACTCATAGAAGATTTGGGAGTTGTGCAGGTACCAGCACTGGGCTTCCTTCTGTCTGGGGACGGAAATCCTCAGAGAGGAAAGACAGAGACTTGCTGTATCCCACATTACCCTCTCCCTCCTCACGCTGCTGATTTTCTTCCTTACACTGTGCATGGCAGCCAGAAGCAGCACGGATGCAACACAAAGCAAGGCCTCCCTGCAGCCAAGTCCTAACAGCATCACTCAGTGGTTCCTCCAAGCAGCACTGAGAACGGCTCCTCTCATTTTAACCTTTGGACTCCTCCGGTTTTTCCTCCCCCTACACTGCCCGGTGTCTTTCTGAAACAGGCAGGCATTGCTACGTCTGGCACCCATGCTGACACTCTCCACGCTTTGCGTAGCTTTCCGATTAGTCTGATCAAGTATGCAAGAGCACACTTTAAAAACATGAATCCCCACACCGACAAACAGAAGATTTATTAAGCTCAACCACAGGCCTCAGAGAGGAGCGAACAGCCACTGCTGATTTATGATAAATAACAAAATTCTGATAGGAAATCACAAGTGGCTTTTCTCTCTAAACAAAGCATCTCAAAGCATTTGTTATGAATCCAGGCTGAGTGTGTTTTACTGTGTCTAACATCAGGGCTCACTTCAAAAGAACTCACACAGAACAACTTGCTATGACATTTATAAAATGGGCTAATCAATTTGAAGTCAAACCACATTTCTTGCTACACCAACTATCTCCTGGTAACAAAGCCTATAATCATTTATTAAAACCCCAATCTACCATGCTCCGCACAAAGCGTAAAACAATCAGGCAGAGTGGCCCGCAGAAAGCAAAGCAGCCTCCTCTCACTGCTGCCGCCTCCTAAACTGCTTCACTACCTCCACACAGCTCCGAGCCACGTCTTCTATTCAGCGCTGCTGAGGCCAGCCGGTTGGGGTGCCTGAGCCTCACCCCAGAGAGGACTGTGCTTGGCAAATTACCAAGAGCCAGATGGCAACACTTAATGTGCACAAAACTGCAAAGACCACAGCCATTTCTTGCCTTGCTGCAGATGTGCCAGCTGCTGAAAGAGGGGCCGCAGCACCCAGGTGCATCCAGCCCCAAGGGGGGCAGCCAGGAGCTCCTGGGGAATGTCCCAACCTAACCCCATCAGCTACACTGAAGGAAAGAGGTCTCCCTCTCTACATATTGAGCCCTGGCCTCCTCTGCCTCAAGCAGGCAGGCAGCCAGCGCTGCAGAGTGCACACCTCGGTGCCTTCTACGCAAGCACACGAGCTCAGACCTCAGCTGTCACAGACTCATCAGCCTCGGCAGCAACGGCAGCCGCAGGTTCCTCCTGCTCCCCAAGGCAAGCTTTAAGCTTGTTAGAAAGGTGCAAGCAAGAGGGATTTTCATACTCTGCATATTGATATTAACTGCTCAGGCCAAATGCTGTTAGATCACAGGGAAATTGGCAGGTTTGTTCTAAAAAAGGTTTAAATTATAAAACCCAGCAAATTAAAAACATGACATTATCTGCCCTGTCTTGTAACTTGCTCCTTGAATCCTCTCCCATTTGCCCTTCTCCCACAGCCTTTGCCGCAGAATTGCATTCACAGGAAGGAGAAGGAAAAAAAAAAAAAAAAAGGAAAAGAGGAGTAGGCTTAAATCTGAAGAAAATCATGTTGACTTGTCCCACACCTGTCATCTGCTGAAGTGGCTTTTCTGGAGCACTGCACTCTATCTTTGGCTGATAGGCAGTGCCGTCTGGCTTCCTCCTCCCTTCTTTCCTCTTCAGCAGTAAGGCAAGAACATAAAAATACACACAGAAATCCAGTAAACCCTCCACCATGCTGCCTATGCGCCTTCCCAGACCACGTGATGACATCACTAACTCACCTTCAGCTCACCTCCCCATTGTCACAGCTTTACTGCACCATGTCACATTAGCTTCAGAGGGCAAGGATCAAGTCCTTGTACTTGTACTAGGATGCACTTTGCACATTTTATAAAGTAACAAGAGTAACTGATCTCTTCTCTCCAGTTGTGTCCCACTTCTCTCCCACGTTGCTCCAAAGCCATGAATTTCCAGGGTCAACTAACAGCAGCGATCACAGCCAGCATTTCCAGCAAGCCCTGGTGAGACTGCACCCCAAAACACCCCAGGGAGAGTGGAAGAGCCCAGGTCACCAGAGCAAGCCCACGAGCCCCACAGTCTGAAACCACCCTACTCACCTCTGTGCAGTTTGCATGGGTTCCCCATCCTCAGGCACATCCCCTGCAGGCAGCACCTGGGTGGCCTGGAAAAGAAAATTCTGATATTACATAAAGCAATGTACACAGCTAACTGGGATCTGCTGGGTCATCAGATTCTGTCCATGACATTGCATCCGGCCTGTTACATACTTTTCTCTGGAAATGGCTAAGTATCCATCCTGAACTGGTCAGATTTTCCTCTCCATCACTCCTTTGGTAAGGAGTTTTTAGCAGCTCCCTGCAGTCATGCCTGGCAGTACTTTTTGCTGTCTTGCTGCCTAGACATGTTTCTGGACAGTCCACACCCATCCATTCATGCCAGCCCTGTCCATCACCTTCCTCTTCCCAGCATCTACTCTGATGTACTTGTAGGCAGCAACCACAGCTCTTCCCCATCCCCATTTGTGCTGAGCTAAACAACCCAAGGATTTCAGTGTCCCCTTGCACTCCCTCGAGCACCCCAGCAGCCCGCACCTGCTCCAGTTTAAAATCTGTTTGCCTGAGCCAGGATGACCTGATCAACGGGTACAGCTGATATCTGACCACAAGAAGCCCTTCTCTGAAATTTCATACAGATAAGATCTGCTGCATTTTTCTTGACTGGGAAATCAGTGGTCCCATCAAAGAAAGGGAACAGATTAACCTGCACAATCTACAGCTGGCAAATCTGTGTGCATTTCATCCCATTTTTCATTTAGCTCTACGGCTCCACTTATTCTTTCCTTTAAAATTTGCTCAAAAGCCTTATGCACTGCCAAGGTCAGGCTAACATGCCAGTCATTACCCCGATCCCTTTCTTCTTCTTCAGTGTACATGTTACACTTGCCATTCTCTAATCAGGTGGAATTACAACGGTTTATTAGCAGTCCTTGCTGCCAGGCCCACAATTTCTCATGCTAGTTCTCAAAGAAATCCAAGGGTTTTTCCTCCTCCTTCCTCGAGTCTATTAAACTCCCTGAGTTTGATTTCCGCCACAGGTTTCAATCTCGATCAGCTCTACTTCTGGATGGCTGATGTACTTCCCCAGAAAGCTCTAAAACAAAGCCTCCTGTCAGATTTCCCTAAAGGGACTCCAGCCCCCAAATATTCTGTTTTATCTATGCTGTTCTTCAGTTCTTCACAGCCTAATTCATCATTAACATATAATACCACACTTCCTCCTTTATATTTATTTCTCTTTTTCCTGAACTGTGCATATCTTAATAATAACTCTGCCCTGGTCATGAATACTGGGATATGTTTGTTTCTCCTAGTACCTATGTTATAAGGTACTGCACTAATTCAGGTCGCCAGGCTTTAATTCTCCAGAATTGAGTCTTTTCCCTCTGAACCTTTTAAAAACTAAGAGTCCCCTAATCTTATTTGAAAGGCTATGAAGGAACTGATTCTATTAGCACTGAAGTTCGTTAGTGCAGGTTCACAGGCTGTGAGATCTCCTGACACGCAGGATTCGCTCTGTGCAAACATTCCTTGGCCACGGGTGGCAGCTGGCCACTGCCAGGGTGGAAGGTCCCTGCCCACTCCAGGTGAGGGTTTCAAAGCAGGGGTACAGGCACATGTGCTCCCTTGAGCACATCATCTGCACCTTCATTTCACTGCTCAAGGCTTTTTCAAGGACAGCTTTGAATCCCCACAGATGGTTTCTAGCCTTGGCATGGGGTAAAATCCCCCACCAGCCATGAGCGTCACTGGGGGAGCCCCAGGACCACACAGGCAGCAGGGTCTCCAAGCGATGCAGCACACTGGGGACACAGCTGCTCTGGGCTCCTTCTTTGTCACTGTTGGTGAAACTGTATTTGATAGAAGGAAAAAAAAATGGAGACGAGGCACAAGCAAACATCAAACATATCGATCTTGCAAGTAAATCACCTGCACTGGCCTCATTGCACGACTGCACAGAAAGGAGAGAGAAGGGAGCAGCCTCTCAAGCTGGGTGTGATAAGGCAGATAAAAGGGCATTTAGAAATTATTTTCTCTCAAGCAAATAAAAGACTGGCGAATTTTGGGCTAGCATGGAGATTTTAAAGTCTGCTCTCCCTCCTGCTTCCTTATATTTTTAAGGTGAAAAACCAGAAGGACTACATCTACATACAGGTTACGGCTCTTTGAGAGAGCTCTTGTGGTCAGGATGAGTACATTTCAAGTCCCCACTCAGCATGACTAAAACCTCTTTTCTGCCCAAGAATTAATTAGGTATTAGCATTAAATGGGTAATATTTAAAAAAAAACCAAACCACCCACACAATTTTCAATACTGATTAAAAGTTCACACCCTTCCCAGCTGCTGTAGCTTTCCAAGGGCTTTAGTGTGTACCTCCAGAGACCTGCAGTCACCCCAATCTTCCAGATTAATGACACCTCCATTTCCAAAGGAAAAAATACAGAAGAAAAAAAAGCAGTTTGCCTTAAGAACCTTTCAGGTCTTTTGTGTCTATCCTAAAGAAATAAACAAGGGCACAAGTCGGTTTCTTTCCTCTGCAGGTCACCTCTAAGGCTTGTTTAAATCTGTATCTGCTAAACCCAAGCCAAAGCACTGTCATGAAGTCACATTTCAGCACAGACTGCTCTGCTCTTTTTCTGCAACCAGAAAATGCAGACATGACGTTTTTCCTAAGTGTTCAATATTACAAGACAGAATATAAATATCACAAAACAAGTTAAGTATCTTTCTAACACCAGGGTAAATGATCAAATACACTTGAAAACAGGAACAACAGAGCTGAGGCTTCAGTCATAGAGAAGATAAAGTTATACAATGATCCGGGAGTGAAGTCATTATGAAAAATGAGGGTTGGAAAAGGCTGACACAAACCTAAAATACAGCAGTAATAAATACTTCATCTGACTAGCAATCTGTTTAAACTTAGCAGTGACAGAAAGCTGCCTTCCGCTCCACCAAGAGAGCCCTGATGGAGACAGAGGCTGACACCTAGCGTCTAGCAGACCCAGCCAGCGAGCCAGGGAGAAGGGGCCCAACCACCAGACCAAGGACGATGAGCACCACTGCGATGACAGATCACCCCGGGCAGGCAGAAGATGCCTGTGAGCGTGCAGAGCCTCTCTCCACCCCAAACGCAGAACCATGAGGGAAAAGAGCGCTTGCAACAGTGAAGCACATAGAGACGCAGAGGAGCATGTAGGTGCAAAAAAGGAAAGGCTGCGCGGCAAGGACAAAAGCCGTGTTTCTGTCTGCGCAGGAAAACACAGAGCTCCCCACACGGCCACGGGTTTACAAGGTGGTTTGCCAGAGCTGGCGGTGGACAGCGTCATCTCTGTGCTCACTGACCTGACACAATGCCAGGCTACACCGCTCTGAGAAGGGCAAGCCAGTTGGAAGTCTTTATCTCAGTAGCGCATTAATGGATGGCTGCCAGGCTGCATGATGGCCACACCATTTGTGAGGTGGGTATCAGCCTGTACACATTCCCTTTCCCTGGCATGGGGAGGAAGTCCCTAAATTTAAGAGGAGCATTAAACAGCAGTGCCTCCTTTAGAGAAGGGACTGATCCCTAAAATGGACAGAAGAGCAGGACTGCTCAACCTCTGTTCAGCAGTGAAGCTCTTACCTGGCAGTAGCTGGTGGTTGGTTCATCATCAGAAGTGGAGTTCTTCTCCTCTTCCATGCTGTGCCCTGGACTCTCTGCCTCCATCCTCTTTGAAGGGAGGAGCCAGGTGATGCTCTCAGACTCTTTATGCCCATCTGGGTCTCCATCTTCTGTATCGTCAGCAACCCCATTCTCCCTGCTTATCTGCTCTCCTTTCTCAAGCTCGTTTTGGCTCAAGGAAGAACTGGGCACAACTGGGTTACCAAACTCCTTCTTATGCAATAGCTGCCTCTGAGCCTGCTTCAGGCTCTTCTGGTAAACCTCCAGCTGACACAAGATGACTTTGGTGTACTGGTTGGGGTCCACCCCTTTGGGGCAGAAGGGGATGCCCCAGTAATAGTGCACTGTGTCTCTTGCCTCCTCCTGCTTGTGCTTCTCCTCCGCCGCATTCAGTAGGCAAAGCTCCGGGGTACTGTTGGGCACCTCATTCTGCTCTGCTTGCTCTATGGAAACACAGGCTTTGGCGGTGTGCCCAACCTGCATGGTGTGTTTGGTACCTGCTCCTCCAACACTCCTCCTGGGGCTGCCACACTGTTTCACGGTCCAGCTCTTCCAGAGTGTGGCTGAGCTCTCAGCACCAGTTTCTTCCGCAGAATGGCCAGTGCAGGGCAGGAGCTGCTCTTTTGGTTCGTGGCCAGTTGCTTCAGAAGAGCTGGAGGGGCTTGTGAACAGTGTCCGAGGTGTCAATCTCCAGGAGCCTGAAGACACCCTGCCAAAGGTGGGACTCAAAGAGATGGGATTCTCTTCTAGAGTACTGGGTAACATGTTACTAGAATCACTTTTTGTCGGTGAGGAAGGCTTTTCACTTGACCTTGTCACAGACTGGCCCTTCCCCGGAGACACGATTATGCTGGATACTAGTGAGCTCTCAATGATTTCCTGGCTTAACCTCCTCAACACTACCAGGGGGCTCCGGGCGACATCCATCTGTCTGTTCCCATCAGTTCTGGAGCTCTGTGAGTGGGAGCTGCACTCAGAGCGAGGGGTGTCAGGGCAAAGCGCCAGACCTCCCAGGGTCTCAGAGCCTTCTTTCTCAGCAGGCTGGCGTTGACCTCGCACACCCAGTGCTTCTGCAGACAACTGAGGGGTTGCATCAGAGGAGTCCGAGGGCTGACAGCTCTGAAAAACAAAAGGTTGATTCTCCAATAGGCATGTTCTCTCTCAGCAGAATGTACCAAGGACTCCCCCAGCACACTGGCAGCCATCACCTGGATTGCAGACCCCCCGCCTCAATCAGAACTGTGTACCCCAAAATGGGGGACCAGCTGAGGTTAGACTTCACAGGCTCCTCTCACTAGGAATGGTACAAAACAACTACTCTGTGGCTGCTATAGTTCCAGCTCAAGCTAGAAATAGCTAGGCCCCCAGTAAAACCTTCCTTTGTGTAGTGTGGCAAAGCAAGCACAGAAAGCAACGCTGCTGAAGAACCCTAGTAAGCCTCTTCACAGAAGCGCACTTACATTAAGGCTCTCAGCAATGGCCTTCCTCAAGAGCTCCTCCTCTTCCTCTTCCTGACAGTTCACTTGTCTGGCTTCTTGCTCACTCATCTTCAGGGCCAGTGCAAACTGTTCCTCTTCAGTCATCTCTACAGCAGAAGAAAAAGGATATCAAATCACAGCTGCAGGTGTATGTAAACACCCAACATTCATCCAACATGTTGGGAGAAATGTCCAAGGGTCCCACCTCCCCTGGAGGAACGCTGCACAAAACATCTAAACCTCAGCTTTCCTGAAAAGAAGTCACCAAAACCGGAGCAGGCAACACTAAATGAGGAAGGTAACCCAAGCCAAGAACTTCAGTTAGGGTTTCTACAGCCACCTAAACTCCCTCTCCCTGGGTATATTAACTGCAAGAGGACGTTTTATTTGCCCTCATCAAACAACACACTCTACAGCAGCAGAATTCATGTTCAAAGACAGAGGAAAAGGACAGATTTCCAAAGCGTGCTCATTTTTCTATCAGATAGGCTCAGCAGAAAGGCAGGAGAAAGAACACATCTTTAATACACTTTTTTACTAGCCAAATAGCACTGAGATCGCTGCCTTCTGACACGCAGATACCTGCAATACCACAAGAGACCTACCCGAGAGAAAAAGAGCTACATGTTGTTCACGCCAAGCCGCAGGTGGAAAGCTCTGTGGAGGATAACGTTACTTGCTCGGTGGTATTATGGAGGATCTTTCACATGCACACATCCCCCTTCTGCTCACATCACCACTCCACTGCATCACTAAGTCAGTCATGCATGGGAAACAGGTTTCCTACAGTTGTAACTGCTATTTCCGCAGAAAATTTCTTCCTGAAATATTCCTCACTCAGAGCAAACCAGAAGCCGAGACTGGCTATTTAGAAACAAAGCAGTTAGTTACTTTAGAAAACACTTATCTACTTAGTTCCATCCAACACTTTCACTACGCTTAAAATATACAATGCCTGCACAACCAAGTGCAGCGTGGAAAACAACTCAACAGCACTCTTAGGAGCTGAAAAATCCATCTTCTCACTCAAAACAAATTGACAGATTTCCTTCAAAACGCGCTCCCTCCTGCCCACACCATCTCATGCATGAACCAAGAAGCTCCTCTCTGATGGGCTGGAAGAGCCGTAGGAGATGTGATCTGAACAGGAAGGCCACCCAAGCACAAAACATGCAGCCCCTTTTGGAGACAGACATTTCCCTGGATAAAGATGCATTCAGAAGTCGCAGGTTCCCATTTTCTAACCCATCCTCTTCCTACCAGCTGCCACCAGAACACAGCAGAGGAGGCTCCCTTCAGCAGCCTGGGCTTGCGCTGGTCTGAGCACAGCACCACTGCACCAATGTGCATCCATGGGCAGCAGCTTTGGCTTTGCTCTGCCCTTCCCCCAGCTCATCGCTCATAGCAGGCTGGTCCTCCCCCATCCAAGCATTTTTGGACTGATTACCAGCCATAGATTCCTTTACACGTCCTACTAAATCAGCACTTAGCTTTAGGTTGGGTTGGTTTTTTTTTTTTTTAATAATTTCGTTAAAAATTAAGAAAGAGGTTGAAGTGAAGGCAGACTGCAGTGCACTCAGGGCTCATGGGGATCTTTTGTCCTTGGACAAAGTCACTCTGTGATGTTACAGTCAGGAGGAATCGGGGGGGAAAAAAAAGCGTTCTTTAATGGAAAGCACACGACAGTTCAGTGTATGAAGAAGCCTCTTGTCCCCCAACACCAGTAATACGCAGTGTTTCCACAACACCAAACACCTCCCAAGCGTTCAGTAAGAGCGTGCCGATTTGCTTCCCTTGCCCAAACCATCACAGCGATCAGGCCAGATCCTGCAAACTCTGACATGTGCAAGAAAACGTGTGCAATGTGATCAGCGCCCCGCAACACAAGACTTTCCACGTGCTTAAATTAAAGCGGGGCCCTGAGTGTTCACCAGCTCAGGCTATCAACATCCATGAAGCTTAATAAAAAGAAACATTTTTTTGGCGAGTTACTACCGTACATTTTGTTTTCTTCTCCCTCCCTGGCACAGCAATTTCCCCTCTGGGGACAGGGAATGTGCCAGACAAATGCTGCCTCTGGCAAAGAAACCAGCGACAAACAAGATGCACTTAGTGCACGTTCCAGTTGAGTAGGTGCTCCAGAGATGGGGAAATCTTGGGTTTAAATCCACCTGACATGATGGTGGGGAGAGCAAAGCGCAGCTCTGCTCATGCTTTCCAGGAGACCTGACCTGCTTTAAGCTGAGCAGTCCAGAGCTGACAGTATTTTGCGCTCCACATCTGATCATTTCTCAGCACCGTGCATTTTATTAAACTTGATGTTGATTGCACCGGTCATAATTTACAATGATTAGAAATCCAGAATGTTGTGTTAGCCCCCAGCCGGTGTGTGCAAACAGAGCTCTGGAGCGCTCTGGGAGCGAGCACTGAGCGTGCAGCGGAGGCGAGCCACGCTCCCGGAGTGCGCCAGCGGGGAAGGGGCTCCCGCAGCCCCCTGGGAGGAATGACCCCTCTCCATCCGGACAGACACACTCCGTTACGCTCAGCTTACACACATCACATGCTTCGCAGAAGCCCGTTCCCGCCGCCGGGTGGGGAAACACTGGCACCTCCAGCTGGGAATTCTGCATCTCACACTCCAAAATCCACTCGCCAAGGGTCCATCTAAATGCAGAGCAAAATCCCGGCACCTCTCTGGGGACCACAGCATCCAAGAAACCCACAGATGGGAAGGAGGGGTCAGGGAGAAACTGTTTTTAAGACACTGCAGCCCTAAACAAATTAAACCATTTCAGAGCCTTTTTAAATGCTAATACAGCAATTTACTAAGCGATTTATGTTCCATTTTGACATTTGCAAAGTGAATTAGATGCAATACACCACTAGTTGTACTTCTAACACTTACTAATAAGAGATTTACTCAAACATAATGGAAATGTGGGATCTCAGTATTTCCACATATCCAAAGTGCAATTACAGTAAAAACATTTAAAGCATTGACTTCCTGCGGAGAAAAAGAGAGAGAGAGAGAGACTTCCTTAGGGTTTGTAGTTCCATTTATCCAGTCAGGATGAAACGTCACAGATATTTTAGTTATGGCTTTAGGTTAAAATGAATAAAACCACAACAAAGCAAAAATGGGAGGATACACTCTATAACCAGAGCCTGCAAATATCGGAAATTTTCCAGTTTTGAGGAGAAAGAACCTGCTCTACCCAGAAGCACCGAATCTTTACAAAAGACCAATTTGCCTTGCAATTCAAAGAATTTATTTAAAGACACTGAGGAAAAATAATTACTACTTCAAATCTTAATTTGCCTAAAAGCAAACACCAGAAGTCTAATTATAGCTTCCCTTAGATGAGAGAACAAGACCCACCATCACACGTGCTTAAACAAGGGACAGCTCTCCAACCAAGAGCACCCCCGACCTCCCCTGCTTTGAGAAAGCAGACATGCACACTAACAAAAAAAGCAGCTTTTGCCCCAGGAAGAGAAAAGCGATGATGAAGAATTTCAGCATCTACAAGGGCAGCAAAACTCCTCTATTATACAACGGCTAGAGAGCCAGCCCTGTCTCCCACAGATTTCTGGAGCACACCAAACACCTTTTGTACGGCACCAGCTCCCAAACCCAGCACACTCAAGAGTGCAACGAGGACATCAACTTCAGCAACTCCCTGTTTTCAGCACCATATGTTTGGTCATATTTTAATGGCCTCCCCAAGGGGGACTTCAGCTCTTATTTGGTGTTCTGTTTCTTTTGGGAGAAAAAAAAAAAAAAAAGAAGAACTCTTCCCCATCTCTGATGAGGCAGGACATGCACAGTGGGTTTCAGCTCCCACAAAGAGCCAGGCTGTTTCATGCTATGGCCTTAGGCCTCTATTAAAAACCATTTAATTCACACAAGCCCTCTGAGGACTGACAAGCCCAACTGCTGCTGCTCGCAGAGCACTGGTGTGCTCCATTTTGTTCAGCGATTGCTTTGGGTTTTGCAGAAGACTGCATCTCTCCCATTTTAAAACATTCTGAATTTAACACATTAGATGAGCCAGGCTGCCTTGTGGAGCACCAGAACGTGAGCGTGGGTCCACCAAGCCAGAGCAACATCCCACCTGCCCAGCTGTCCCGACATGTGCTGCTGTGCGGCGAGTACAGGCAAGACTGTCCACGCTCAGCGGTCCCTTCTGCTCGTACATCCCCAGCATTCAGAAATGCTGGTTGCAGAATATGGGCAGGAACATCCCAGCCTGTTCCCTTGAGCATCTCTTTATAGACCCATTGTCCATGAATGCATTTAATCCCTTATTAAAGCTGCTGATACTGACCCCTCCACAACCTCCTGTGACAAAAACTTCCAGGAGTTCACCACATGCTGTGTGAAGCATGACTTCCCTTCACCTGTTTTAAACCTATCTATCTCCTGCTATTTCCACCAACTGCACCCTGGCTGCAGGAGCTGGTAAACAACCGCTCTGTGCTCAGCTGAGGCACTGCCTTCCTGACCTGAACTTTGATCCCACCTTCCTCTCCTAATGGAGCAGCCCCAGGCTTCACAGTAGCTCCTCAAAAGCCATCTGCTCCCTTCCCTTCATGGCTTGGGTTGCCCTTCTCTGGATGTCCCCTAACTCCGCACAGTGTCCTCCAGACGCAGAGACCAGAACTGCACACTGCGCTGTTGATGTGGGTGCACCAACACTTTATATAACAGCAACATGACGTATAGCAAATCTCTTGTTCTTAACACCCTTCCTTATGATGCCCAATGTTGCTGGCTTCTCTGGCTGCCCCCGCGCTATGAGCTGATGATTTCAGAGAACTGTCAGCTGCAACTCAGATCTTTCCTGAGCTGCGACTGCCAGGTCAGAGCATCACGACGTTTCAGGGAAAGACAGCAGCAGAGGGGCCTGAACGGGAAAGCAGCTTGTGACTGACAGTGCTTTCAGATCGGCTTCAACCGATTTTGAAACCTGGTGAGGTACCGACACGCTCGCACGCTTATTTTGGAAGTGCTCCAGTCTGCACACATGTCGCCTGCAGAGAAAACAAGATACAGTGTGCCTATTCAGAAAGGCAAATTTTACCCCTGAAAAGGGTCTTCTCCAAGAGCTGTGCGTCCCCAGCCACATCACAGCCCTTCTGCGAGGGAAATAATCTCTAACACGAACAGCAGACGCTGCTCAGCAGCAGTCTACTTCCCTAGCCCCACACTTGAGACCTACGTGCAATTTTTCTTTTAGCAGCAAACTTCGTTCTATCCAGCTGCTGTTTTGTTCTCTTCTTTTGCAATCCACTTTCTTCCTTTGATTCCTGCTGTAATGGAAAAAAATATGGTGAGTGCATACAATGTATAAGAAATATTACCAGCTCCCTCTCCCCCACTACTAGACACAAACACTGGTCCAAGAACAAGCCTCTATTTGTGTGAAATTTGAATTTCAAACATAATTTAAGCACATTCTGTAACTATTAAAAGCCGTGTGACAAGCATAAGGAGCAAAAAGTTACAGACTGACATAAACAGAGAAGTAGAAGAGACAATAGACTTCATGCCAGTCACCACCATGCACTGCACCTGCTGCCCATGATTTCAGAGAGGATTTGTTTGGCCTTGCTGAAACAGTGGGATTTGGAAGCACTTGAAACAGAAAAACAAAGCCTTTTTATAACGGAACATGGCACACCTGTAAGCCAGGACTGTTTCCTGCCACACAGCTTCTAGTACTCTGCCCAGACTATTTTAGGCCACCAAAACTAGAATCCTCACCATTTCTGGGGATCCACGCTAAGGCAGCCTGAGGGCAGGAGAGCCAGCTCTATTTGCTCCTGGTGCTATTCTCTCATTGCATTGCCACAACTGTTTCATTTCTGAAGCTTGAATACCTCAGAAATTTGTCATCTCGATGCCTCCCGGAATAATACCCACACAAACAACCTAAGTGCTTGCTGCTTGAAGAACACAGACTGCAACAAGAATGGTCACAGGCTTAATTGGCACACATTTATGCAAGTTGCTGTCCTAACGGCTTAAGCGAGGGCGTACACATTACCGAAGGCTGGCACTGGACCCCCTCCAATTTGTCTCTCTAAATCATGTAGGATTAGAATCAAACTCAGCATTTCAGGCAGAGACCCACGCCTGGCCAGGATGGGGCTTCACATGGCTCCATCTGCAGCTGCAGTTGGCTTTTCTGTCCATGAGACTCATGGCACACTGGCCACATGCTTGTGTCTCAAACCACCTCCTTTGCTAGGAGTGGGGCTTCAAGGTGGGGCACAGGGCTGGCACTACTTTAATGCAAAGAGATACTCAGCTTATTTTCAAGTGTAATCGATTTCTGGCATTGGTTGCTTGTGTTTCTGAACCTGTGAAGTCCTTTGGACTGCACCTCTGCGCTGAGTTTTGTTCAAGACATCTCCAGCTTTAGAGTTATCTGTAGATTTTATTAATGTGTATACACCACTTGCTCCCTCTTACAGATCATTAATGAGGATGTTAAAACACACGCAGACCTAATATTGATCCTCTTGGCCTCAGCTTTACATCTCCCCCAAACAAGCCTCTCTTCTGTTCATCATCAGCTTTTACTGACAGTCTTTTAGCAGGATTTCAGTTCAGGAATGTTACTATCTAGCCCAAACTGAATTATTTATCCAACTAAGATTTTGCAAGACCTACTATTAAGTGGTTTCCTGAAACCCTAATACATCGCAGCTTTTACATGCCCTAATACCTGTGTCATTTCTCACTTACACTGATTTAAGCATCAGCTCACAACAAGGCAGCAATCACGCTCGCCAAGTCCACACACACTCATGCTCACACCTAAGGGTTTCTTCCTTTGACTGATTACTTCTCTTCCGCACCCAGCCTGCTTTTGGTACTTCGTTTCTAAGGTCTGTCTCCAAAAGGCTGCTTTACAGCCAGATTCTCCCTTACTAGAAGATGGATGCCCTCTACTTCTTAGCCTGCCTAGCTCACACTCAGCAGGTGAGAAACCCTCTCTCTTCCAGGGCCCTGGCATGTTGCCCTTCTCTGCAGTTTTCTGTAAGTCACTGGTTTGCCTGCTCCGAATCACCCTGCCTGGCTTTGCAGCAGCATCCCCATGCTGACCTTGCGAGCAGCTCCCTCCTAATGGTCTGTGGGATCGTACCAGGATCACGCCAGGATTATATGCTGGAGGAGGTTAAGCAACAGCTCTCCCACTCTCCCCTGAAGCCCTAACAGCGCTAAACCTACTCTAGCTTAAGACAGGGGCAGTTTAATCCTAGCAGGCTCTGTAAATCCTCAGCTCTTCTCTCTAGGCATCAATCTTTCCCTCATCACTCTTGCACTTGCCGGAAGGTCAACCCTGACACTCTCATCTGCAGCTCTCTTCCAGGGCATGGACGTGATTTATGAGCACACCAAACTTTCCACGGCTGCCAGTGTCTGCTCTGCGCACAGAGACACACGTTTACAACATGCACCACAGGACAAGTCGGGGCTCAAACACCTCTGGGGCTTTGGAGAGGCACAGCACGGTCAGTGCTGGGTGGCTGCCCAGCTTCACCGCGCAGCCAAGTACGTGCCTTGACTCCCCGTGCTGGGTCCTGAAGAATCTCAACATCTACCATGGTGGCAGAAGCAAAATTATTGCAGGACACGTGTTGTATGAACCTCATACATTTGAGAAAGATGTTTAAATTGCTTAGCAGCATTCTACCGAACAGCCACAGTACAGCGAACCGCTGAAGCAAATCCAATTAATCCTGATGGGCCAAAATACACACACATCTCAATTCCAAGAATTCTTAAATCTTCTTTATTTTTAAACCCAGAAAATAAAACATACCTTTTAATTAGGATTTATGGCTGTTTGTACCTCTGCTGGGAGAGAGCCCCGCAGGCCCCAGAGTGCTCTGCATAAATGCAGGCATGGATGGTAGAAACAGAAGGGGCCAAGAAAATTCAGAGAAGACAACAGGGCTTGCTCTTTCTGACCCAACCTTTTAATGCTCATCTGTCTACAAGGATAATAGGAACTCAGGGGGCCACTCAACCAACTGCCTTTCTAATAAGATCACTAGTCCAAAAATAATCTTAATCAATTAAAATATTCCCAAACTGCAGCCAATACTCTTAGTTACAAGGTCATCTCCAACACACAACTTCCAGGGGAAACTAATTACTACAGCGGAGGCGAGGTGGGAACTGCGCACCTCTGCTCAGTGCCAGCCTGGATCGTGGCTCTCCTCCTTTGCCGTCAATTTAAAGCGGAGCGGCCAGAAGGAATCCAAATTCTCTTCCTGTGTGTCAGGCTCTGCAGTTTAATTTATGATGCTCTCTTATGAGCAATTTCACTGTCAGCATTGTACACAGATCAAGAAAAAGATGGGTTTCAAAGTTCCCTACACATTTAGTGGAAGGCAGCCACTATTCTTCTTTTTTTTTTTTTTTTTAACCTGTTTGGTTTCACCAGCCAGCAGGAAATCAAATTCCCATTTTAAAAATGCTTTTGCACATACTTAAGAGAACCTGACTCTGCCAGCAGAAACAGATACAGCTCCACTTGTTTCTAAAAGCCCATAAATGGAAGCCAGTAGCCAGCCTCCCACATCCTGCTCCCTTGAATCCACATCATAAACCACAGAAATGAGCTTCTACTGACTCAGGGAAGGAAAGGCTACAGAAGAACGTCTCCATAGCTAACTGTGCAGACTGCAAAGTCAGAAGGTCTGCTCAATGGCAGTTGGGACCTTCTGACAATAGGGCACAGCCAAACACCACATGTCCTGCATGGGAAATGCGCAGAGGAGAACCAGACTAATTTATTTTTAAAAGCCAATTAGATGTTGGAAGTGCCACGTTCAGCTCTAGCCAAGGCTGCTGCTGAAATTAATATCTCACCCTACTTTATTAGTCTCTGACTTCAGCTTAGAATGTGTTTCAGCTCTGCTCTGTCTTTCAGCTCATTAGAACAAACCTGCTGGAAGTGGAGACTTGAACAACGACACGCAACAGGACTTATGCCAAATGTGTAGCTCCTGACACACTGGAGGGAGGTCTCTATAGAAAAAAAGGCTTTTACTGGGCTGTGAGGAGCCTAGATTCAGACCAACCTGATTTCTGAGGTGCGAGCGCAGCAGAGCCGCAGAGCCTTGAGAGCACATTCACACTGCATTCTTCTCCGGGAGCTGGAGGCCCTGGGTCCCTCGGTACCACAGTAGAGCCCGTGGGGACAGCAGAGTGCTGCAGCTGTACTCCCACAAGGCTCTGCGTTGCTCAGATGCTCAGTGGTGTGAGGTGGGCACTGCCATCCTAGTTGTGATGCTCCCAGCACCATCTTCTCCGTAATAAGTTGTCCCTCAGGTCATACCTGGTCCTGAGGTGAGTGCCCACTGCCACAGCTGCTGGAGAACAAGACAGGGCAGTGGCCAGGTACTCCAGCTGATGCCCAAACACACCTTCCTCCTCCTACCAAAACCAACATCTGATCTGAAGCATCAATACACACTGCTATTTACCCAGACTACAACTATCTCCAGAGGAATACTGAGGCAAAGGGGTGTTCCACACCAAAGGGAAGACAGGCTGTGGAGGCCACGCAGAAATAAAAGGCATCATCACCCTGGAGTCTTGTCACGTTCCCCAAGGGCTGGCAGAGCTGATCAATCTGGCAGAAAGAACCTGTGAGACCTCATGCAAACTCTGAGTGAAAGGAGGTAATCTCAACACTCCCAAAGGATCTACCCAGGAAAAACTGACCCTTCCAAAAGCTCCCACAGCAGATCAGCAGCATTTGGGGATCAGCTGTGCTGAAGGCTGCAGATCAAACACATTAGCACGACTGCTGCACTTCTGGCTGGGCTCAATGCTCACGCCTGGCCAGACCTCCTGTGGGTGACAATCATCTTTCAGATGTGGCTTCAGAAAATCTTGGGGGTCAAAGAGTCTTTATCAACAGCCCAATTCAAGCAGGAGGCTCAAGAGACAGGCCAGGAATTGCTGCGCTTGGAGAGAGCATTGTTGCGCACTATTTGAAATATCGTGTATTTGTAAATGGTCACCCATCTTCTGGCACGAGCAACCAATTCCCCGT
Organism: Eurystomus gularis; assembly: GCA_013400335.1. Lineage (NCBI taxonomy): Eukaryota > Metazoa > Chordata > Aves > Coraciiformes > Coraciidae > Eurystomus > Eurystomus gularis. The sequence goes on along the minus strand of VZZY01024519.1, from coordinate 35,169 downwards.
AGGATCTAAACAGTCAGGGAGACAGGAACCACTTTGCTCATTCATCATGTCTACGTTTTCAGAGACAGTCTGCACAAAAAAGGCCATCTCCTCTTGTTTCCACAAAGCCAGCGAGACTGTTCTTATTTTGTCTGACCCTTCCCCAAAAAAAGATAAGTATTCCCCTAATCCAGGATTATATATAGCAGAGATCAGAAAGCCCCATGTCCAGAAAACTTCCTCTGATGCAGCTCTGCAGATGCCACAGCACAGACACGAGCAAAGAAAGAAAACTTGGCAAAATAACATGGATGAGCTTGATAATCCAGCATGACTGAAAAATTCCTGGGAGAGGCAGTCTGCCAAAGATCATCAAAAGTGAGAAGCTGGAGGCTTTCCAGGTGCAGCTGCTACAAGATCTGCTGGTCTGGAAGCAGAACCAGGGACTTGTTCTATAGATACCTGCCAAGAGACTGCCAAGGAAGAAAGCCATCGAATCAATGATGCCCAAATTGTCCTTGTAGCTTTTGATTCATAAGGAACCATGTCCTAACAGATGCAAGATTAATTGAGAATGTATTGTTCTCTAAAATTGCTATTGATCTGAGCTTCCCACACCTCTTCTTGAACACCTAACAAGGTCTTACTAGAGCAAGAACAACAGTTACAAGGTTCGAAATTGAAATTCAACTTGATGTACACTGAAGAGCTGAGACAGTTACAGAAGCCAGATAGTTATTTTTTTCAAGATCCCAAGTAAATCACATTTTTGGGTTTGATTTTGCAGAAAACAACATGACAAGAGACTGTGGCACTGGATCTGGAAGCTGATGACTCACAGAAAGAGACTGAACTGAATAAATCCACTCATTCAACTGACTGAACTGTTGTCACTTAAACAGAACCTAATTGGCTCTTTAACAGCCTCTCTGAGCATATCCTTTTCTGTAATATGACCGATTATGCCATCAGAATTTATTGTTTATAGACAAACTTACAGAACAGTCAGGGAGCCTAACCTTTTTATAGATGCGCTTTAAGAGACGTTTGTTTCCTCTTTTTCAGATACGTGCACATTGAGATGAATAATTGCAGACAATAACAGGTCCTGATCTTTTATGTACTGCAGCAGCTCTTATAGCTGCTGATTTCTTTTTTCCTTATAGGTTTCACAATAAAGGCCAGTGATGCAGCAGACATCTGAAGTTAACTTAGCATATTGCAGAGCTAAGGGTTTAACCCCACTGAACTATTACTGCCATATGTTCCATTTCTTTCAGGGAATTTCCCAATGGGGAAGAACTCAGACAATGTGAAGAAAAAACATCCAATATCATTTGCCCTACAGCTTTTTACTGTTTATTTCTAGTGCTCTTCCCCTCCTCACATGATAATCGCCTTATTGTAGAGAAGCACGCTGCAGATGGGGGAGCAAAAGGGACTTGATTTAAGATCTAAAGCTTGAGAGTGAAATGAAATGCTTTTGAAAATGGCGGAATTACAAAAAGCAGCTTAGGATCCCCAATCATTGGCAAGACAGAGCAAAGCCTTAACAGTCATACATTAAAAAATCTGTTCTAATAATTTCCTCCCATGTACCTTACCCAGTCAAGGACAAATTCTGAGGGGTCTGGATTTCCCCAAGGCAGGAATTCCTGCACTTATCCCAACGCCAGTGTAACTGATGCAGACATTTCAATTTTTTCGGGCAAGGCTGATGTTTGTAAGACGACACAAGGGATCACGGATCTGAGCCCTCATGTCTTAACCAGGCACACCCACACTACAGTTCACCTTGACACCCAATGGAAGTGGGTGAAAAACTCAGGCTTCTGTAATTCAGGATCAGTTTACCAGACACCAGCTGCGCCTGAGCTACTCACAAGCCTGTGTTCTGAATCATTTTCTTATCTATTTGCACATAATACAGAATCATGTTTCTATGGTTTAGCTGGAAATCAATCAAATAAAAATTATGAAAAAAAGATTTGTAAAGGGATTGAGGAAAGGTTACTTTTAAATTATGTTTCAAATTCAGTTCTGAGAGGATTTGGTTATCAAATCTCAGACTCATAACTCACCCTCACGAAGCACACCATTCATTTCTTAGTCAAATAGGATTTGATTCATCTAGCATGTAAGAAAAGGAACGGCACAATACCCTCTGTGCAGAGCCTGACCCGGCAAACACTGCGTGAGATGCTCGCACACCCTCTTGCCACTGCAGGGCCCAGCACCGGCTCTGGGCACCACAAGCCAATCACTGACCTCTCCATCGCTGTCGGATATAACAATAAACGCATCTACAAAGCTGCGCTTCTTCTTGGCATTGCCTGGGTTCTTCTTATCTTCCTCCTCTTCCTCCCCATCCTGACCTCGAGAGTCCAGGCCCTCTGTGGGCTTCTTCTTCCTTGGCATCCTTCACTCTGAAACAGAGGCAATGATTAAAAGCCATTTGTTTCCTTCCGATTTAGACTTCCCCTAACAGTCACCCTTTTTTAGCTATTTTTAGGCAAAATACCCCAGGCATTAGAACCTTATTACAAAGCGTGGTAGATTTAGCGATACTGGGAGCCACATATACCAGTCGCCACTCATCTAGTTAAGAATGCTTTATTACAGTTGATTGCTACAAAGGGGTTTCAGGGAAACAGCAACACAGACCAAAGCCACTCTGAATGCCCTTGCTCCAAAGTAATGAGGCTTTCCTCTTAAAGCTCATCAACAAACTCCTCCAAAGCATTACTTCACAGCAGGTCTCCTGGCCTCCAACACAACCCTGAACTTCCCCTCCTTGGCCCCACACCTTCACCGTCCTGATGCAGAACAGACCTGGCTGTGGCAGCAGATCAAGCTGAAACTTGCATGCCTGAACAAGAAGCCACCACAGCACAGCCGTTTGTCAGCTTTTCTGTTCAACTAAACACGGAGGAGAAGCATGTTCCTCAAAGGATGTTGTTTTGCTCTTGGCACAGCAGCTCGGTGGAAGCCTGCACCAGCACTTCAGAAAGGGAAATCGGTGGCAATGGCCGTAGGCAGGCTGGAAACAAGACAATAGGTTTATCCGCAGCCTGGATTTCTCAATGAGTGTCAGGCTCCGGAAGTCCTCTGCACAGACATGCCCAAACCGTGAGTAATAAAGAAGGCACTTGACAAGCAAGGAGGAACCTGCTGAGCATTTAGTGCAAACCCGAGTGCTCTATGAACAGCACAATTGAGGGCAGGTGCCCACACAATGCAAGCTAGTACTTCAGCATCTCCTCTCCTCGCCAGCCCATAGCCTGTTGGAGAGATGCACAGCAAGTGTTAGCTGCTTGCATCAAAAAGGACTCAGACGAGAGGACTGGGAGAGGATCGGGAGGAGATCTCAGTGAACGGGAGCAGCAGGATGGCACACAGAGTTAAACCACCCTTTCCTGTCTGTGTTTGCTGTTCAGCAAATAACTCGACAACAACATTCGGCACTTCCTGAACTGTGATCTAAAAGAGCCTTGCAAAGCAGGCTGAGCATGACCACCTCTGTTTAAGTTAGAATTAAGCATCTGCAGAGCAGTTCGCAATGACCCCTCGTTACACGCCAGAGAACGGCAGAGCTGGAAATGCAAGTCAAGCTGGCCAGTTCCCAGACCAGTGTCCTTCCACAGGATCATTCTGCCTTCCACTGAAATAGCTCAAATGTGCTGCCTAGATCTAAAATAAGAGTAACAGAAGATGCAGCAAAGATCCTACAGTACCTAACATAGTGCCAAACCCTTCTCTGTAACACCACAAAATTGCAAACAGCCACTGCATGTAGAAAGACTCATGAGCAAGAAGTTGAAAATCCCCATTGGTGCTATGAAGAGCAGCGTGCTGCTCCATCTACAGTACAAGGCAGCAAGGTGAGGCTGGGAGGCAAATCCAGGCACTCCCTACCACCTGCAGCCTTCAAAAGCTCCCTCAGCCCCTCTGCCTCCCTTCCCCTGCAAAGACATGCACACACACGCCTAGAGACAAAAGACGATTATCCTGGTGAGTCATGATTTGCACTGAAGGTTTGCTGAGCCCTGTGAAGACAGAGCACTGTACAAATGGCACGCACAGCTCCAGAGCCAACTGCGGCGACCACCGCAGTCCGCCACGTTTGGCTGTATAGGAAGGGGAAATAAAAGCAAGCACTGCTTTCCGAAAAGCACTGGCTCTTGCAAGAAATAGCTGCTCTGCTCTGGCTGAGCCGAACTCAGGTCTTGTTGGAATACCCTCATTAGACTTTCTCCATTTTTGTATCTTTTGCTCCTAACAGTCTCTCTGCCCTCTGCCTGGAGAGAAGAGCCAAGCCCCACACCCAGCTGCTCAGAACTGCCCCCACAAAGGGCATCCATCACGATGGGGAACACTCCCTTATCAGAAGAAAAACACACAGACAGGCCAAAAGCACGGCAGTGGAGGGGAGCACTGCAGAGAGACAAGCCTCCAGTACGTTAGCCTACACAGGCTCACTCTGGTTTTGGAGAGTCAGCTTGTAAACCTTTTTACCACCAAAACAAAAGCAAATGGCAACAAGCAACTGCCATGCGGTTTTTTTTCAAAATCCACGCTGGTATCACCAGCTCTCCTCTGACTCTGCGATGCATCTTCTGCTCGATGCACTGGGCTAAAGAAGAGATCACTGAGAAATATCAGCTGGAGTTATGATGAGTCACCTACCTTCAACATTTAAAGGAAAGAGAAAAAAGATGTAAGAGATGCAACCACACAACTCCCACAACACTGCTGAAAATGAAGGGGCTTGTGGCAAAGCGAGTCTCTGTAAATGTAACTAAGGGAACAAGACAAGTAAGAGATCGCTCATAGCTGTGCTAGTCTGAGCCTGCGAGTAGGGGAGCAGTAACAGCTTTTATTAGACAAGCTGGTAGAGCTGAGGGAAGAAAACATGCACCAGAGCGCACCCTCCCCTCTTCAGGTAGGGAAGTTAAGTACAGAAGCTTTTAGCACTCTTGGAAAGGACAGTTGCTAGTACCCGAGGTGACAATATATGCTTTCAGGATCAGCAAAAAAAGGCCAAAGACGAAATTATCTAAAACTACCTTTGCAGTTTGGCTCACGGTCTTGTTTTTCAGTTATCTGGGGTTTTTTTCCAACTCTGAATTTAGGAGAATTTCTTTGTAAATGTTCTGACAGCAAAGGTGACCTCCTGACAAGGGGCTCACACATGCCATGCTCCTCCAGTCACATTTAGGGATATCCTTGAAGATCCCCAACTTGTGATTATTTGTCATTTTCCCTCTCATCTATCATTTTGATGAATCAGAAAGCAATTACCGACAGAATAATTCTAAATCTTGACACTGCAGCTACAGACCTGCCAAGCTGTGACAGCTTGAAAAATGCTTGAAAATGAAGCCAAAAATGAATGACTCTCATCCCCGGATGAGTTTCTGAGCCATTTGAGACACAGGCTGTCGCTTTGTAAACAACCCCCCCAACCTCAGGAAGAAGAGGCGTGACGCTCTCCAGCAGCACGGTGAAGCAGCTCGGCGTTCAGGCAGGTCAGCACCACAAACCTCCCTGGAAATATCATCCCTGGACCCTTGGCTCGACCTGGCACACAGGGCCCAGCTGATGCCTTGCGACCAGCAGCACAGGAGGGCTCACAGCACCCCACAGGGAGAGAAATTGTTTGCAGGATTGATCCATTTATAGAGTTGCTCTACACAAGAAGGGACACAGGGACCACAGAGGCCACACACACCCAAGCGCCCTGCATCTCCAAATGCCACGGAGCTCTGTGGGAGATGCTAACTGCTCAGCTTTCCGCCTGTCTGGTCCAAGCAAGTCCCGCACAAAGCACCTCTCCTCCCTCCAAGGGCAGGCCCTGCATGGGGGAAGAGCAACCCATTCCCCAACACCCACTTGAGGTCTTCCCATCCCCTTCCAAACTGACTCCCTTCAGACACGAAGGGCTCTGCAGGGAGGCTGACACTGGCAGGGTCTGGGCTACTCAACAAGCCTGGGGAGAAAGCGCTGGGGGGGTCCCAAGCAGGATGGGGGAGAGAGATCAGGAGGAAGGGGCTCAGCCAAAGGCTGGGAGAGCACCCGGAGAAGGGGAGGGAGCCAGCCCTGGCACAGGAACCTGGAGGGGCAAGAGCTGGCCTCAGAGCGTAGCCTGGGGGGATGCCTCAGGGGATGGGGCCAGGCCAGAGCTCCGTGAGCCGGTTTTGGGCTGCCCTCCCAAGGGGACAGCCTCAGCAGAGGAGGACACGGGAGTCCCCAGGGGAAGGGGCACAGTAGCGGGGTCACCTCCAGGCCAAGGGGCTGAGCGACAGCCCTTGAGGGGAGTGATGCTGGGGTATCCCCCGGCCCCCGGGCAGGCGCTGGGGGACCGGTCTCGGGATCACCCGGGGCGGGGGGCATGCCTGGGGGGCCAGCCCAGGAGCAACCCCAGGGGAAGGGGTTGGGGAACGGCAGTCCCGGGAGAGGAGACAGCCGCGGGCGGGGAGTGTTCGGCGCCCGGCCCCGGGAGCCCCGCGGCGGATAGGCCCCGGGCCAGACCCGGGGCAGCGGGCC
>VZZY01024519.1:13865-27928 GCA_013400335.1 Eurystomus gularis | reverse complement strand
GCCGCTGACGCCCCGGTTGTGCCCCCCTCCCCCCGCAGTGGACCGCCTGATCCGGGAGAACGGGCACATCTTCACCGAGGCCCAGTGCAAGGTCTGCAGCGCCCTGCTGATCTCCGAGTCCCAGCGGCTGGCCCACTACCAGGTAGGGAGCGGGGAGCCGGCGCCGCCCGCCGCTGGGCACGGCGGGGTGCTGAGCGCTGCGGCGGGCGGGGTTCTCTCTGCTTTCCCCAGAGCAAGAAGCACGCCAACAAGGTGAGGCGGTACCTGTCCATCCACGGCGGAGAGGAGCTCGCCCACGGGAAGAAGATGAGGCTGGATGCGAAGCAGGTGAGAGGCGAGCATAGAGCCCGCTGGGGCCCGGTACCGCCGAGCGCGACCTGCTGGGCTAAAGGCTGCTGAGGGGCCCGAGCGTCTTTATGGATGAATGGAGAAAACGCCCCCAGAAAGGGTGTTGTGAGAACGGAGGAGCTGGAAGGCAGGTGTGTCACCAGGCCTTGTCTGAGCCAGCGTGGTTCCTGCTGCCCTTCCCATTTAAACAGCCTCCGTGAGTTGGTCTTCCCCGCTTAAACAAGCGCACGTTGTCTTTTGTTGATAGCCATGCTTGAAAGGACAGGAAAAAGTGAACAGGAACGACAACCTGTCAGGAGTATCGTTGCGTAATGTTTACTGTCACGGAGAGTATGTTGGCTTGGCCAGTTACTGGAATGATCTTTCCAGATCGATCTTTTTTTTTTACTTACTTAAGTTTCCTCTGCCGGTAGCTGGAGCCTGTTGGTCAGTAAAGGCACCGTGTTACGCTCGGCCATCTGTCTCCCCCATGATTCATTCGGGAAACAGATTCTACTTTTATGATTGCTTCAGCTTTAATCCCTACCTCCAGCATTTGCGCTGGGGGGGGGCGATCAAGGCAGATGCCTTCACACATAGTGTCAGGCTTAGAAATGACTGCTGCTGGCTGCTCCACTGGCATCGTGTTGCAGATGACCCAGCTGATAACCATGTTTGTGTTGCTCAGTTCACACCTCGCAGAGTAAAAGGCTGCCTGTTCCAAGTCTGGCAGCCACACACTTAGCCTTGTCCTTAACCTACACTGGCCAGGGCTGCCCCTCTGCTTGGAGAGGTTCACTAATGGGTTAAAAAAAGTAATCTGGTGCAAGAACACTCTCCAGTGAGGGAGAGGGTGGTGCTATATCATAGAAGTCCTACTCAGTCATCCTTCTTCAACTTAACACACAAATGTTTCTGATTGCCTTGTTTGCTTAGACCCCCAAACCTCAGTGTTTCTTCTCATGACAAGAAGGTTGGACAAGGTGACCTGCAGAGGTCCCTCCCAACCTCTGCCACTCTGCAATTCTGTGTGCACAGGACAGCAAGCAGGAAGGCAGCAATGGGGAAGACAGGAACAAGTGTTGTCCCATCTGTAACATGACCTTTTCCTCTCCGGCCGTGGCAACATCTCACTACCTGGGCAAGACTCACGCCAAGAACATGAAGCAGCAGTCCCCCAAAGCGGAAGGTATGACTGTCTTCAGTGCCCTCGCGTTGTGCCAAGGGGCTGCTGAAGCAATAAAAAAGCTGAGAGGTTCATTGGACCCCAGATGTAAGCTGTTGTGAGAATGTGCCTACTCTTTATGGTGAAACAGAGTAAGGCAGCAGCGCACCTCCAGGCACATGGCCTCTCTCAGCAGCCTGCTCAGTGGGCTGGTTTGGGCAAAAAGTTGCGTGCTTTTTGTTTTGCTTTTTTCAGGAAAAATGTGGCTTGCAGCAGCGTTGTACCCCTCCCTGTGTGCAGGGACCAGGAGGGAGCCACACTTCAGGGAGCACAATGTTAAGCTGTAGAAATGCCTGTCGCAGGATACACTGCTTGCTAAAGCTTCCAGGGTGAAGTGACTGGTGAAACTCCAATATGGCAAACTCATCAGGGCTGCTCAACTGCAAGGATGTAGCCTCTGAGGTTCAGGGACTTGTGAGCTGCAGATAGCCGGGGAGCGCCTGTATGTGCTTGTCCTGACCTTGTGCTTTTTCCTGTGACACCTGCTGTTGACTGCTCTCAGGATGGCTGCAGTCCCGGACCCAGTGCAGCTGCCTGTGCATCCCATCCCTTTGCTAGCTTATGGAAAGGCCCAGTGGGTGGGAGAGAGACTCTGTTAGGGCAGGTAGGGGCAGCCGAGAGCCTGGGTGCTGTCGCCAGAGGGGAAACACAGCCTTTGAGTGCACCTGAGAAAGGCAGCTTGTGCCGGCTCTGAGCCGGGATCTTTCAGGTAGAAACAAGATTCACAGCATCAGACCTAGTCCTATTTGTGCTATTTCTCAGGCAAAACTCCTCATGACTTCGGTTCAAGGTAAGTCTGGCAGCTGCACAGTGTTCCCAAAACGTGCATGCCTTTGCTGCACAGAGGCTTGTACCCATGTTCTGGCTGGGTGGGGATAACAGTAGGTGGAAGCTCGGTTATGTCTAGTGGCCATGGCCATGCTTATGTTAAGGAGATACATGCAGATCTGCTGGGATTTTTTTAACCCTGAACATTTTTCTGACTTGTCTTACCACACGCCTTCCTATTCTGCAGTGTTAAGGGAAGAGGTGGGAGCGACGTCAGTTTACCTACATACCATGTCTAGGTCTGGGTTTTAGGTGTAGTGGGTTACTTTTTTTTACTACAGGTTTTGGGGAAATAAAGTGACTGTTCTTTGCTTCTGAGTTCTGTGGCTGACCAAGTGTTTGGATTCACCCTACAGAAGCGGTGCCCCCACAGAAACATCCTGCTACCCTCCCCACCTCTACTGTGTCCTCTAATGAAGAGAACAAGGACATTACTGACCCAGACAAGTTCTGTAACCTCTGCCATGCCACTTTCAACAACCCTCTTATGGCAAAACAGCATTACGTAGGCAAGAAACACAGAAAGCAAGAGACCAAACACAAGCTGATGGCACACTATGGCCGAACCCCGGATGCGCCGGCGTCATCCTTCATGGGTGAGTTCTCAACAGGCAGACTAATAAGTAGCTGGAGAGCAGAGGGGGAGAGCAACAGTACCTGTCAGGCAGGTCTTTGGAGGAGAGACTCTATGCAGAGGGAGCAGGGGAGAAACGGTAGTGACAAGGATTTTGATTATACACTGTAAGATGGATCTGGTTGATCTTGTAACCCCCTGGTAGCAAGAGAGGTTTTAGACTGTAGCTACTCGTTATGAGCTTTGGGTTGTGTTTTGCAATGTTGTCTAATCAGGGACGTGTCCTTTTTATTCTCTGTGCAGATAATCCAGGGATTTTGGCCAGTGCTGTTTCTAGCTAGGTGATTGCATCCGAAATGGAAAGATGAAAGTGGCATTTGATGCTTAAAAATTGTCTTCAGAGGGGACTAGCCAAAGATGGAAGAAACAGTTTCAACCGCACCTGCTGCTTCAAAGCACATGAAAGCCAGAAAGATTTCTCCCTGAATGCCTTTCTGCCTCTGTGTGGGCACTTCCATCTGATGAACTAATGCCACTCTCTCTGGAGCAAGCAGGAGTGTGCGGGGGGGAAAAAAAAAAAAAAAAAAGGGCTATTAAGGAGGAATTTTAGGCAGACAGTTAAAACTCCTTTGGTTTGTAATCTGCTGCTTATGAGCACTTCTGCGTGATGAAAGCCCTTGGAGTCCAGTGAAAACATTAGGAGCTCACAGTAAACTCCCTTGTTCCTCCCAGCAGCCTTCTGTTGAACTGGGAAGTTTAGTACCTGCTGGATGCTTGAGGTAAATAATAAACAGACAATCTTAAAATCTTCTTCAAGGGCTTCTTTCTCTGTCGTAAAAACCCACACAAGCAGAAGATTAATTATTCTAATTCTTTGCAGGCCACCTTTAGATACTGGTGGCACTTAAAAGAAATGAGGCTCAATTATCCCAGTAATATTCTCTCCCACATCGCGTAGTCGTGTGGGAGATGGAAAAGGTGCTTGGTATCTAGCGTTACCCATCTGCTCTTTACCTAATTAGTGGGGTCTGATAAATGGTTCCACTTTAGTGTGACTCAGGCGCTGACAGCGGCAGGAGCCCCAGGCTGGGTAGGTGGGCAGTGCCCTTGGCTGCCTGAGTGATGTCTCCCGTGAAGCCATGGCAGAACCAGAGTACAGACCCATCTCCATGTCACTTAGGCTGTTGAGGCAAGGTTTTGGAGCCTGGGCTGTGATCAGGGGCTGCTCAGACATGAGGTGCTGCAGTTAGGGATGTTTTCTGCTGCTTTCTCTGCCCATCTGTGTGTGCTAATGGCCATACCCACCCAGAAACCGCTATCTGCTGGCATCTGGCTGGCAGCAGGTAAAGATGTGGTCTTCATAATGCAACACTGACGTGTTAGTCTGCTTAAAGTCCCTCCAGAAACCACCAGTTTGGGATGCAGGACGGACAACTTTGTGCACACACCTATTTGCCAGGTTTGCGATAGAGAGATTGTGACCTGAGTTGTGCAAGGAGGCAGACCCAAGGGCTGTAACGGCTCCTCTGGCCTTTCCCACCAGAGTTCAGCTCTGTTTTGGGAGTTGAATGTCCCCTAGAGTCTGAAATCTCTCCGAGGTTCTGCGGCTGTGTGGGGAGATGTCTTGCTGCATCGCATGTTGTGTTTCTCACTCAGTGATTACTCTGCTTTGCTCCCCTGGGGTGAGTCTCCTCTTTCACCTTAGGGAAATGTTTTCTTTGCGGGGGAAACAGGCAGAGCCCTTCCCCCGTGAGCCAAAATTCAGAGCACTTAATGTCTTGAGGACAAGTGCCAGGATTTTCCCCTGCTAGAGACTGGTGCTGAGCTGTGCTGCCATGCTTGCCTATTTGGTATCTGTGACCTCTCAAACTTTCACTCCAGCTGGAGTTGTCATGTTACACAAAACCATTGATCTGTCTAGTACAAATATTGTTGGAAACTGGTTTTTTTGCAATTAACTGATACGGTGACATAGATAAGCAAACCCAAACTGCTCAAGGATAGAGCTTAATATTCTCAGCTAGCACCTTGGCAGGGCTTAGCAGAATGCTGCATTGTGGAATGGGACATTGTGTGTAATCTCCTCTGGCTGCTTTTTTTTACCAAAACACTTTAAGCTTACAAATTAAGTATCCCACTCATTTTCTGTTCGGAAATGTACAGATCAGGAGAAGCGGGAATTTAGGAGAGACATGGAGTTGCAAAGGCAGCATAGCGTCAGGTTTGGTGTCCTCATGTGGAGGCTTTTACTGTCTGATACTGTAAATTGTTTATAGGAAACATGTCTTTGTTTTCGTAGATAAGCAAACCCATGTTCTGAACAGGAAAGCTTTCCTGGCTTAGCAATTCCCTGGCAGTGACTGGCTGATACATGGCGGGGTAGTGGGATTCTGTGACCTCCAGGCCTGGTCAGGCTATTGACTTGCTCTTTGTCTTTGTTTAGCAGCTGTTTAACACATCCCCTGATTGATTATCTCACTTGTTTCTACCTCAGGCACAGAGTTGTTGGCTAGCTGTGTGTGCTAACATTGATGTCTGTTTCAGCTGGGAAGGGGTACCCCTGCAGCACATGTAACATTGTGCTGAACTCCATAGAGCAGTACCAAGCTCACATCAGTGGCTTCAAACACAAGAATCAGTAAGTAACGTTCTTGTCTAAGCGTGTTTCCAGCCTCACTGTTCAAATCAGTGGCTTAAAATATAACTCCAAATGCAGTTCTGAGTGTGTATTTCCAGCTGACTTGCGAGCAGAACAGGATTTGTGCAGGCTTGCTCTGTCCTGAAGCTGATCTACTCCAGCAGCTCCCTCTGCAGACAGTGCTGGGATGCTGCTGGGGTAGAAGGGCCCGGTGGTTCCTTTTGGTTCTTCATTGCTCAGCCCAGTGCGGACCTTTGCAGTAAGCGTGTCCAGCCTGACAGCTATTAACCAGCCGGACACCCAGCCTGACGCGGTTTCTCTAACAACTGAGATTTTAATTTAATTAAACACAGGCTCAGCTGAGATCTGCTTGCCATTCTAATCTTTCTTGGGGCTGCTCGTCTTGAAATTTGTCACATAGCACGCTCCAGAAACCTAGACTACATTCCTGAACCTGCTCTCACAGCTGGTGGGCTCAGTAATAGCATCTCCTGCACATATTATTAATCTGAAATAAAATTTAAGCTACAAGATGATTAATACAAAAAAAACTTGTTCTGGACACTGTCAAAGTTCAGATCTCTGATCTCAAAGCCTTCACTAAAAGAGGCTCAGTAATGAGCCTGTGTTGGTTTGAGAGCTTCTTAGAAGAAATAGGCATTAGGAAGCCCTACCTGAAGTGAGGACAGTCTCCTGGCCAAATTTCCCACAGAGGACAGGAGGAAAACTGGGGTGTCTTGTTACCTATCCATGGAATAACAGCCCCGTAGTCCCTTGGCTCTCTGGAGTACTTGACTGGAAGACGTGTGTTCCATCCATCATCCTCAACAAGTTTCAGCTCTTGAACGTCACAGCCAGATCAGTGAGTAGCAAGTATCCCATTGTAAACAATAACGCTGAGGATGTTCCCAGCACACACGCCTGAGTGTTCCCTTAAGGACATGGGTGCTGTCCGGGTTTGTGCAGCGACACAACTCCCTTTAAGAAAGCTGCTTCTGGATTCAGCTGTTCAGTGCTGTTCCAGGCCAGCTTCTGCAGTCTGAAAAGAGCCAGGATACTTGCTTTGTAATGGAAGCTCTTTACCCATCCCTGAGCTGTACGATAGCTAATTCTGCCATGCCGAAGGTGTCTGTTTACACACATGCACAGAAGACAAGGATGGACTTGGAAGCATTTCTGGCAAGTTGTTGACTTGGCTACAGCAGGCTGTTGCTCCAGTGACAGCCATGCCTGCTGAGCAGTGATTGCAGTTGGCACATTTCAGAGCACTTCTGACATTGTCTCCTTTTTTCCCTTCTCTTCCTCTTTTTCCCTTCTATGTCCAGGATGCCAGGAGCAGTGCCGGTTGTTGGACCGTTCCCGCCACAGCAATATGTCCGGGAAGAGTCAACTGCCCCAGGAGGCTACAGCTACTTCAGCCAAGACTTCTAGAGCAAGTTGCAGCACTGTTCTTGGAGTTGTTGGTGGCCCAAGAACGCACATCCTTTGCCAGCCCACAATGGTTTCATTATCCCTCTGGATAAGCAAAGCCCTACCCTCCTGTATGCACCCGTCGAGCAGAACAGGGACTGAACCTGTCAGGAAAAGGATCCAGCTGGAAGAGACTTGCTAGAGAGCAAATACTTCACTCCCTTAGAGTAGTTTTCATTGTGTAATTGCTTCCTGTGAAGGTGGGTGCGGTGTGAGAGGAGGTGTGTACCTGGTATAAGGAGGGTTTGGCAACAGGCTGGTAGTGGCCACCTCCTCCCTCACCAAAGCAAATAATGGATTCCTGCACCTGGAGGGCCAGCATCCCATGCTCAGAGGTGGCTTTTGCCAGAGGAGAGCTCCTAGACCATAGCAAGCAGTGCTTAATGGGACATGGTGCAGGTTGCCTGGCTTTGTACAGACCTAAAACGGGAAATAACCAGTGCGGCATCTCCTTCCATGCCTCCTCTGGTCAGGTTTGTGTGCAGAATTTAATGAGCCATGGTTGCCATCAGAGCCTTTCACAGTACCGCAGCTGGTGGTTCTGGAGCTGGGTTGTTTGGGTCTGTCTAACAAGTAGTTACAACTTCTAGTGTGCAAACTGATGCTGGTGGGAGCGGAGGCTGCAAGAGGGGTTAGAGCTCCTGCCTCTCCAGGCAGCTCAGCCCTTTGCTTTGAGGATTTCCACGTGGAAGAAAATAACTGTTTAGCCTGGTTTCCTATGGAAACAGGTGAACGTGGTCATTCACCATGTGTGTCTTTACCCCCTGTGACTTACACTAATCTCGGCCAAACTCGGCAGCGGTGGAGATCTCCAAGATCTGAATGCAATCAGCAGAGGAAGGTAGAGCAGGGTGAGTTCATCTTAATTCTGTCGGGGTCTGCATGCAAGTGCAGCATTTTTCCCTACTGCCACCAAAATACTCTGGGGAAGGAGGGTTTTAAGGGAAAAGAGAGGGAAGAAATCTAGATGCAGCAGAAAACTGTAGTATAGCTTGGTCAAATTATTAGCCAAATTAGGTCAAATTATTCCTTTGGAAACCTGCCTTTGTTAGTCCTTTATTAGACACTCCTTGCCCAACCCCTCTCTTCAAAGTTTTTACGCAGTTGTACCATTCTAAAAAAGGGATGTTCTATATTTCAGAGCTGGAAATTAAGACTGATGGTCTCTTCATGGTGCTAATGTACTAGATCTGTTAGAAAAGGCCCCAGAAGGAAGGGCAGGCATCTGAGAAGACTGCTGTGCATTTTGGGCAAGCTCTTTAGATGTTTTGCCTTAAGCTAAGACATTGCCTGTTCTCTGCTAGTCCACTGCAGGAGTGAAGCGCATGGGTCTGGCCTTGCGTTTGATGCAGCACTCTGAGCTGGGCACCCCACGACTTTGTCCGAGCATCAGTGCCTCTGTGGAACTGAGACTTTGCTAGTCTGTGGCAAACATCCCGCTGTTTTATTTCCATGGGGCAGAAGGACATGGATGTGGCCCCTCTGAGGACTTCCCTGGCTGGTGGGACTTGGTGGGGCTGGCAGGAGCATGGGCAATGGCTGCGGGCACACCACAGGGCCGGGGTGGGCTGAGTCAAGCTCCGCCTCCCATTGCGCAGCTTCAGCAGCTGCTGGAGGGCAGTCTGGGGCCCTTGAGTCCCGCTGTTGTGTGCCAGGGGAGCAGCTGATGCCTTTGCAGGGCTGAGAGCTGGGCTGTAGAAGCACTTCCAAAATCCAGTGTATGCGCTGGTCAGGTTACGCAAGAAGAGAGCAAGCTGGTCGCTAATCTCAGTGCTTGGAGTGAATGCCTTCCCTTCCACACTCCAGGCAGTGCATGAGCTTTGTTTTTCTTTGCCCCACACAGAATCTGCCATCTTCCCTTAGGACAGGCTCCTGCTGGTCTGGGTTCGCCTTCCTGATGCTTTCCAGTCTTGCTGTGCCGCTGAGGTCTGACCTTAGTCTCCTGCTACAGAGGGGGTCCTTTTAAACCTTGCGAGCTGATCAATGAGCAGAAAATTGCAATGAACTGAAGGAAGCATTGTGAGCCTGGTAGCCCTGGATGGCCTCCAACTCCAATCTCTGCTGCTGAGCTCTCGTCCCACTGTCCCAGGGCAGGTGCCCGCTAGATGTGCTCTGCGTTGACACCAAGAGGGATCCATTTCCAGCACTGCCCAGTCCGGTGTATCATTCTGTGTACTGACAGTTTTGCCTTCCCCTGTACACAGTGTTTATGTATCTGCTGTTTCCCTAAGGTGAAGCTCTCCAAATAGAGTGTTTATTACTACTTCTGGGTGCTGTCTCTCTGCTAGAGCCCTTCCTGGGATTTTGCCATACTTCAACACAAAGAACAGGATGCAGACACCTTTGAAATATTTGGGAGGGACAGGAGGCTTGTGTTCCCATCTGCCCTCCTTGAGGCCCTGCTCTTGCCTCACGGCACCCTGAGGTACAGATGAAGCTGGTAAGTGCCTTCGTCTGTGCTGCTCTGGCAAGCCAGCATGGCCTTGGGCACACTGCAGCCACCAAGACGGGACAGCCTGGGCTGAGAGACTGCTGGCACTTCTGCAAGCTGTTGTGCAGCTTGTGCTGAAAACATCTGTGACTGCCGCAGGATGCTGGGCTGTTCGCTGGCACTGCCATGGCAGCAGAGGGGTGGCATCATGGCAAGCATGCTCTTCTGCTCTCTGAAGGCAGCTTACTCGCTGGGTACCCGGGACTGGCTGTCCTGCTCCTCTGCGGGCAGGGCTGCAGCAGAGCACAGGGGACCGGTGTCCTGGGGAGCGGTGTGGGGCCTTGCGCTGGCACCGAGGGTGGCACTGCCACATGCAGGTATTGATGGGAGGTACAGGCTGTGTCCCTCTCCTGGAAGCAGCATGCCTGCTGCTGCCAGCGTGTCCCTCACTGACCCTTCTTCTCACAGCAGAGCTGTGGCATCTGGCAGTTCCAGGCCCTGCTGTGGGTGCAGGCGCTCCTCGGGGCAGGTGCAGGGGAAGAGGCAGCAGCCGCAGGACTGCCTGTGCCCCTGGCACATCCCCTTTCCCAGTGGCAGGATGGCTGGCAGCAGCTGTGCCAGGACAGCCACAACCAGGTGGCCCCATGAGTCGTGCTGGTGGCTGCAGTGCCCATGGTGGGTCTGAGCCAGCCTCATCCCTGTGCTCCAAGCACAGATCAGGTGGGTGCCAAAATCACTGGTGTCCCTGCTCGGCTGGGTGCACATCCTGCTGCTGGACTGCTCTCGCAGGGGCCCGGCATCTGTGGGCACTCCCAGGCATGACAGGAGGGGAGCTGGAGCCTGGCTGTGGGGCCAGAGCTGCCCACATGCTGACAGAGCGTGAGCGTGGCCATTGTCCCCAGGCTGTGCACTGATGCCAGTGTGCCACCATCCCAGTGGCCCTGCAAGGCTACAGCCAGGGCTGCCCAGTCCCTCTCTTTGCTGCCAGGGCCTCTGTGAGCATCACCTCGCTGGGCCAGGGCTCTGGCTGCCTGCCCTGGGCCAGGGCTCTGGCTGCCTGCCCTGGGCCAAGCCCCGGCACCTTCCGGGCTGGCAGGCACAGCACAGGGCATGGAGCCACTGCCCGCCACGGCCCCCGCGGAAGTGCTGCCGTCCCCTGCCTGTGCCACAGCCAGCTCCGTGGAGCCTGCTCGTCTGAGGAGCCAGCGGCTGCTCCTCCGGCAGCGCATGGGCCCTGGGCCCCCCCCTCAGCCCGGGAAACACAGCCCCGGCCGCAGCCCCAACCGCTGCCATCCCTCGTGGCCCCGCTGGCTCCAGTGAGTAAATCAGGTGCAGATGTGGAGGCAGGGCCGGGCGCCTGCTTGCGATTAGGAGCTGGGAGCATCGGGGTGGCCCCATTCCTGCCTCGCTCCCCTGCTACGGCCATGCCACTCCCAGGATGAGCCCCTGATGCTCTGTGGGGGACATGGCTGGTGGGCAAAGCTCCTGCTTGCTCAGTCCCTTGGTGAGCACTATGGTGTCCAGCCCAGTACATGGCATGTGCCATGTCCCCAAGGAGCAGCACCCAACCTGGCCCCATGCACTTTATTCCCTGTGCCAGCTGCAGCCCCAGTGCTACCAGTAGAGCTGGAATGGGTAGAGGTGGCAGGGCTGCAGCAGGAACGAGCTATGGCACTGCCCACTCTGTGCTGCCAGACCAGCCCCAGCCCCACGTGCTTCCAGCTCAGCCCTCAGTGCCCAAGTCTGTGAGTTCTCCTGTGCCACACTGGGGGCTTGGCCAAAGCCTGGGGCCCTGGTGTCCCTGTCCCACAACCCCTGCTCGAGGCCCCACATTCTCAGCTTCCCAGAGGGAGCAGCAGGTTCATGTTTGCCAAGTTTTGTCTGGTTAAACCTTAACTGGTCTGGGTTGCTCCATCGGTCCCTCCCTGCTGGAGATAAGGATGGACAGGTAAGACCAAGGTCTGGTGGGAGTGCTGCCCTGAGCGTGGCTGCTTGCCTCTGGCACAGGACCAAGCCCCTGCAGAGCGTCCTGCCCCTCTGGCTCAGCCCCTGCCTGCCTCCACAGGTCTCCCTGACACAAGGGCAGCAGTTGTGGCCAGGGCTGGAAGCCTCCATATGTCAAGGTCAGCAGGGCTGGATGAAGCCGGGAACCCTTGCGCTAGAACAGCCGAGACCCCCTGTGCTGTGTTGCTGGCCCACTCCCCCAGTGCCGGGGCCTTCACATCGCCCCAGCACGTGGAATGAGCTTGCTTGGTTGGCCTCAGTCCCCAACTCTATGCACGTACAGGGAGCTGGGGCGCCTGCGTCCCAAACAACAGCCGTTCAGGGGAGGCCAAGAGAAACTTCCAGGAGGAAAGAGCCCCCCAGGCTCCGGCCCCCCAGGAGCCACCGTGCCGCGCGCACTCGTGCTGGCCGCAGGTGCCACCGCAGCGAGAGCGGCGGCGAGCGCTGGGGCCAGGGACAAGGGGCGGCTGTGTTCCCGCAGCCCCGGCTGCCTTCCAAGAGCAATATTGTTGGCACCAGGCAGGCTCTCTGCGCCGGCAGCGCATACACGGGCCTTTCATGAGGGGAGTGGGGATGATTTACTGCAGGGGGAAGGGGCAGGGGCGGGAGGATGGAGCCTCAGCGTGCCGGTGCGCAGCCCCTCCTGTGTGCTCGCTGCCGTGGGGCCTCACGTGTAACCGAGCCCGAGGGTCTGGCCAAGGGGTCGCCTCACCTCAGCTGGGCACGGGGCACAGCAGGGTCTCCCTGCCCCATCTGCACCATGCCAGCCCTCTCACTGCCCCATCTGTGGGGCCCTGGGGACACACTCCCTCCCTGGGCACCCGCTGCTTCTGAGCTCCCACCCTCTGTGGCTCGACAACCAGAGGGTCATGGATCCCTTTCCATGTCACAGCTGATGGCAGCAGCCCATGGGCAGGGGGGACAGGGGTAGCAAAAGAGTCTGCTAGGGCAGGGGTGCCCCTGCAGCACAGGGTGCTGGGGCTGGCACAATCCCCTCTTGTTGAACTGCTGGCGTGGCAGAGGCTGTGGCGGTGCTACCGGCAGCGGGTGGCAGGCGGTGGGGCTGCGTTGCTGTGAAGGGCTTTTTGTTTGCCATCAGTTGCTGTTATAAATCAAGTCAGGCAGCCCGACCCCCGGCCCAACACTGCCCCACGGCAGGGAGGGGACTGCTCCCAGCCACCCACAGCACAGCCCCACCGTGGCCCAGCCTGCGCCCTGGCCTGGTAGGGATGCTTGGCATGGCACGGTGTGAGGTGCCAGCACTGGTCCCTTTGCCCTGCTCCCACCCAGCACTGGGGGACCTGGCCAGGGTACAAGGCATCTCTCCGTGCCCATCCCAGGCTGCAGCTCCTATGGGCTTCCCTGAGTCCCAGCTCTCCCACAGCGTTCCTGGCACTGGGAACAACTCCTTCTCTCTGGTTTTAATTTGGTTTCGGTTCGAATCAAGCTGAACCAAACATTTTCCTGTGCTTCCGGCACGCTGCGAGCTCTGCAGGGCTGGCTGCTGCTCCATGAAATTGATGTTCTCGTCTGCTTCACGCACTAGCAGGAATGAACAGCTGCTGGGATCTGCTGGCCCTGGGGACTGCTCCATGCCCCTGCACCCCAGGCGGAGACCAGCACCACAGGTGGGGAGCAGCGTGGGGTAGATGGCACTATGGGAGATCATAGCACCAACCAGCCCTTGCAGGGAAACTGTATCCTGCTGGAAGTTGCCAGTTTCCCGCACCGGAGCAGCATGGCCAAAGCTGTACCCTGGCGGAGTGGTCCTGTGGGGTGGGGGGAGACAGTGACAGTTGTACCCCGCTCGCAGGACCCCAGGATCCACGCTGAGCATGGGCAAGGCTCCTGGGAAGCTGAAAGATGGCAGCTCTGAGGCCAGATCCTGACCATGTGCTATGGGCACCTTCCATCCCCTCTTACTGGCAAGAGGATGCTCAGGGGAAGGTGTGCCTCGGGACCGTGCTTGCTTGGTGGGTCTAAGGCCCAGGGGTTCTGAGTGGGCAGGCAGGTGGGCACCAGGGCCCAGGCACAGTGGGGTCTCCCTGCCCTGCGCCTGGGGAAAGCGAAGGTGACGTGTTTATGGGTCAGATTAGGGCCACTCCAACCCTGGCTCGCAGCCTCATGGTGTTTTACGATACTCCGTTATGGGCTCCTAATGAGGGTCACAGCCGCTTTATGGCACCGGTAGCGATAACGCTGCAACTAATTGCAGCACAATTAGCGAGCGGGCTGCCGGGTACCCAGCAACGAGCAGCACCCAGCCCGGGCCAGGGCCACCCGCCGGGGTGGGTGCTGCTGCCGCGGAGCCCTCGGCATCTCCAGGGCCGCCGTGCTCCCTGCGGCCGGGGTGGCATGAGGCGGGGAGAGGGAGCAGAGGCAGCCTTGCCCCCCGGCCCGATGTGCTGCTGCCGGCGTGGAGACCAAACATGTGGGGTCTGACTTTGGGGCGGCGGAGGGGAGCGGCCCCCGGTTCTCCGCAGCTCCACGCGTTCCCCACCCGAGCGGCGATGCCGCCGGGGAATGCCCAGGAGGGTCGGTGCCGCCCGCCCACTCCCCCGGCCCG
>VZZY01024518.1:0-16587 GCA_013400335.1 Eurystomus gularis | reverse complement strand
GGGATCACAAGTCCTGCCAGCAACCTGCTCAAGAACAGGGTGCTCTCTCCACGGGTTCACAGGTCCTGCCAGAAGCCTGCTCCAGCATGGGATTTCCATGGGCTCACAGCCTCCTTTGCACATTTATCTTCTCCAGCGTGTGGTCCTCCATGGACTGCAGAGGGACATCTGCTCCACTGTGGACCTCCGTGGGTTGCAGGGTGACAAACTGGATCACCATGGTCTTAACCATGGGCTGCAGGGGAATATCTGCTCTGCCTCCTGGAGCACCTCCTCCCCCTCCTTCTTCAATAACTTTGGTGTCTGCAGAATTGTTTCTTTTACACATTCTCACTCCTCTCTCCAACCACAGTTGCTGCTGCACAAGTTTTTTCCTCTCTTCTGAAACACACAGTGACAGTACCACTGTTGCTGCTGGGCTTGGCCTTGGCCAGCAGTAGGTTTATCTTGGAGCTGTTTGATACTGTCTCTATTGGACATAGGAGAAGCTTCTAGCAGCTTCTCACAGAAGCCACCCCTCTAGCCTGCACACTACCAAAACCTGACACACATACCCGATACAGTTGCCTGAGTATCTCAGGGAATTGGGGCGAGACAATGACTTTATGGTGACACAGGTGTTCAGATTCAGCTGAATGGTTCTGAGAATGAGGTAACTGAGTTTCTGCTCTATTCTTCTTGAAGATGTCCAGCTCTGTACTGTCTGAAAACCTTACATTGTTGAAGCTGTAGAAAGTTTTATGCTCATGGGTGCAATGTAGAATACTCCTTACCACAAAATACGTGTGAATGATGATGTATATTTGTGGATGTTTTCAGTCTATTATCTGTAAATTTTCTTTATAGGACTCAACTATTGTTCTGCTGAGAAGTAGTGCCCCTTTATGGAAAATTAATGAGGCCATGGAAATGGATTTTAAAGTACACATCATTTGTTGTACGTAGCTAATAACCAAATGAAGATATACTTTTTCTCTCTTAAATGTTCCTGCCTTTCAGTTGAAACCATTTTCTGCTAATTAATATTACTTCATGCTGTTGCCCATATTCTTCAAATGTCTTTTTCTTTGTCATTTAAAAGTGCGTGCAAGTCAGACATGGCAGCACACAGGCATGCAGGTGGACTGCTGCATTTGGGAGGCTGGCTTTCAAGTTACCTTATGTAGTGACAGACAGTAGATTCCTTAAGGTGTGGTATGATATCAATAAGAGTTTTAGTAACTGTAAAACATTTTCATACTGCTCCACTGTAAGGGAGCAAGTTCCTTTCAACTTAATAAATTAATAAAGAAAACAAACCTTAGTAAAAGAAATTGTCATGAAAGCTTGAGAAGGTAATGGTGAAAGGAATGCTCTTAGAGAGACCTATTGTATTTCACATTAAAACAGCCTTTGGAATAACCTAGAGCAATCTGTGAAGTCTGGGCATGAATATAAAGCCACATGCATCAGAGAAAGACTTCACTGCTGAGTGTGTAATAATGTGACATCGAGAATTGTATAGAGTGGAGCGATTAGTCCTATGCTTTTCTGAAGTTACTGTCATGCTTAATACCTTTTGGATATATTCTTAAAACTTCTAGGAGACTTACTTGCTTAGTACTTTGCAAGGGTGACATAGACCCACTAGTATGGATTCACTTGTTCTGTCACAGCTTGGGCAATGTACAATAAAATCCCTATCAATATCAAAATTACAAAGCATTTCCTTCTCAGTGTTTGCTAGCTACCTCAGAGTCAATAATAGTTAAAAAAATAGTCTGCTTTTAAAAGGATGCATTGAGTCAAGGTTGCTTTCCCTCCACACCTGTACAGTGTTCTTCTGAAGTACAAAGAAGGGCAAAGTTTCAGCCCCTCAGCACTGAGTTTTAATGAGTTACACCTTCACAGCTCTCTACTGTTTGGAAAATATAGACAAGAACAAGAACATACCCTGATGTTTCTAAGTTTTCAGATGAAAGAAGTATCTATTCTCTTAGGGTTACCTACATTTAAGGATAGAAAGGAACATGTATGGACTTGGGAGTTTTTTGGTTTTCTCAAAAATAATGTTTCTCTTGGTATTATGCAAAGTGAACAGCTCCTTGTTCAGACACTCAGAGCTTTTGGGGGTTTTAACTCCACCCAAAAATCCTAAGTAACTTCCTCTCTGCCCTTAAAAATGTCAAATTGTTCACTGATAGAGATTGTCTTAGATCCCTGGGAAAGGGATTAGTTTGAGAGCCAAAACAGAAGCTCCAAGGATTGAAAAGTTCCATCCAAGTGTTATGTGCTCAAGAAGAAAGGTAGGAATAAAAAAAAATGTTTTGAATTCTCTGTGGCTGGAATTCAACACAGATTTTTCTTTTTTCTTTTTTTTTTTTTTTTTTTCCAGGAATACAGTCTTGATTGCTTTAATAATTGGGCTACTCTGTTACTTTTGCTGGCATTAACTCAAAGTTGAATGTACCTGCTGCCAACAGAGGCAGACGCAACCTCCTTTCTTTCCTCCTGGCTATTTGTGTTTGCATTGCTATTGCTGGGGAAACCGACCCAGGGAACTGATCTGGCTGAAGTATACTCTCTTTTCTGGCTAGGACAATTTTCAGCTGGAGCATCTCCCTGATGTAGCTCTTATGTCACTTGACACACAAAGTGTAAAGCTGCCTAAGATAAGGCATGCAAATGCAATGAAGGAAGTTGGAATCATATTTTCTCTATGAACAGATAGAATAGACTGTGGGATTGCATTCAAGCCACAGACTACCTCTAACATAATAAATTCATTCTTACTCAAATCACAGCCACTTCTTTGAAGAGATTATGGCCCATTTCTTGAAAAAAATGTATTTTTTCTTCCTTCACTGAATAATAACTGTAAAGTCAGAGATCACCATAGAACCTAAGTTTGCTTGGCTTCTGTCCTTCAAATATTTCCTCCCAGGTAAGAATGTTCCTGAAGATTCTTACGTATCACCTCAAAAAGAGACCCAACTCTAAAAATAAATTCTGGAGGACTGCATACACAGTTAGAAAAGCCATAGAAAATATTCAGTTTTGTTGGGTCTGGCTGAGCTGATTTTCGCCATAGCAGCCCTCATGGTGCAGTGTTCCATGCTGGGAGCTAGAAGGGTGTTGATAATACACCCGTGTTGTGACTACTGCTGAGCAGTGCTCGCACAGCACCAGGGCTCTTCCCAACATTCCNTAGGTGATCTTTCAGGGTCCCTTCCAGTCCCTGGCATTCTGTGATTCTGTGATTGGAGCCCTGCTTCCCAAGAAGGGGACAGACATTGTTTGCTAATGGGAAGTAGAGAATAAAACTTTGTTTTCTTTGCTTCCGCACATGGCCTTGCTTGGCTTTGCTCTGTTTTCATTAAACTGCCTTTTATTTTACCCACAAAGGGGTTTTTTTCCATCTTATTTTCCTTCCCCTTTTGCCCTGTTGAGAAGGGAGAGGGAAGGGGGGGGACAGATTGGCTCGGTGGGCACCTGGTTCTCAGCCAAGGTTAACCCACCATATCAGTGCATTTAAATGTTCACAAAAGTTGCCAAGTTGCAGCCTGTGAGAGTGAAACATGGGTTCTTTGAAGCATCCTGGGCTTTCTTAAGCCATGGTAGAGATTTCATTGTGGCAAGGGACCAATCTCACCAACTGTCTGAAATAGGGGAGAAAAATAAAGCAGATGTTTCCTTAGTAGAATTAAGACCAAGAAATACACAAGTGGAGATCTAAATAATTCCTATGTCATTTTTTATGACACTTTTGTGAATTATTTGCATCATGTACTTGTAATTAGAGTATAGAACAGATGGTAGAAGTTTAGTTTTTAAAAAACAAAGAAAATATTTCTTTTCAAAAATGGTGATGCCAAGGATTTATTTACTACATCTGGAAGATGTTTCTTCCGTCTCTCTGTAACTGAAGTGTTGCTGCACTGACGTTAAATGGGATTGAAGTGGGACCTAGGGGCATGTCTACTCTTGGTGCTGTGCATTTTGTGTATCCATTCTTAGCAATCACAGAACACTGAAAATACCCACCATTTTGTTATTTTCTGATTAATATGTGTTCACAATGACAAATGCATTTGTGATGAGAGCTATAGCAACTACCCACCGTTGCCATATTTTGAAAGGAACAGGCAGCATTCTGATTAGAAATCCCATGGTTCATTGATCCAAAATTGTTCTATGGTCACTTTGGGATTTCTTACATTGCATATTATAAGGTGAAGGAAATCCAAGTGATTGTGAGAGAAAAGCTGGCCTTTGGAAATTAAATCGTTTGACTCAAAGCAGCTCTTTGCTTTTGTTAGCAAGTACCATGTTGAAAATGTGGAGACACGGGAAAAACTCCACATTGGTAATTGCTAGAATGTTTCAGAGATGCAGATTATCACAGACCAAACTACAATCAATTTGCAGTATCATGTTTATGTCAGTATGTGTATCTGTGAAAGAAGAAGCAAAATAAAAGTTATCAAAATAATTAGATCATTCCACAAACATCAAGAGCAGCTTTAAAGTCAGGAATGCATCCTGTTCTGAGAGCTGTGGTCTAGTGTACAAATGCCATTAAGTGCAATAATTGAGTAAAATGCAACAGCTTGTGATATCCATGAAATCATATTAATGCCATCTTGGCCCCAGACTCTGAACGAGGATGTAATCAAGCTTCCGGAGTTGTAAGGCTGGTCCTAGTGGCATTGACTGGCACAGCAACAGCATATTGAGAGGTTACAAAAATAAGATGCCTTTGCAAATATATATGAAGCATATAGATTGACTTTTTGTATTCCATATTCATACATACACTCAGAAATATAATGTTAGGAATATTTTCTGCTATTCTTGATTTTATATTCATATTTAAGAAATTAAATACACTTAGAGTTAACCTCCAAAAGCGAGCAGAATTGCTTGTCAAGATCTCAGTGGTCTAGTCATAAAGCAGACTAAAGCACTATGGAGAAAGCAATACTATTTTTAAAATATATCCTCAGTTTGAGTGGCATTGATTTCTTGGTTTGTTTCTTTTTTTTTTTTCCAAACGTGTCACCTCTTACGGTTGTGTTATCTAAAAGTACCTAAGTTCATAGTTTGAGCAGGTCTTTAACAACATTTAAAAGAGTTGAGGCATGGTTTCACCTCCGTCTTCTGTTTGCTTTATCACAGGAGTATATTACAGATTAATATCTCTGGAATACAGCTGTAGGTAATGTTAATTAAGCAGGTAGAGGGGCATATATTGTGATAACTTATCATAAAGTTTTGCCTCTAAAGAAAGATACACAGTTGTTTAACAAAAGGTGTTTGGCTCTGAAATGAGCTGTAAAGTCAGTGAACTACTGTTTGCCAGATACAAAATTTAAATGGGTTATTTGCTTCTTTCACTGCAGTAGCCATGAACTATACAATGTGCAAACCCAGAGTCTGCAAAAATAAATTTCTGACACATGTCCAAGGCATATTTCAATTTTGGGTGTGAAACTTGAGTGCTGCAGTATGTATCTCATACTTCGAATCAAGGTAGGGTACAACACATGCAGGCAAGAGCATATTAAATCTTGTGGAAAATTGTATTTCTAGGGAAGTTATGTACCTTTCTCTGCCAGCATTGAGCAATTACTCTTCTGCACGGTGCTGGTAACAACAAACCTGAAGCTGGTCTGAGTTGTTCAGTAACAGTAAAGACCACTCTCTTGTTGTTCTCATTAGCTAGATCCAAGCAGTTTCTTTGGGTGTTTCTAACCTGCCCTACATCCTGCCCCACTGCTTTACATACACAGCTGAGTGGGCTGCGTCGGTCCTGTGGCCACTGCCAAGCAACTTACATGGACCAAAACCAGAGTGATGGCACTGAATAAACCTGGGACTTCCCTCCATGCCCAAGCCTGCCCCATCTCTAACTGTTGGTTAGATGGACTGTTGCTTTCACCTGCCTGGGGAATAACTGCCTCCACTCATCGAGATAACCTGCACAGGTCTCTCTCTGCTTGACCAGAGGAAGGGTTCAGGCCATGAAGGCACGTCACCTCCTTCCACCATCTGCTCTGTCCTTTGCAGCTGAGGATTCAAACAGCTGGAGAATTAAAGTGTGGAGACATCTCCCTTTGCAAATCTTCCTACTCTTTAAGCCACAATATTAGGTTCTGTCCAGTGTAGCCTTACTCCTGAGTACAGCCCTGAAGATGCTATCATTGTTGTCAGGCCCAGCTGAGCTGCTGGTCACTTGTTTGAGCTATATTTTTTCATCAAACGAGAGGTACTAATCTCTGCAGTGTCTTCTTTCTTGATAGGCTTTGGTTTGAGATGGGAAGGAAGTTGTTTATTTCATTCTATGAACAAATATTAATTTCTAGAAGAGTCTTTATTGAAGTTAATACGTAACTTTCTCCAACTGACAGCATTAAAAGAGATTATGTTTATCTTCCCTAAACCTGATTTCAAGCATTCTACATAGCAATAGAAAAAGGGCAAAAAAAGACTCATTAGGAGTAAGACTAATACTGTGTTGAAAAATTGTTACTTTTTAGTATTATTCTTGGGATGCCATTGTAGTCAGACTAACCTTAATTTTATTACTCGAATACATGTACATTATCTGCATTATAAATCAGATAGGGTTGTTCAAAGTCAAAATCAGAATCTAAACAAGCTACAGTTGTTGCCATATACAACACTCAGCAGTACTGATCTACTGTGGCAGTCCCAGGCCTGTGTTATGACCTTTGCAAAATACCTGCTCAGAAGTCTGTGCTTGCCTATGTCATCATCATCAGTTTATACACATTTTCCAGACAATTTCTTCTACATAAATTTGCCAACCTTTTTAATGTAAAAATGTGATACTATAAAAAGCACTTTGGATTCAATCTTTCACATTTTAATATAAATTTAAAATTAATTTCTAAATTCATAAGCAAAACTGAGAGAACTCACTGCATTGCTTTGCAATGAAGGGAAATAAAAACATTTTACACTTTGATAGGTTTACTGTTTTAAATATGTGGGTGCACTGAAAACAATTGAGCTGATCTCATATGTTTCCATAAATAAATGGCACACAATACCCTCTAGATGCTTTTTACAAATATTTATGATTTTAAATAGTTGCTTGCAATTTCTCCTTTTTATATTGCTCTGTTTACAGATATTTTGCTGTAAGTCGTGTCAGTCACTGTAAATACAGAAAAATTTTATCTGGAGAGACACAACAGGCTAATTTGTATTTGACTTTAATGTTCTGACTGATTACAAGTGACATAAAATATATTAATTGCTGAAGGAAGACAAAACCTAAAGTGAGCCATCTGGCATTAATCAGAACTAAACCATGGAGAACTCCTCTGAACTTGCAGTTGGCATAACAGCACACGAATTGGTTCAGAAGTGGCTGACAACCATTGACCATCAGAGTCTATCATATCTGACTTACCATCACAGCAGTAAATCATCATTTTCTCAAGTTCAATTTGAAAGATCCATTTGAAATAACTTGTAGTACTAGCAATCTTTTAACACTATCCATTTATACAGTAGACCAGCTGGGAAAAAATTATATTCTTAGACAGAATGGGGCAACAGGACTTTTGTTCCTTTTATTAGAGTATCAGTGTGCATGAACATCTGAGAAAGAAGAACAATCAAAAGGGTTTTTTTCCTTATATGTTAATATAATGTTAAAATGTCTCTGTAAGATACTATAATACTGAAAAAGGTGTATATTTTAATTTCTACAGTTGTAGACCTGTCCTTAAACGAAATTATCTAATCTACATCTGTTTATACCACCTAAGGATGCTGAATATTTGTTTCATCTGTTTAATGCTGTGTGCAGGCACCCAACACTGTCTTATTCAAATGTCTACTATTTTGTTCTTGTGCCACCATGTACCATCACGTCTATGTGTCACAGAAAGTAAGTAGGCAGTTAAAACTCAGGATCAGACTTCTTTTAGCTGCTTACCAGGGACTCTGAACAGCCCTACAGGCTTCGGCAAGACCTTTCTCTCTGGTGGTCAGACTGTTACAAAAAGTCTGAGACTATAATTATTAGTTTTTAAAAGAGGAGTGGGGAAGAATCCTTTCACTGATTGTATTTAATGGTTTTCCTACCTGATTTGAACTTTATCTGGCTATTGTCTGGTAAAGACAAAAATAGCTCCATATCAGACTGTCAATTCCCTGTGCTATAGATCCATAGACTCTCAACCAGAAGCTGTCTCTCTAGTTTTATTCTGCAAAATGATGGCTTCTGAGTCATACGCAAATGGTATTATGCCTCTGTAATGAAAACAGTGTTGATAATAGAGTGATGTTTTAGTTATTGCTCAGCAGTGCTTACACGGCATCAAGGTCTTTTCTGCTCTGCATACCACCCCACCAACAAGTAGGCTAGGGGTGGGCAAGAAGTTGGGAGGGGAAGCAACTGAACAGCTGACTCCAACTGACCAAAGGGATATCCCGCACTATAATCTGCACCAATATCAGTACAGGCTGAGGAATGAGGGAATTGAGAGAAGCCCTGCAGAGAAGGAATTGGGGATGCTGGTGGATGAAAAGCTAGGTATGAGCTAGCAATGTGCTCTCACAGCCACCATGTCCAGGGTACTTCCTCAAAATGGCAAACAATTTAGCGGACCTGAGGGTGCTGTAAATGTAAACTTCTTAAACTAGAGGCCAAAGTGATCAATAATTAGCTTTAGCTGAGAGGAATCCAAACTTTGTCTGTATCCTTGACTCATTGCACTCTCTAGTTCTTGGGCTGTTGTGTAGCTAAGTATTTTGAAGGTTATGAAAAGCATAAATAGCATGTTAATGAATATCTGTAAGTGTATAACATCTACATTTTCATGTTCTGGGCAATCATTATTTCTAATAATACACTTAAAACACTTAAAACCAGCAAGCTGTAAATTGTCTCCAGCATGACCTGGTAGTGAGTTCCTGAGACTTGTTTTGTCAGGTACAGATTTATTATTTCAGCATTTAGTACACTATTATAAAACCAATAGAAACTAAGTTTTTTCTCTAATTTAGTACTTTTAATTGTGTCCAGTGCTTCTACTTTTGCAGTGGTTTCTCACTTTTTGAGGTGAAAAAGAAATTTTCCCCTCTAACTCCATCACAACTTCTGCTGGTCAAAAAATTTTACTTCAAAAATGTCTTTAAAAATAGCATAGGAAATAACTGAAAATGTTGATGTAAAAGTCAAGGATGGAAAATAAACTGTAAGTCATTCATAATTCAACTCTTACTTTAATCCTCTGAATGAAGTTTGAAGAGAAATTACACAATTCAACTCAATGAAGTTATGGGGCTGTAAGTCTAAAGAGAATCAGGATTAGTGGGTGGAGTTGGAAAGGAGAATAAAGTGAAATTTTGATGGAGAAATTCCAGGCTTTAAATAAAAAAATGAAACAAGTATTTTCCAATATTCTAACGCTGCAACCTGTTGGGTGGGGAAACAGCTGGTAAGTTTGGTTTTGCTTTGTTCATATGTGTTCAGGGAGGATTAAGCTTGGCTAACATCCCACTCACAGGCAGGCCTGAAGAGAGGCACAAGTGAAATCTGTACTTTCCATGATGTCCCCACTGTTCCTTCTTGTGGGTGGCAGGAGCAATGCAAGGAATGACCATGCAGGTGCTTCCACGCCCTACACTGCTCAGGTTGGGAGCATGGCTGAGGTGAAACAGGCTGTTCCCGGGACTGTAGCAAATTGCAGCTCAGTTTTACTATAGCTTAGAAGTTAGTGATGTGAAGAAATGGGAGGGGAAGTGAACTGCAAGACATAGTGAAAACTGATTGTGCAGCAATACATTGAGCAGCAGAGTTTGCCTGAAGACTTTAAATCAGCCAGCACTGCGGAAAATGAGACACATGAATAAGAGTTTACCAGTTTGTAGCTGTATCAAAAATTATTGTAGCTGGGCAAAAATTGGAAATGAAGTTTCTGCAGTCTCAAAGTAGCTCTTGCTGCTATAAAAATTAATGATGAATGAAAAAAAGAAAAGCATATATTAATCCCACTCCTGAAAATACAGACGTGGATGCACATTTTAGACACACCAGTAGGGACACATCAATAAAACAGACAAAGGACATGGTAGCGATCAAGCCAAAGCCTAATTTAGCAAATTAACAGCAAGAAAAATTATTTGATCAAATTCAGCTGTAGTGCATCCCATTGACTTAACTATATGATGATATGAGGATAAATTTAATCCACTGTGTGAGCTGACTAAATACCTCTAGTTCTTTAAATTACTGTTGGTCATAATATCTCCAATGACTCTCACTGACAGCTTTTGCTGGCTTTGTAACTGTCTTAAGCAGGAAATTACAAAGAGTTATTCCTCACAAAGTATGATTTCCATTATGCAGTGTCCACTCAGCTCTAATTCAGCTAAGCTTAATTTCATGTTTGTGCTTTTATTTCACCAGGCACAGCAGTACCACTTAGATAGTCTCTCAGTCACTGTAACTGAATAAAGAGCTAGTGTTTAGAGATCCCTGAAGATATCTTCAGTTATGTAAAAAGGCAAAAGAGTACATAAGCATAAATAAAAATCCATCAGGATTTGGTGTGTTAGCTTGCTAAGGTCACATGTAGAATGTGATTTAGATTTCTGGTTGGGAAAAAAAAAATCAAGTAAACTGACCAAAACCACTAAAATCTCTTTATTTGTGTATTGTGCTTTCAATATTCACAAAGCATATTACAGTTAATGGTCTCTTTTTCTCTTTGAGCATCTGTTCTGTTTCCCCACATCCTTCCTTTACTTCCCCTGTGTCCTTAGTAGTGTTACAGTTCATTCCTCAGGCAGTATCAAATTCCCTTCTATTGCTCATAATTAATGATGTACTAGAATGGTTTTCTTGCACAAAATACTTAATATTTCTGACTCTATGCTACCTATTTCTATCTATCTACTTATAAATGCACGTCATATATGCATTTTCCCATGCCTCATCAGAACAAAGATTATACCTTTTACCACTTTCCGCAGTTGAGAAGAGATCCAGCCCAGTGTTACAGTCAACCCCCATAATCTTGATTGCAGCAGACTTTGGTCATGCTGTGTTAACAGCTCCAGTCTGCAGCAGCCAGACAGAGATCAAAAGTGGAGCAGTTTTTGTGTTTCACATTCCCACTGGAGCAGCTATATTTTACATAAGCATCATCAGAGCATATGTTTTGCATCTCAAGTAGCAGTCCTAAGCACCAAACTACCTGAGACAGAAGGTCTTTTCTGCTCTCATTTTGACCATGATTCCTATTCTGAACTCCCCCAAAATACACAAAGGTGTACTGAAAACTGGGTTATTTTTGTATACATTTTCCCACTTTCTTGTTTTACTGAATGCCTCCTCATGCTCTCCACATTTTCTAAGGTTACCTCTAAGTGTTTCCTCTGACTATATAAACTTAAAAAGCAGACTATTATTTTTTCTTAATTCTTTCTGCTTTAAAAATAATTTAATTACCTTACTAAAAGATTTTTACAGAATTTAGAACACAGGACATTAAAAATCCTTTATACAAATCATTCTATAACTCAGCAGTTAAAATAAGAAAGGACTGCAAAGAACAGTGTATTTAATATAAAAAATGAAAACTTTGAAAATCAAAATTAAATTTAAATTCATGAGAAAGTCCTATATTTCAAAAAAGACAAATGCAGAATTTAAAACATTGGAGTAAACTGTGTCTACTAAGACCTGAAAATAATTAGAAATACTAACATTAATACTAATTAAATCATTATCAAATTACTTACTCATCAAATTACACTATGCTGCAAACAAAAACCTAAGCATTCAGTATAAACAGTAACTGTGGCAAGTACAGATTTATTTTCTATGTACAATTGACCTACCAAAAAAAGGCTCCTGGCAAATAATTTTTAATTTTATAAACATCAGACTGCCTGTAACCATAGCTTATTGCTTAGTAAACTCATATTGCACAGTCAAACCAGTTTTACAAGTATAATCAAATGACAAATCAATTTAACCTACATATAATTCTTACTCTCTATCTCATGAAATTCAGCATTTTGGGGAGAAAAATCGTACAAGCTCTGATCAACAAGTATGTGTAAAATCAGCATTTAGTGCATATTTGATATTTCATTCAGAATCTGTGTAAGGCATTTGCTTTACAAAGGCACTTTCCACATTTAAAATTTGCATGAAAAAGGAATGAAGTCAGCTGTAACTGACACTTCAGTGCAATGAATTCCTGTTCCTTCAAGAAATGTCTGCAATTACACTGTGGGGTCAAACTTGGAAAGAGGCAAAGGCAGCCAGTTTTCACTCAAGCTCAGTCTGTTAAATGTACATATGCAGCCAAACAAACATGGTGTTTTCTGGTTTGTATATTGCATGGATACCTTTCTGGGAATAGTGAGAGGGGATCAGTTATTTGCAGCAGATCTAGACTTTCATCTATTATTTCCTCTATTATTTTTTTTTCTTTGCCTTTGTAATGACTTTTTTTTTTTAGTTGGTGTTTTTTCTTTTATTTTTTTTTTTAGACTTCTTCTGATTTTTAAAAATTTTCAGTCAAATTAAAGTGCTTTCCATTTTGCACATGGAGACAAAGAATAAGTACTAAAGACACAAATAAAGCAAGTTGACACTTACATTTAAGGATCTATTTCCTGTTCATTCAGCATCTCATGGATGAGGTTTTCTTCCTTAAAAATTTGGGATTTTTCCCAGTTTTATCTGAAAGCTAAAACTGACTTGTGCTTTGAAATGTAACTCTTCCGTAAACTGGCAGTAAAGGGATCAATGATTTTGATTTCTTGGGGCACATTAAGAAATAAAATGGTGGATTTGAGTGACTCACTTTGCCAATACTGAGAAACCTGGTACAACCCTGAGCCACAGCTACAAAACAGTGCTTCCTTTTCCTGCTCACACAGCACAGACTGTCATTGAAAGTATCTAGGAAACAAAACAAAGAGAATATGCATCAAGGGAAAACTAGAGAGAAAAAAATAATGCAAACACCTCTAGACTGACTCCAGACCTAGATCATGTGGACCTGGTGTCCCATGTCTTTATGAAGAAAAAGCTTTCAGCTCAGCTTAAAGCCAGTATGTCCGTATTAAAGATGCTGGAGGAGAACTTTCAGAAGTATAAATGTGAGTTAAGGACATAGTTCTTCCTGCCTTTGAACACTTTTTGCAACTCTGCAAGTCCTCATCACAAAGGTAACAGCTTTTCATAGCTCAGTGCATACGCTTCAGTTATCTTCTAGAGATGGTGCTGGAAATCCACAGCAGCATATTTGCAGAGTGCCTTTTCAGCGCAAACTGTGCATTTGCAGAGATGAAAATTAGCAGAAATCAATATCAATACTAGATTTTCTTAATAAGTGGCAACCTGCCAGTGAGATCCAGCATTAATGGGGTAGGAATGCTCATACAATTGCAAATAACCCCTTGAATATTAATACTTCCAAGTCTTTTATGTCATTAAAAACTGATGATCTATGCTAGAAGAACTGCTGCAGCTGTTATTTAAGTCCAGAAATGAAGGGGGGAAAAAAAAAACACCTTTATTATGAGGATACTTTAATAAAATACTTGATTTCTTGATGGTTTTATTATCTCTCCATTATATTTGCATTTTCATTGATACTTAAAGCCCATCTACTTCAGTTCTGTGCTGTTTTATAAGTTTAGATGTTCTATCTGCATATCATTGAGTTGTTCTATATAAAAGTATTGATTTAATCAAGTCCATGAAATTTGCTTCAACTGTTCATTAATTTAATGCTGCAATATCCATGATAGAACATTGTATTGAAACCTTTCTTCAGAAGGGGTGTATTCTGAGCACTAGTTCATCTGATCAAGGCAAATATTTTGCTGAGTTTACTGCTTCATTCAGTTTGGATTTTGTTTAATATCAAGAGTGTGTACAAAGTTCTGCCCTCTGTTTCAATGCAAGTTGAGAATCTATTTGTCCAATTGAAAGAGGAATTAATTTTGCATAAGATATCCTGGAAAGGGTTACTTTACGAAGTTAGTTTGCCAATATTTGTATTAGAAACTCAATTATATTAAAACATTCATTGTTTGTTTTCTTTCTTTGTTTCCTTAATGTGTTTAACACATAACCTAGGGAGGACCTACAACGGAAGGGATATTCTTACCTATGCATGGGCATATAGACATAATGTATTAGTAATGGTTTTCTGGGGGCATTCTTAGCTGCTTTCTCAAATTTCTCTTTTAATAAGGAAAGGTTTAGAAAGAGCTGTGCCAGAAGCTCTTGTACTTAAGATATAAGTGTGACATTCAAGTTTATCCCTCAGTTATTACTGTGGTGTAGCAGGATATCAGGACTGTGCCTGTGTGCCCTCTTGGAGTAGTTAAACTGTTAATTGCCCCAGTATTCCAGGAGCACCTGGGCAGCCATCTGCAAGGGTGAGACAGTAGACTGGCTGGAGACAGTGGACCAGTGTGGAAAGAGGTGCTGAGCTCCCAGCCACCTTCACAATTAACCGTTTGGTTGATTGCTGCAGGTGATCCCGAGGTGGGAACTTCAGCCTGTTCCAGACAGTGTCCCAGGCAGTTCCTGGTATGCCCAGTCCTCCCACTTGTATGTGTAAATGCATTGATTAACACCCATGTGGACTGACCTAGAGATGACCAGAAAGCTTCTGCTGTAGATGTAATCAACAATTAGCTGATCATACATTTACATGGAGACAATAGGAACTCTCTGTAGGTGCAGAAATAACCTTGCAGGGCAGCCTCTCATATTCAGAATGTGAGAGATGTTTTGCAAGTACGGGGGGCTCATGAGTGTGCTGTCGTTGTCGCATACAACTGTAGACATCTGTGTTGTAAGAATTAAACAAACCAACAGTTTGAGCAGGTTCTCTAAACTCACCTGAAAGTGTCATTGAGAGCACTCTTGCAACATAGGCTCCCATCATCATTTGGACAGGAACTAACCATCCTCTCTGAACCATTTTATTTCCCATACAAACACTACTCTACCCCAAAACCCATGTAATTAATGTGTTTTTTAACAAACACTATCCATGGGTGTCTGCAATATAGCTTATGAGCAGGATCACTTCAGGTTTTTATGTCATTTTATTCATGAAATGCCTGCCATAAAGGCAGTGTTTCTTCTGGCAATTTTGAGCTGTGGTTTTTATTCTTTTTTTGATAACTTAGAATGAAAGCACATTTGTCTTCTTAGACAGCTAGCCTAAAAATCCTAAAAGAGTACTTTAACAGTAACACCACAGATTTGTTATGCAAGCAAAAACCTGCAATCAAGCTGGCTTTGCATCTTCTTCACCCTATCCATCTGTGGAAGCTTCCTCTTATTTTCATTTAAGCTAGATTGAAAATAAACTCCTTGGGGCAGGGACTCATGAAGGAAAGGTGGAGTTTTTGTTCAGTTGGTTGGGGTTTTTTAATTTATTAGTACCAACTGGCTATTATGTTACACATTAGAGATCAAGATACCAGTAAGTGAAAAGGGGATGACAGGTAAAACAAACTGTTGATACCAAGCAAAGGTTCAATGTAGTTTACTTTTTTTTATTATTAACCAGCAAATGCAAGCATCACCTTTTCAATTGTTTTGGCTTTTTGGTATTTTTATAGAGCTTTCTTAGTAGAAGCTGGAATGAGGGTGATGCTGCAGAATAATCTTCTGAAGCCTAAACACATCCACCATTCAATGTGCTGAATGGAGAAAGTTGCTTTCATCCATTTTGTAAATTGTACTGGAATGTACCTATTGTGAAATGCACTTGGAGTCCTCATAGCCTAGGATATTCCATCTGGAAAAGAGTTCAGTTGGAGCCTGGAAGGGCTGTCAGGGAGACATGATTGCATACTTTCCTTGCTTGCATCGCTCTGGTATTTTCTACCCCAGGCTTTCAATTTTGTCAAGTGGAGACAGCTCCGTGGTCTAATTCAGCACAGCAATGTTTATGTTTTTATCTCTTTCCCTGCTTGCCAGTTTCAGGAAGGTTTACATTATTTGCCTTTGGAGCAATCTCTGTCATGAGCTATTGAAATTCTTACAACAGCAATATAATGGAACTCTTGCCAAAAAAACTCTGTGAGGTATATCTGCATTACCAATCTATTTCTGGAAAGCACTTATGTGGCAGAAATATCTTTGAGGGAAGCCCTTTAGCTTCCTGACTTCATACAAAACTCATTCTAGTTTGTAGGTATTATACCAAGTAATTGATGATAGCAGTAAATGCCAGCTATTATTTTACTTTAGACCAAAGATAAAGAACTTTTGATTGCAAACAACAAATAGGCTAATGTTGTAGGAAAGCCAAGCACTTTTTGTGTTTCTTTTAAAGACATTTTGCAACACCTTGATAGAGTTACTTAAGCTAAGTTACAAATAGAAACCAAAATGTCATGTTATTGAATGCTACTGTCCTAATTTTATGTACTTGCTGCTCAGATGGAATTCAAAGCATCAGATTAGGTGACCAGAGAATGGAGACATGTCAATGTCTTTGAAAAAGCTTGACAAAAATCATCAGATCTTATAAGGAAACCATTTCAACTCTTCCCTTTCCCTCTGCCTGGAGT
>VZZY01024513.1:32717-47014 GCA_013400335.1 Eurystomus gularis | reverse complement strand
GATTCTGCCTCTCTACTCTGCTCTGGTGACATCCTGCATGGAGTACTGTCTCCAGCCCTGGAGTCCTCAGCAAATGAAGGACATGGATCTTTGTGAGCGCGTCCAGAGAAAGGCCACAAAAACAATCAGAAGGCTGGAACAGCTCTCCTAAGAAGAAAGGCTGAGACAGTTGGGATTGTTCAGCCTGGAGAAGTCTCCAGGGAGGCCTTATTGTGGCCTTTCAGTACTTAAAGGGGGCCTATAAGAAAGATGGGGACAATCTTTTTAGCAGGGCCTGTTGTGATAGGGCAAGGGGTAACGGTTTAAAACTAAAAGAGTGTACATTTAGACTAGATCTAAGGAAGGACTTCTTTTACAGTGGGGGTGGTGAAACACTGGAATAGGTTTTCCAGAGAGCTGGTAGATGTCTCATCCCTGGAAATATTCTAAGTCAGGCTGGATGGGGCTCTGAGCAACCTGATCTAGTTAAAGATGTCCCTGCTCACTGCAGACGGATTGGACCAGATGACCTTTAAAGGTCCTTTCCAACCCAAACGATTCTGTGCTTCTACTGCATTTATAATAGGAGGTTTATTTTCACTTAGAGTTTTTCAATGATCAGAGGCTCTGAAAATGTTCTGTTTAACCAGTAACTTCTACCTTCCAAGTACTCAGAGGCACAATTAAAATAAGGCTTAGTTTTTTAAAGGTAGGACAGTTGTATGTACGAAAATCCACAAATCACTTACAAAACACATATAAAGGTTGGTGTGCAGGTAGTATAGCTAAGCAACCGCACAAACACCTTGCAGCAGCAACGGATCTGGCATCTTTTAAGCAAACGAAAGATTAAAGGCTTGTGGGACTTGTCCAAAGTGTCACCCTTTCTCATCAATATGCAAAACCAGCAGCTGCTGCAAATGGCTGTTTAGCAAAAATAAATGGAAAATAGCATAGCCATACCTATGCTTACACCTCCATTGTAAGCCACCAGAGTGCAATACAGAGATGATAACTTGCAATAATTACTCAGTGTCTGCTTGGCTCTATGACCAGCATGCACACAGAAGTGTCAGGAAATGGGCCTCTAGATCAGACAGTTAAAATAAATCAGACTTAAATGTTTTATCCTGCTGCTTCAAAGCTTGTTTGCTAATATTTTTCACATCAAGTACACAGAGCAATTAAAATTATTAGCACTGCAAGAAACTACATTCCCTAAAAAGAAAGCTCAATTTTTAAAACTTCCAAGTACAAAGACACATTGCAAAATATTCACAAGCTAAGAGCTATGAAAAGAAAAGGGTCTCAGAATATAAAGTGCAAATGTAAGCTGCAATAAAAAACAAATCCTTTCTATTCCTGTTTTTGTCAATAAGCCACTGGAATTACAAGCCATATGAAAAGAAAATAACATCAAAAGCACTTAAATCCATTTGACATTTTAGGCTGTGCAAAGGAGAGGCTCAATCCAATGGACTATGGCATAAAAGTAAGATTTCTTGTCAGTAGCCTAGCTTTTCCACGCCTCTGCCCTGTGGCCTTGGAGAAACAAACATGCAGCAGAGTGAAGAAGGGTGTTACCTGCATGTAATAATCTTATCTACAGAGTTCTAAGGTACTGTTATCCATATTTAAAATTGTCAGGAGTTTTATACAAGCACCGTAAAGACAAACCAAAGCCATTGGATAGCCAGTTATGTAAAAAACAGGTACCCATGCTGTAGGAATAGTAAAACAGATCAAGCAGTGTGTAAGATAAGTGTTACTGTATTAGGCCTTTTTTGACATCTCACTAATAACTGAATAAGTAAGAACTATTTGTTATTTCCATCTCCCGTTAATGCCTCTATGTATGGTCCTTGTGTGCCTCATAAACCCTTTTTTTTAAAAGAGTTTTAAAAAAACCTCTTTAAAAAAAAAAAAAAAAGAAATAGAGCATTGAATAAAAAAATGAAACCCAGAAGAAATGGCCATAAAATGATACTGCAATATGAAAGGGTATCACAATACCAACAAAACCTGCAGATATGATATTTCTTCCAACCCTTTTCAGACTCTGACCTGCAAGATTACTGTGGCTCTCTTTATAACATTTTTGTTATGGAATTAAAGTATTTATAAGATCTCTTATCCATTGTACTTCCTGGGCTCTTAAGGGTTCCCCTCCCCTCCCCTTTTCTTTTTTTCAAACTTCGCATTCAAAAAACAGTACTTCATAGAAAAACAAGTAAATGGCCAGATTTGACTTCAGCAGATTTAGCAGCACAAGACTAAAATGGTAGGCTTCACGGAATCACTGTGTTTGGAAAAGACCTTTAAGATCATCAAGTTCAACTCTTATCTATCTCTACCAGGCCCGCTTCTACATCATATCCTTGAGCACCAAGGTTTGGTCTACTATAAAGGAAGGACCTACCAAAAATGCATAGTGTTAAAGGAGGCAGCTTCAGAAGACTTTTTTCTCTGAAGTCAGTTAAATACCCCCAAACAAAGCAAGCCTATGCCTGTAAGTGTTAGCTGGCAGGTGCACCCCAAAGCAAGACAAAAGTTTTACCTACGGAAGCTGCATTGACAATGATATGTACTAGTCACAAATATTCTCCATCAAAAAGACTGGTAGAACCAATTCCACCAAACAGATATAATTAAGATTTTCCTCATTACTAGTGGAGCAATGAGTCCGTTTTGCATCTTTTGCTGGTAGTGCTTGCGTGTTAGAAACAGCTATTAAAATCTGCTCTTTGTAAACCCCAGCATTTATTTCCTTAGAGTGATCAGGCAGAGCGTACACTCTTCCAGCTAATACCAACCAAACTGGCTTTTTTCCTGCGAGATAGATTGTTCTAATCTTCCTCAATACAGATATCATTCATCTTGTTCTGTTCCATTTGATGCACGCAAACTAATAAGGATATAGAATCGTTACCAGAGAGCATTTATTTCCTGAATTAAGCCCAGATCACCTAAGGGGCAAAACAATTTTTCCAGTGCTTCAAGACAAATGCATTAGAGATGCCATAAGCGCTACTAGTATCTTGTCAATAGAAAACAAATCCTGCTATTTTCCACCTCAAAGAGAAAAGGATGGTAGTAGTCAGGAAAGGGAAAGCTCACTTACATTTTACTTCACATAGAAGAAAGGGAACAATTGTTTTCATTGCAATAGAACCTAAAAAAAGCCCATTTGACTAATTCTCAGTGAAAACTTGAGAGAGGAAAAGGTTAGGGACTTACAAAACCCTGCAGAAAATTACTCATTGTCTAAGACATTTGGAAAAATTCAATTTTTCAGGAGGTGGATGATCTTTTACCAGCAAAGATAAGTTGGCAAATCTGTAGATGGAAAGAATGTCATCACACAAAGCTGTATTAGGCACAGGAAGGACTCTACAAGAAACAGCCTATGCAGAAGCATGTGTCAGTTCTCTTTCATTTTTGATCAATGACAGTGATAAAGCATGAGAAGTTTTATTATTCAAAAACTCACTGGCATTTGAACATTAGCCATTCTTCTTCCTGCCAAGAGTCAAACATAGTACATGTATGCCTTTGAACAGCCACCTCATTTTATGATCAACTAATACACCATCAATAGTACGTTGACTGAGCTTACTTGAATTTATTACGAAAAAATCCAATAGAATCCCACAACACTATCTGTAAACATACTTCATCTTCAACTAAAACAGAAAGCGTCTCCCCCTGCCCTTACTCATACTTCCTTATACTCCCTTTTTCATTCCTACTTGTATCTCATTACTCAAAAAGCATCCCAGGATAAGGACAGGAACATGTAAAAGATACATGTCTCTACCAAGAACAAAACTATATGCTTCTTAGTTCAAT
Source organism: Eurystomus gularis (assembly GCA_013400335.1). Lineage (NCBI taxonomy): Eukaryota > Metazoa > Chordata > Aves > Coraciiformes > Coraciidae > Eurystomus > Eurystomus gularis. The sequence continues at coordinate 43,186 of VZZY01024513.1, read as the reverse complement.
TCATCCTACCTGTCTAAGATGGAGCACTCTTAGTTGACTACATATCAAACAGGCATTAATATTTTCCTTTTTCCAAAGTTTTGCTTTCTTCTCATCTAGTTTTTATTAACATTTTCCATTTGTTTTTAAGTTGAATTACTAAAACAGAATGTGGCCCAATGTCTAGTTTCTCATAAAACTTTTACTGACCTATCTTGTAGTAGCATTTCTACATTATTAATACATTTTTAATTTAACCAAAATAAAATGTATGTATATAAAACCTGCACCTCAAATGCAAATTATTTCCCAGTTTAAAACTAACTGGGGAGAAGAGGGCAGAGAAGATAATTGAGCTGCCTGGTAAGTTGCCTGATGAGTCAGGTTTTCCTCATCTCTCCCTCAATAAATTATCAGTATCTGCAGTAGTAAAGGAAGTTAACAAAGTGTTATGTATTGATATATCCTAAGGACAGTAAAATCCTTTATTCAATTGAAATATTGCAACAAATAATAACTTAGGAAGGTGTACATATTTGTGTCAAAAACATTTCTCTTCTTAACTATGCAGGAACAAATACTGCTTGTACTTTATGCTAAATGAGTTATCTCAGTTTTCACTTGAAGATATGTTTAAAATTCTTCAGCTCTCTCTTCCATTGTATCCTGTCACATGTTACCACAGAAACTTCTGTTTCTTCAAAAGTAAGAACTTCAAAAACCATGCGGAGGATAACTAGATTATCAGATACTTCTTAGTATGAAGCAAACTTAAAACTCGTGTTGAAAGGTTTAAACTTACTTTTTACTGGGCATATATAAACCTTACAGTTGTTGTGCACATTTTCAAAATACATTGAGATGAAAACCAAACACCAATAACAAACAGCTGAAGATCTTGTAATCTTTGCTAGATAAAAATCTCACTGGTAACATGATAAAATAGAATAGCATTCACACAGTGTTAAGTCCTGAAAAACATGTATTTTCTGCATTAAAAAAAAAGAAGTTAACACATTTACTCATGTGTTTGAGCTGGTTAGAAATTGTCATGTTGGAAAAGAGATGTTGCTAAGGAAGAAACAGTATTAAGTGCAAAATAAATCTAGAAGAAAGAGTCATTACATACTACCCAGCCCTCAGTTAAATGGACCTGCATCCTGTGCGGGCACTCCAGCTTCTGTATTCATATAGTCCCGAGGAGAAGGCTAGAAAGCATATTCAGAGGACCTTTAAAGTTAGCCTGAAAGCAAAGAGGTGAAACAGATATTTATTTGTCCTAATCAAGATCACCAGTGACAGATTTCATTGCCTTTCTTAGTAACCCACTGAAAGTCTCCTAATATTGATCCAAATTCTTCCTCTCTTGCTTTTGCAGTAGAAAAGACTCAAGATCTCTAGAAAAATGTATGAGAAAAATGAGTGGATTAAAAAGACACCACCAACATACACAAAGTTAAAACAGGCATGTTTATAGCACCAGACAAATACAATTTTTTCATCCTTTCCTCATAGGTTCTAATGCCTTTATTATTCTTACTACCATCCTCTGAAGTTTTCACAGCTTGTCTGCTTACTAAAAGAAGTACCAAAGTCTTTTTCTCAGCAAAATTCCCAGTAATACAAATTCAGTAATTTTATCCCCTGGTTAATAAATCCACAATTAGAGTTGCTTTTGACAAGAATCTGTGCTGTTGACTCAGCTTATGTATCCGTGTATGTATATATATAATACGTCAATATTTGTGCGGAAGTATATAAAACCTAGATCCTCTTTGAACTCCTGAACTCTAATCACTTGTACTTGGTTAATCTAACTTTTCCTTATTGGTTCCTTATTGGATATAATGCTCTGGACTGGTATTTATTCTATTACCTATTATACAATTGCCTATTATTTCAGTCTTTTTTTAATTCATCAAGACAATCAGAATACTAAACCAATCTTCCAATCTGAAATTTTACACAAACAACATTTCATTGAAATATGGCCAGATTTTATTTTGAGAAACTGCTGAGTGTCTGGATATAAATTGAAATGTTCTGGTCCTTTTCCATGGCTTATAATAGATCTGACTTAATTTCTTTACTATTATTATTACTTCAGTTCAGAAAAAAAATCCAATATAATTTGCTCATATGACATAGTCTATTAAGAAGCTCGCCACAGGGTACTTCCATACTTTCCTTTCAGATTTAAGGACGAATTGTTGAACATGAAGAGAAAACTGCCTCATTCCTTTCATTTATTGCTATTCAATGCAAAACTCTTAAGGCAATGCAATCCTGGCAGGAAAGTAATGCAATCATGCTATGTTTTGCAGACAGAGTAGAGGAAAGAAAAAAAGAAAAAGATATTAAGTTGCATTTAGCTCTGCTTTCACTGAGTTTTTGATACTTTTTTTCCACATACAAATACTTTTGTCACACATCTTTTATAAAATCAAATTGCAGTCTAATGAAAATAATGTTTGCACATTATTATCCTGAAATAATGTTCCAAAGCATATTCTTACAAGACCAAGAGCATTAGAGCCATTTACAGTCGTGGAAAACTGTCAACAGCAGTTTCACTTCAAGCTGAATCATGATGCATGTGCCATAGCTCATACATACAGTGCATGCATTTTACACAGGCAAGGGCTGAAGAACAGATGAAAGCACAGAATGCTTAAGTTGTCATTTTCAGAAGTAGAAATCTTGTGATTTATAATTTGGATGAATTAGCTAAGTTATTTCTCCAGGTAAAGAATCTGCAAGGGTCCAGTATGTCACTGGCATTTCTGTGCTCTGTCCAAAAGAAAGTTTCAATTACAGAAGAAACTGATATGTTCTTTTTAATCTTTAAAATGTCAGAATAAGCATTATTGTACTGTAGGATGAGTTTCCCTAGCAATGTTTTAGACTATCTGCCTAGCTATTTAACTTAACAGTTTTTACTAACTGAGGAAAAATGTCTCTAGTTTTTATTTCCCTTATTATTTTGCATCATTGCCAAAGCATTAAAAGGACTTGTTAAAACAAACNTAAAAAAAAAAAGGGGGGGAAAAAAAAAAAAAAAAAAAAAAAAAAGACAAAGGAGCATCAATGTATCCAGTTAGGTAAAGAACTTCAAAGGAGCTTCAGTACCACTGTCTGGCCCTCATTAGAAAAGATAATGTAGTCTTCCCATGGCTCAAAATGAACCTATATGACACTGGATACCCCAAACGAGGGAAAAAAATTGAAAACCAAGGAAACAAGGAGAGGCTAGCATTTTCAGAAGATGTACATAATTGTAATGCGTTGTCAAAACAGAACTGCCCCTCCCCCCCAATCTTACTATTCCAGATTTACTCGATATTTGCATTTTTTTTTCACCACAGAGTATGGGACCCTTCCCACGGCCACAGAGGGAGCATACAGGCAGCAAGTCTATAAACTCCCCAAGACTAACTGCTATGAAAGCAGATCTGTGGCTGTTTCCTGGCCATCCAATATTACCCGGGGAGAAGAATGCTCTTTACAGTTTGACATAATAAAATAGGGAGAGAGTAGGGATGGCAGGAGAAGGGGAGTGAGACTATCCAGAGATTCATATTGCAGACAGGAGGTTATAATCAAACATTTTTATTATGGGTACATACAAGATTTGTCAGAAGTCTATTATTTTTCTAACTTGTTTATTTTCTCAAAGGTTTTACGGCTCCCATCAAAGATTAATTTGGAGGATTAATCTCTGACTCCTGAATGCAATTATGCTTTCCTGCAGAGAAGATTATCCTTTTGTCTGATAAGGAATTCTCTTGCTGGGCAAAAAACCCCAAAACTCAACTAAACAAAACTCCAAATCACTCTAAACTGCTATCCCAAAACAACAACAAAGGTCTGTTAGACACAGAAGCAATGATACACCCTATGCACTAACTAGTCTCGTTTCCTTCCAGCACTTTCAGTGATTTTTGGTTCCTCCTGTATTACCTTCTCCTAAAACGTACATTTTTCAAGAATTCCAGTCCTCCAGTCTTGCACTCATATTGCTCTGATCTGTCCCTGAAAGTTTGCTATAGCCAACCTGCTGTAATCTTAAAGCAAGTCTTCTGTAACAAGTTTTGCTTAAATAATGGTTATAGCTTTTTACTGAAATTGCTGGTTTTGACTGATTTAGGTATGTGCTACTGCTGGATAGATAATATTAAGCTGTGCTGGGGAAACTTACCTGTAAATACAACAATAATATTATAAAACTTTTAAATCATACAGGATTCTTTACAGTTCTCTACCAAGTAAATTATTCCCACAGACAACCAGGTTTTCACTTAGTTTTTGCGATTTGACCTGCAGGGCACACTGAGGCTTTAATTCTGAATCCTCTTCCTTGTGATGTTACCTCTGTATTAGTATCACATATACCTAAAGTGTGTGACTGACAACTGTCAGTCACGAGTTGGACCAGGTCACAGCTTGTTACAACGGATTGCTGCTGTGCATGTGGTGCTCAGCTGGAGTGCCGACACCAAGCAGTAGCTCAGCATAATTCTCAGTTTGGGAAAAAGCAGACATGAGGGAATCCTACCACATAGGATCCACAAAATACAGTTGGCCACAGTCTGTGCCTGTTTCCATGGTGGTTAGAGCATGACAGAATAACTCAAAGCAGATGGGACCTCAGCAGGTCCTGCTCAGAACAGGGTCAGCTATGTGATCACACCAGGTTGCTGAGGGCTTTATCCGGTCAGGTCTTGTAAACCTCCAAGGATGGAGGTTGCACAGCTTCACTGTGCCTCTGCTCCACTGCTAGGTTGTCTTTGTGAGAGGTTGTCTCCTTATATTCTGTCTGAACTGCTCCCCCCCATCCTGCTTCAATGTATACACACTATCTCTCACCCTCCTGCAATCTACCACAACACTGTCTAGATGAGAACTTCAACAGCCAGAAAACATCAAGAGAGTGCTTAATCCCTCAGGTACGATTGTTATAGATAAAGATATCACAAACAGATCAGTCCAATACGGCCTTCCCGTTTTGGTGATCTCCTGTTAAAAAAAGTGATATAACAAAACTATAAATTAGTCACCACTTCAGATGTCATTATTAATCATCTTTCAAGCTAATACATAAAAGAGTAAAAAGGCTAGTCATTAAAGGACTTGGTGTACCACCAATTCTTTGTGGAGTTCTCATTAGGTAAGAAAACACCTTATGCAATAAGATAGAATGGAAAACGAGGATTTCAAATGCTACAAGGATTTAATTTTTTTCATTTCATAGACTAGAAACCACTGTTTACTATGCAATATTATTTCCACACACACCAAGATATCTTCATGTCATTCAACTCTCATAATATCACTGAAATAATAATCCAAAATCCCCTTAAAAAATGAAAGTTCAGCCACCTCCTCCTCTGAAGGGTTACCTTTTGCGTAGTTCACCCAGCACTTACAGACATTATATACAGGAAAACTGGGCACTGACTTGGTTTTCCCTGTGTAGAGTTTCCCAAGCAAAGCAAGGAAAAGCAACTTTGTATTCTCACTATAAAAAGAGAGAAAAAAAAAAACCAGCAGGGCATACACTAAAATCTAACTGGCAAGAGGGGAGAGGGGAGGAGTGGCACAGTGCAGAGTTGGTGGGGTTCCATTCAAAACAAAAGAAAGTGGTTTTTTTCCTCTACATTCATGAGAAAGCTTGGCAAACATTTCACAGAAGAGCTTAGGCTTTTTCATGTCTATACCCTAAAGTAAAAGTCTTTAGTTGCATTTAGTATGTCTTTTATACATCAGCACAGAAATACTCTTCTGTAGTGCAAAGTTAATTTAGTAAGCTTTCATAGAATCACAGAATCATTATGGTTGAAAGGACCTCTAGGATCATCAAGTCCAACCTTTATCCTAACATTTCTCTAATCACTAGACCTTAGCCTCAAGGGCTACATCTACCTGTTTTTTAAACACCTCCAGGGATGGTGACTCCACCACCTCCCTGGGCAGTCCCTTCCAGTGCCCAGCCACTCTCTCAGTAAATAATTTCTTCGTAATATCGAATCTAAACCTCCCCTGACGCAACTTGAGGCCATTTCCTCTTGTTCTATCATTACTAATTTGGGAGAAGAGACCAACACCAGCCTCACTACAACCTCCTTTTAGGTAGTTGTAGAGGGCAATAAGGTCTCCTCTCAGTTTCCTCTTCTCTAGACTAAAGAGCCCCAGTTCCCTCAGTCGCTCTTCATAAGACATGCCTTCCAGACCCCTCACCAGCTTCGTTGCCCTTCTCTGCACCCGCTCCAGCACCTCAATGTCCTTCTTGTACTGCGGTGCCTAGAACTGGACACGGGACTCAAGGCGCTCTCTGTAGTCCCAGAACTGTATTCGTTAACAGTAAGAAATCAAATTTAAAATTTTAATCTGCACTGCGCTACGACCGTCTACCATGATTTTGCTTCTTGTCATTCTAAATAACACTACATACAGAGTATAAAGGTTGTTTGAATGTTTTGGTTTTTAATTCTTTGAAGACAACATACTTCTGTTATGCATTAATTATACCTATGCCTGTCTCATCACAACAAAGTCCTTAGCAAGCTTCAAAGTATGTGAATTCAGCCAGCTTCCCATGAGGAGGTCCAGCTGTTGGTCAAGGAGTGTCACTGTCTAGAAATATCAAATGAAAAAAGTTATATTTAAAGTGTTCTAATCCATAATGAGCAATAAAAAAATCAGCCACAAATACTGCTACATTCTTAGCTGCCGTTTTCAAAATGTGTATCTTTTTCCAAGTTGCCTTGTACATCTTAAAATGGCTTTCTTAGTAAATAGCTATTGAAATAGCTTTTCCAAGGTATACATTTGAGTTGTTGAAAAAAATGGCAAGGAATAAAAGTCTAACCACAACAGAAAGTACAGAACATAGCACTTCCACAAAAGAAATACATTAAATTCCTGCTTTTAACTGTGTTAAGAGCACCCACACAGCATACGAGAAGAAATAATCCACTATAAATGCGCTGAGACCTGGAACCTCCTCTTACCCGTTCAGCCACATGAAAAGCACTTAGCAAGGCCACAGGCTATGCTTGAGCTGTAGACCTGATACACTGAGTGCTCTGAAAGAATTTTGCCAGTTACAATTTAAGGAGCAAGCCCATGATAAAAATGAAGCCTCAACAAACTTCTACCATAAACAGTCTCCACTAGACACAGACTGATATTTTGTTCTGGAGCCATACCAAGACAACACAAACAGCTGGCAAGTCCTTCAACATCAAGGCAAACTGATAGCTGAGTTTTTATTATTCTTCCAAAAAGCATTAAATCCCTTCTTTTCAGAGTTATACCAAGAATGGTATAAAGAAAAAAATGCGCAAATGGCTTTACATCTTTTAACATTCTCTTACTGTGAAGCAGTCAAGCTGGTTTGGATGTCCAGCACATTATCAGAAACTCTGAAACTGACCAAACTTTACCACGCACCAAGGATGGGGATCTGGAAGGATCTGTATTAGCTTCTGTCATGTTATTTCACAGAATCACAGAATGGTTTGGGTTGGAAAAGACTCCAAAGATCATCTAGTTCCAACACTCCCTGCCATGGCAGGGGCACCTCCCCCTAGACCAGGTTGCTCAAGGCCCCATCCAGCCTGGCCTTGAACATCTCCAGGGATGGAGCACCCACAATACACCCGGGCAACGTGTTCCAGTGGCTCGCCACCGCCAGAGTGAAGAATTTAGTTCTAATTTCCAGTCTAAATCTACCTTCTTCCAGTTTTAAGCCATCACCCCTTGTCCTACAACTACAGGTCTTTGTAAAAAGTCCCTCCCCAGCCTTCTTGTAGGCCCTCTTCAGATACTGGTAGGCCACAATAATGTCTCCCCTGAGCCTTCTCTTCACCAGGCTGAACAAGCCCAATTCTCTCAGCCTGTCTTCGTAGGAGAGGTGTTCCAGCCCAGTGATCACCTTTGTACTGATTTACCTTCCTGTTTTTGCAATAGTCTCCTTCCAACCTACAATCCTTCACAGAGGATAAGTCAATGGCTGAATAGCTTTGTATCTTCTCTCCATTCAGAGAAGAGCATATGCCTTTTTTTTCCTTAAAAAAAACAAGGAATGTTTTATCATGGAAACTGACAGCACAAAAATCCTGTTACAAACCATTTATACTTTACGTAGGTGGAGTTTATGACTCCTCCTCATTTATAGGGAACAGGAGAAGCCTTCACAGACTTTGACTGTCACCAACACCTGTTGTGTTTTGTTCCAGGTCAACCCAAAGACTTACTAATTCATTTCTGAACAGTGTCACACTATCTTTGTTAGTAGGGAGGGCATTCAAGGAGGAACAATTTTGATGACTTCCTGATCCACACCAGCTGGCTTGGATTTACAACAGTACTCTATTCTCTCAAAACTGTAATCACGGGGCACTCCAAAGTACATTCAGAAGGCATGAAAAGCTCTAAGAGGTTTCAATCCCACATGTTATTTTGGAATAGATTTCCATTTAAAACGAATCAGTATTTTTAAATCTCTCGTAGCAGATACTACATATTGCTTAAAGTGGAAGCTTCTATTTTATTAATAAATACAATCATTTCCAGAAGAAGATGGGAGAACTGAGAGAAGATCTAATGCTTTAAGTTAAGCAATTTTATTCTGGTCCTAGCCTGGCCTAACTTCTCCCAGTATTTTTAGTGACAATTTCTATCTAAAAGCAACTAAATCAGGCTTATACCACCTTCCACAAATCGCCTGCAAGTAGTCTGTCTTAGCACTGGACTACAGACACATCACAGGTTTTACTCACATATGGAGAAGACAACTGGCAGTCTTTTCCCTACGCTCTCCCTAAGCTCAGAGCAGAGCTATTTTCTTCCATTCCCTTACAACAAAATTTAGTCCTCTCCTTGCCCCCACTGCACCTTTTACACCTGACCTAACTGCTCACTTCATGCCTTTTTAATAGATGAGGGTTTTCTAACAGGGCTGGTATGTCTGCAAATACAGCACAAGTCAGAGAGGATCAGGCATTGGTAGGATCAGAAGGAAATCTACCATGTCCGCTACTGTTATTGTCAAAAAGAATAAATACAACATAGGGAGAACTCCCTGTTTTGAAAAACCAACTTGCAAAAATTTTATATGCCATCTTGAAAGGGCTTTCTGCAGCTGCCCTGAAAGAAGTGGATTTTTCATCTTAGCCTGAGCATTTGGGCTAGAAATTAGTTGTCAGGCGTCTGAGGTCAAGAGGCCAAAGACTGTTTGCCATTCAACACCTGCCAGCACCCTACAAATGCTAGCCTGAATTCAAGCTGCTTCCTCAACACTTTTATTCCACACAGCAGAGAAGCAGATCATGAAGCAAGCCTTCACTTTAATTTCATCACCATTCTCTCAAACTGAAAACCTTCCCATCATTAGGATTTCAAAAAACTTTGGGGCTGGGAGGAGCCCCTCTGTACAGGGAAAAAAAATAAATCATACATAAAACTTGTGGTTGCATCTGAGAAACATGAAACATGGCACAGACAGAAAATTATGGTTACAAATCCTGCTAAAAGTTTATTTTCTTTAAACCATTGAGAGCTATCCTGTATTTCATTGTTTCGTCTTTCCTTATGCTTTCTCCTCCATTGCCACATTTCCAGGGTCACCTCCAGAACTGTTTACGCGTGATCCTACAAAACCTACCATCTGTGCACTGCTTTCAAAAGTAGACTGTGCCATCTACTGGCGACTTGATAGACTGGAAGTTCACCCCTCACTGCTTCAAGCATTTTAAATTTACCGGTCTCCAATTTAAACGCAAAACTAAGGGGACAAACTCCAGCGAAGTCCTTCAGGTTGCATTCTACTATTTAGTATATAAACAAGTTACAGGTTACAAGATACCTACCAACAAACGAGTAAGCTCTAGGTAGTGCCACGCTGCACGTTCTGTTCAGCACAACTTCCTGAACCTCAGCCCAACTGGTTTTCTTTCTCTGCTGCTATTTTATTATTTTATGAGAGGGAATAAACACTCACCTATGCCCTGCTTACTCTGAGGTTTCCAGAACAGGGAACAGGCTGTGTAGTGCCCTCCCTAGCAACCTGGGACACCTGCAGCTACCGAGCCGAAACCTGAAGAGCTGTCTGGAAGATTTTGTACCATGGAAGAGCTGAAACATCCTTAACTCACGTGTTTTAAGGTAATTGTACCCATGTTTTAGTAACCACTCTGATTCGCTTTAACTTGATGCCGTTGCATAACAGCGGGGTAACACAGCTGTGCCTCAGGGGACTGCTGGAGGTAAGCCTCCAAGACTGTGTTTTTAGCGCCGGGCCGCCACAAGGAAGCTTTCCGCCTCCACACCTTGCTCGCACCGACCTGGAGGGAGCGGTGGGATGCGGAGAGCAGCCGCGTTACCCGTCCGAAGGGGCCGAGCGGACCTCGGCGGGGCGAGCCCAGCTCCGGGCGGGCCGCGGGCCGCCTTCCTGCACACCGCCGCCGCCGTGTGCGTTACCTGCAGCC
>VZZY01024513.1:0-31428 GCA_013400335.1 Eurystomus gularis | reverse complement strand
AACTTGAATTTTTTGTTTGTTTGTTTGTTTTTTGTTGGGTTTTTTTAATGCCTCTGAATTTTAAAAGTTTTAGTTTATAAGGAGATACCTCCTACCATCATGTTTTTAAAGTTTGTATTTTCAGCTCCAGAGGTTTTTTGACAGACTGGTCCATGTCAAACTTTCACCGTCAATTTACCATATAGAGTATGGGTTGATGCAAGCACTCACAAGGGTGAGGGCACCTGGCCCAAGATTCTGCATAGACCTCTGAAAGAAAGGGTCTTGCCCACAGTTATGTGTTTTACTGAGGGTATTATATTGCTCACTCACGTGAATAAAAATCCTTGCATAAGTCTTGGTTTATCTAAAATAACTAGCTGGCAACCACGGGAAAGGAACACTGAAAAGCCCTGTTCTGGCAGACTTCTCTGGTGTTCAGTCTGTGCATAAGGTTGTATCTAGAATCAAAACATTCTCTTTCGTAAAGATACAGTGGATGACAGAAACAAGCAGGGAAGGGGGAAGCGGGTCACAAAATTATAATCCTGTGCAGAGAACTGGAGGATAGCTCAGACTATGTGTACCTAATTCTAATTGCTTGCAATCCAAGAAGGTAGTAAGCTTTGGTGGAAGGACACATGGAAGTCTGTTAGGGACATGAGTGATGAGTGGCTGTGTAAAATGTTACAAAAAATGGAGGTAGCATAATAATGGGAAGGTACTGAAAAAAAAAAAACAACTAATAAATGGTGGCATTCTGAGTTGGAGAGAGAGAGAAGTGCCATTAAAAAGGATCAAAGTGAGAAGGCAGAGGAGGACAGAAAAAAAATAATAAAACTAATAGAGGAAGTTATGCACAGACCTGTCCATCAGTGAGTAGAAGAATCCGTCCTGCAAGTGTGCTGGAATAGTGGCTTGTGTGATGAACACAAAGGTATCACACAACTCCCTGAGGTCTTGCCTACTACTGGTGCAGCAGAAATCCAGGGGAAAGTCTTCCTGCTATACTCCAGCTCCACGCAAGACGGCAGTACTCCACTGGCAGCAGGTACTGCTTCGGTTAGGCTTCATCAGAAAAAACTGTGATTGATGAGTCTCTTATGGGTAAATTGGAGAGAATGTAATTTCCATTCAGAGTAAGTTACCAAAGACACCTTCCGCTCCCCCCCACCGAGCTCCTTGCAGCCCAGCAAACCATTTTTTTCTGTCCAAATTTATTTTCTTGAGCAGAAAGATATTTCTGAGTATAGTAGACCTCTGTATGGCAGCTCTGGTAGACTTCTGTACCTCTGTAAGAGGTCTGGTTTCTGTGGAGGGGTTAACATGATCGGGCAGCAGATTTCAATAACATAAGACTAGAGCACAAGGGGGCGGGGGAACTGTAGCTAATTGCTAGGGAGTTGAGTCTAGTTTCTGAAGAAAGGATTAAGGTTTGAGAAGTAGCAGAGAGAATGCAGGCTAGTTTCAGATAGGGCATGAAGAGCCGCTGTCAGTCATACATGTGGAGGGGAGGCAGGTTTGATCTACACCAGAGTGCAGACACTGGGGGGAAGCCCATCTGCAACAAGGGCTGCAGATCTTGTCTCTCCTTACTGCTGCCTGCTTGCTGGTCCAGACATGAGCTGAACTGTATGGTTTCACTGATACTGTGAATATTCATGGCACTAGGCTGGGATGAGTCGCCTATCCTATTCTAGTTCCCACGTCCCCAGCCACATTGCTGCTTTTCATCTTGAGTGGCTGTCACAAGAAGTCAGAAACACCTCTGAAGAGCCACAATCAAAACCAGAATCTCTGGTCCTGCTTGGCTAATTGATACCTGTCTTGCAGCTCCATCAGCATCTTGCTACCACTGTGGTTCAAATGCATTGTGAAGAGCAAGAGCTAGGTTAAGTGGTGCTGCCAAGTCTGCTTCAGTGCAGTGCCTTGTTCCTGATGTGCTGGCACATCGTCAGTGGGGAACCGTTGTCCTGTGGGGTACAGCAGTGTAAAACCTAGGCTTAGGTACAGGCTTTCATTCCAGTACTTCAGGCCTGCTGACCTCCAATCTGTCAGGTCATGATGCAGAGTCCATAGAAAAAAATCAGACAACATCACATATCACATGGTGCTGTCAGATCATTGGCATTTCTGAAGGCAGGCAGCATTCCACTGGTTCAGAAGGCTACAGGGATTGCTGCCCATTGCAGAAGACTCCTGCGCAGACATAGGATATCTTGTAGTCATGCAAAACTGGCAGCCATCAGCCAGGCAGTCGTGTCTCCTTTGTTCTTGCCATCTTCTTTGAAAGATTTGAATTTTAAGGATGTGTTTTCTTCACAAATAGTTGGTCCAAAAATAATTAAATCTTTAAAATTTTGGTTGTGATACTTAATGGGAAAAAATAAGTCATGTAAAAATTGAGAAAACTATAACTTGTGCCAATGCAGATGTTTACTGGATAAGTTAAATGTGATTTTTAAATGACAAGAAAGAAAAAGGAGCATAGAAGAAGAACCAGAAGAAATGTTTGAAAGCAAGCAGGGCTTCTTTTTCTTTCTATGTGGTACACTTGGATGAATCAGTTTGAATTTTACCGTAATTATTTGGGTATAAAATGATTCATTACCAACTTCAGTTTCATAACCCAGATTTAGAAGGAAGCAGGTCATGCTGGAGAGAGTCTGTAGAATTAATGTTTGGAAAGGAGGTTACATGTGTTACCAGTCTGCCTGGTTGATTCCTGGTTGATTGAATTGGAAAGATTATCCACAAAGTTGGATTCCAAAATATATCCACATTTTCCAAAGTGGAACAGCTAAATGCTTATTTAATACCTTGTAACTTTAAAGCTGATGGATCAAAATAGTTAAATAGTTTCAAAGAGATAAAAATCAGCGCCCTGAGTTCACAGTCTCTAGCAAAGCAATTTCCTCATTCTGCTGTAGCGTATTTATCTGGGTACACCAGAAGTGGGCTGAATGTAAACACGAGTGACTGTAAGACTTTTGCAACCCTGTGGTAATTAACTCTTTAGCTTCTGACAATTGCTTATTTTTACTTCGGGAATGAGTGTTCATCAAAAAATCCCGATTCCTACTATTTCACGTTAATGACAAAAAAATTATTACATCCTTGAAGATTTGGGGTTTTGCTTTCTTCTTACTGTTTGACTTTTCAAAAAAGGAAGTCCATGAATATATACAGATCCGTGAAATTTCAAAATCCAAGCACATACACAGAGCAAATGTAAACCTTTAGCTTTGACACAGCATTTTTTGTTTGCAGTAAGGGAAGTGCCAATGTTATCTAATCCTCTTAATTAACTAAAGCATTTATCAGCTTAGTAAAGCTGCTCTTACACAAGAAGCTTCCTCCTTATTCTGGGAATGTTTTTTGTAGTCATTTGTTGTTCTTACTGGAAAGAGACTTCTCAGAGTGGTTTGTGACAGTTTTGTCTGGTTTTGTGACTGTTTCATAGCTGTCTTTTTATGCACACTACTTAGCTGTATGAGTAAGTCTGCCATTTACAAATGTCACATTTACTACTAAACAATTTAAAGCTTATTAAAATACCAGCTGAATTACTCGTACTCATTACCCTCATGTCTGGCAGCAGTTCCTGTGAGCCTCTTTTCTGAGCTCCAAGGACAAAACTGGATGTGTAGTTTTGATTCCTACTCATCAAATCCCTGATTTTTTAAAAGTCAAAATCCAAACTGCATTGTTAATTTAGGTGGTGAAGCCCACAACTGGAGAGGAGCTGTTGTGGTTTAGGCCCAGCTGAGCACCATGCGCTGCTCACTCACTGCTCCCCACAGGTGCAGAGCAGGGGGAGGAGAATCAGGAGACGAAGGTAAAACCCCCTCGTGGGCTGAGATAAGGTGAGTTTAACACAGCACCACCAAGAGAGGAGAAACAATGGTAATAACAGTAATACCAATGAAATAATACATGAAGCAAGTGACCACAGTGATCCCCACCCACAAGCTTCCCATCATAGACTGAGCATGGTCAGCATGATACTGGATTTCCCCCTGGGAGCTGGTGTCTGACCTGGCTGTGCCCCCTCCCAGTTCCTGGTGGAGATTAACCTGATCCTAGCCGAACCCAGGAAAACAACCCACAGGATAACAATGTGTGGAATAGATTTACTTCACCCGATGACTTCAAAGTGAGGAAGTTGCTGGAGTTATGCTGCTGCTCCTCAATATTTCCCAGGGATAATGATGGCCCAGCTCATATTTGCTCATTTGGTTTTCCATTTGGAAAAATATTCTTGCATCACAAGTGCTGTAAATGCTAACTGGGTGATACTCCCATCACCTGATTTTCTTCCTCCTTTCTGGTGGGGTTTGATCTAGGTTTACTAGAAAGCATTTTCTTCACTGTAAGAAACTGAAGAATGGAGAAGTGTTTAACATTTCATTTTTTGTTTGTACTCTTTGTGAGTCTAGCAGAGCCCTTCGGTATCTGATCATGCTTAATACCATAAGCGACGTTCCCTAACGCTTCTGGATTACCATTATGGAGTTTGTAGAGGTTGCTCTCCTCTCCTCTGTGGTATGTGCAGAGATCACAGATGCTGTTGCTGGTAGCACAGTGGGCTCTGGTTACCCGCTGCAGCAGTCCCTGTGGATGTTAGAAAGAATTCCACAGAATCAGATGTGTTCTGAGGCAGGGTCTGGTAGATACTGGTTGGCTACACCTTTTAGCCCTTCTGGTGATGAAGGCAGCTTTGTAAGGCCAGGGGATAACCTCAGTCAATGACTGAGTTCTGCTAAGAGCTCAGTTCTCTATGGCTAATTTGTTTTATTTTTTGTTGTCTTTGCATCGTACCACCAGGGTTTTATGACTAACGTAATTATGCACTGTAGATAAATGCAGGCTTCATATGATAGCAAAAAAATCTCAGTTTTATAGGTAAGGTCTGTTTCCCCTTTGGCCATAAACAACATGTTAAGCATACCTGTCATCCATCTTAGTCTAATCTGTATTCTTCCTTCAGCATACTGAGGCTAAATGCACTTTTTTATACAATGGCATTGTAAGTACTTGTTTGAAAACGGGAGATATGCAGAAAAAACAAATTTGGCTACCCGAAGCTGCGTTCCTGTGCTTCAGAGTCCTCATGAAGAATGCAATTGTACTGTGCATAATGTTTCCATATTCCATTTCCATATGGAGAATGTAATTAGTTTCAGTAACTCATGCATTATAGAAATCCAGACTTGTCTCTGATGTCAGATTCAGCAATTAAGTGTAACTAAAACCATACTCGAATAACAGAGCAGGGCATGTACTAAGGTTGGGGTAGACATCAATCATTAAGTCAGTAGGCCAGCAAAAGGAGCAAAGGTAGAAAGATGAATTACTGTGCAGAAAATATATAATTTTTAACTACAACTAGTAGTTTTGCAGGAGTAAATTCAGTATTAAATTTGCAGGTAAGTGCATAAATGTTGTTCTGAGCATGTGGCAGAGCACAGTAAAGCATCCCAGCTATTGCATTCAAAACGTACCTCCATCTCTTTTGTTTTGAAAGGCATCCAGCACACAGGGAATGGGAATAACAGTTGTTGGCCTGTGATTCTGACTGAAAGGAACAGTTCTGCATGTGAGAGGAGTCAGGAAGATCTGACAGCCCACAAGAGGTGAGGCTGCTGCAGCACCATGCCCACAGGTCCAGCCAGTATGAGCTGAGCATGTGTTCCCAGCAGGCTCATGCGCACAGAACTCATGTATATACTCATGTTATATACATACCTGGGCAGACACACAGATGACACCGACTGACAGACATGCGGAGCACTCACACAAACAGCATCAACCACTTTATCCTGTTCCTCTCTCTGGCTGAGCAGGATGAGGTCTGCTGGAATATATATGTATATATACATACATACATTCAAGGTGGATTCCTTCTGCAGCTGTGCTCAGTCTGTCCACAAGCTGCCTTAGATCCCAGTCTCTTAGTCTAGCATCTAGACATATAAGCCACAAGGTCTGCAGCCTACCTCCAGTTGCTGATACTGGCACCTCCCTCACATGCATAAACCCTGCTCCCCCACCCTAGAGCTGTCCAGAACTCTCCTGCTCCCCCAGTACCCACCCACCATGGTGTCTCCCTAAGGGACATGCACACCCCCACATCCCCAGTGGGTCTCTCCCCTAGAGTCCCTAGACCCTGTGGTCTCTCCAGCAGCTGTTTCAGACTCCCTTGGTCCCTCTGATAGGGTCCCAGCTCCTTCTGTGATCTTGCCTTAAGAGACCCACAGCCCTTCCCCCCCAGGATACTGCACATACTCACCAGCTCATGCAGCCAGATCTTTCCTCACACACACTCTCTTGCTCTGGGCATTGCACCCAGGGAATATGGGCCTTTGATCCCCTGTCCCACCCCAGGGGTCAGCACTTGGTGTCACTCAGGTGTCCCCAGCTGACAGCATCCGGGAATAGGGGCCCTCTGACCCGTGGTCCCAGTCCAACTGCTGTGGCCACAGAAACAGGAGCCTCTATAGCCAAGGTCTCACTCCAGTTGCTGGTACTGAAGTCCCCTCACTCCAGTCTCTAGTCACTGCACCATGGACAGATGAGTTCTCCAACTCAACGTATGACTCCAGTAGGTATGACTCAGACCACCATATACACACACACAGGTACCTCAAATAGAGTCCCTCACCCAACAGAAGAGTCAGAAAGCTATGTCACAAGAAGAAAGGACAGTCTGCACTGACTGGACACAGGGGATGCCAAACAAGTGCATCAACCAGCAACTATTTATATGCAACAGGTCCTTTTTATCCAATTGTCACTCTGTTGTCTTACACTTGTTCCTCCCAAAATTAGTTAGATCTATCCCTTTGGAACCTTTGGTTCCTCCCCTAAGCATCTCACAATAAGCTCTATGCAATGCCAAAATTCTCTTCCCCTGCATCCCATAATGTGTCCCACAGCACACCACCAGGCAGTAGCTCCCTCAGTCTGGAAGGTGCTGTGGTGTTGGCTCATCCTGGTGGGCTTCAGGCCTGGGGCTGAGGCTCTTCTGGGAGATCCCTGGCAGTGGCTCAGGCAGGGTACCCCTTCCTTTGGGTCTTTTACTTGGGTTCCCAGCTGCCTTGTGACCCTTGTGCTCCTGTGTGCTTGTGGAGATGGGTCTCCAAGGGGCTGATATCTACTATGATGGGCCTAGGACCAGCAGGGACAGGGTGTTATTTGGTCTCCCCTACCTGTCATTGCCTCTCTGTGGGGGTGCAGAGGAGCTTTCATCATATAACCTAACTCTCCACGTCCTCCTTTCTGAGGGAATCATGTTATATGGTTTTGGAAGATTTGGGCCCAAATCAATGAGTGAAACTGATGGCTTCTTAACCACTTACTGGCTTATGGCCCTTAAAAACGTAAACTGTGTATTGCAGATGGCAGTACCAGATACTGAGGGCACGGAGACCATAGGTGTTTGGGTGTCCTTCCCCTACTTCAGTACACGCCTCTGCCGTGTTCATGCTGCCATGCGTTAGTTTTGAATTTGCTTTCTGTGCTGTCCTGTAAATGTGCTTGCAAGGAAACTGTTCTCACAGCAGCTGCTTGGTTCTTTGGTAGATTGATGTCCCAAGTAATATTTTTAGGATTGAGGTCCTAAGGATTAGGATTAGGATTGATGGCCGAGATCTTGTGACCGTCACGTTTCATACAAGAGAGGGAAACTGCGTGCCGCCCCATGTTCTCCGATGGTATTGCCGGGTGATTGAAGTGCAGTTCTATCCCCCAGCAGGACCTTTAAGTGTCAGGGAACAAAGCTATTTAAATAAAGGTGGGTTGCTTCTCTTTCTCTGGAGGAGCAGCACGTAGCGCCTGGGCTTTACAGCCATCCCAGACACTCCGTCAGACTTGCAGTCCCTTAACGCGGGTCTTCCCCGGCGAGGTAGCTTTCACCGTGGAAGCCATCCTTGTGGGGAGCGAAGGATGAGATTTCACCGTGAAACAGCGTTTCCTGTTGGAAAAAGCCTCAACCCCAGACCGGCCAGCCGCGGCCGATGCGCAGCGACCGCAGCACAGAAGCTATGCTGGGAAACGTGTGTTTGTCTGTCTAGCTATATAATTATGTGTGTGTGCTTGCATGTTTATATCTAAACAAGAAAACAAATCCAACCCCACCAGACTTGTCCCGGCCTTTTATTTCCTCCTAAACACTTAGGTGGGAAAAGCAACCCTGTGACCTCAAGGCGAGCGGTGAGAAAGAGGAAACTAAATTAATGGCTTTGAAAGCTAGCTGCATCAATGGCTTCTGCGGTCTCACAGTCGGTATTTTACAAATCTGTTTCTGTTTCTCGCACCTCGTTTCTGAGAAAATACCATTAAGCCTGTTCTTAAGCACGGAATATATCAGTGGAAATTAACCTTTATCAGCCTCACCTATTGTGGAAATCCACCCCCGCAACCTCCGACGGTTGTTTCAGGTTATTAGAACCTAAACGTTGCATTCAGCTCTTTCATATACCGCTGTCTCCACATTCCTCCTACACGTCATGTAGAAAGGTTTACTCTTACTGGTTTTGTGTGTGATGTGGTTGTGCTTCCATGACAGATACTGTGCGTGAGCTGTCGACTGGAAAGAAGAAAATACTTCCTGAAAACTTTTGGGTGCTCATTTCACACCATTTAAACTCTTCTGAGAATCTCAACTCCTTTTTGGCATTTGCAAAGACAACATAAGTGGGTGAACTTACACTGAAACATATGTTTAAAGCTGTATTTTTTGCTGTCGACCCACTATGATCATCCCACTGCGGTCCACAAGTTAATGTGAGTACATCCTTTGGCTTCTAATACTTTGGGGTTTTTTTTTTCTGTATTCTTAAATGACTTCTGGAATCAAGAAAAAGAAAAAGATGGTGCTCTTTTATTTTTTGCTAAGCTAATGCATCGGCTTAAGAACTCTCCTTGCACTACACAGTAGCAAGACAAGAGACCTTCACTGTGCTTAAATCTTGGGGAGCAAGTATCTGCTCTTACCAAAGAAGGGTAGGCAATGCTCTTCCAGTTATTCCTACTTAAAATGTTTGCAGACATGAGTTGTGTAGAAATTTCCAGTCATTCTTAGCAGCTGCTTGTCACAGCTTGAGATGAATACTGTAGGAACCCTGAGTTTGTGTAGATGGATTCTTCTTACTGGTGTTCCAAGGACTGTTGCTCACCTAGAGCTTTGATCAGATGACATGTCTCTTCAAATGCCTGTGGTACTTTATGTACTGATTTTCCCAACATTTCTGCCCTTGGTTACAGTGAACCACTGTTAGCAATTCTCCCTAGTGGGGAATTTTCCAATAATGGGGAAGTTTCCTAAAGAAGTTACATCAACATTTAAGTTCTGTCACAAGAAGTCTTCGGGCAAATAGTTCTCTTTTTCCTATCTTCTTCATTTGATTGTAAGGGAAACACAGCAGCAATACTGAGGAGCATTTTGCACAGTGAATGTGTTTTTGCTTTTTTAAAACTGTGTTTGCCATAAATGTCAGAAACCAGCAGGAGGAGAGAAGGGTCATTGTGGCAGGTTCTGTAAGAAAAATCGTGAGAAGATTGCAGCTTTGGTAAAGAAGTTTCATTGACATCTAGATCTCAAACTGCTTCAATAGATCCAGCGCAGGGATCCTCTGCTCCGGGTAAAGTAGGCAAAGGGTCTGTAATTGTTGTTGCAGTGATTTTTTTCAAGCGCATCTGGATTTGACCTGAACCTACTTTTTTTTCCTCTCTGGAAGTGGAAAATTGAGTCCAGCAGCAGACTATCTGTCTTGAGGAACTTCGTAAGTAACAGTCATAATTCTTTTGTGTGTGGTTAGGGCTTGTTTTCATCTACAGTGGGAGAAACCATGCAAACTGAAGTTCAGCATTGCGGGATACAAGCATAGGTCTTAGAACTCTTAAAGTTTAGTTGTTGTCATCTGTCTTCCAGGAGTTAATCAGAGCAGCTCTCCTGGAGTTCATACCGATACTCAGATTTCCTGATGAAAAAGTGGGTATTGGTTGCATGCATGGCTATGGGTATCTTTCCATGACCATGTGTATGTGCTATTTGTTCTGAGCAGTCTATCAGATACAGCCTCGACTTTAAAAGAAGTAGAAAGTATTTTGGGGCTGAGTGGGCTACAACTCTGGTCATTCTGGCATGGGCAGCACAGAGAGGTGCACACCTACACCCATCAGACTGAGTGGCTCAGTCTTCTGCAGGCTTGCCTCTAGATCAAGCATGATGAAGACATATCTGTGAGATTGGTATGTCTCTATCTTGTTTGAGAAGCTTTACTCTGGAATTCACTGGTTGCTCAGGCAGTGCCATCATGATGGAGGCACTCTCTTGTGTACACATCACCAGAAACCCGTAAGTACCCATGGGACTAGGCAGCAGTTTGCTAGTGCTTTTAAGAACACCACTTGTGGCTAAGCAATGAATTTGGTACATAACCAAACAAGAAGCTTGGAATTTATTTATCAATTAAATAGATATTTCCTCCTGAGGAAAGAATTTTGTATTTTCCAGTCCCTGTTAGCAAAACACACTTTTACAATTGCTTATGCCTGCCCAACAATGTATTAGATTGAGTCCCGTTCTCAGCCCCATCTCTGTTGCCTTCTGCAAACCTGCTATTGGGATCAGGCAGCAGCAGTCTGAGGAAAAAGTAGCTTGAATCAAATGCTTATGAGGAGTCTAATTCCCTTAAGCAAGAACACTGTAAAAGCACAAGTGTCTTATGATTCAGGACAGTATTGTTACTTTATTATCATTCTAAGGTTGACAACCAGAGAAAGAAAGACAAAACATCTTACTAAATACGGCAAGAGTGGCAGTCCAGATAGAACTTCAGCAGTTAGGAAGTGGGATGGATGTTAGAATTGCCTAATTTCTTACACAAATGCTGAAACTACCCACTAGAAAACAGTTGAAGGCAATTTTTCCTTATTTTCATGTCTGCTGGGTATCCAAAATGAGGGCTTTATTTAGATAAAATTCTACAGTTCTCTGTGCTCACAAAAGACTTCTGTTACAGTGAGCTTGAATTTTTCTTGACGGTAATTTAAAAAATGATGGTAGTGTTTGATACGAGTATTGACCTGACTTAAAGTTCACATTTAGCAAGTGCAGTGGGTGTGTGAAGGTTAAGTGTAGGAATTTACATTAACCAGCATTTTATAATGTTAAAGTGTTGTGTAGGAGTATAAAAGCTACAAAGAGGGGAAAAACTTCTGACAGAAAATTGAAGTGATATACGTCTTCAGAGGTAAACCAACAGAATTTCAAGACAATAGATTTTGTTCATAGGCTGACTTTTTTCTCACTGTTTTACGAAGGCACTGTTGTGCAAATACTCATTAAGTGATGAATTACTGCTTAAGTTCTGTTCCCAACATATGCAGCTTCATGAGTCCCATGATAAGTACTGTGAGACCAGGTGCTATAAAATGGGGTATGCTCACAGTATGTTAAAGTAAGGCAAACAGGTGGGGAAGAACTAAGTTCTATTTCTTTCACTGAATGTGCATAGGAAACTCCACTATCCTCCTAGCAGGAGCAACACTCCCCAGTACAGTTCAGGGAAACAGTCAGGTGTTTGTAAGCATTTATTTACTAATTGACAGATAGTGATAAAACTTGCATTTTGCCATAAACAAGGACAAATGTTTAAAGAAAATAAAATTAGATGGCCTCAAGTTGCATCAGGGGAGGTTTAAATTAGATATTTGGAAGAAGTTCTTTACTGAGAGAGTGGTTGGGCACTGGAATAGACTGCCCAGGGAGGTGGTGGAGTCACCACCCCTGGAGGTGTTTAAAAAACGAGTAGATGTAGCACTTGAGGCTAAGGTCTAGTGATTAGAGAGGTGTTAGGATGAAGGTTGGACTTGATGATTCTGGAGGTTCTTTCCAACCATAATGATTATATGATTCTATTATGTTCTACCTGGACCCAAGCAGGAAGATTCCTGCTGGATCATCTACTGTAGTTAAAGATGAAACTTTGCCATGGTTGTGGCTACGGTGGAATTCGGTTGCCTTCTGTGCAGTTCTTTGTGGGGAGTGACTACAAAGTGCATTTTACCAGGCAAGTTAGAAAATGAGCAGATACTTATATTTGTCTATTATTTTATCATTTTAGGTTCTATCTACATCATGGAAAAGCCTTTGCTTTTGTATGTATTTTTATTCTACTGGCATTTCCTAAATGGTAAGAAGCCAAGTCGTAAGAAGCAGTAGAACTGTTTAAGTATGTTTCCTCTCCATGTATAAGCACAGGTTAATTCCTCATTTTTTACTTCAGGTGCTGGCATTTGTTTTTTTTTTCCTTAATGTTTTAAATCAAAAGTTCTCAGCATACTTTTGCATTAAACTAGATATATGTGCTTAGTATGTATGCTTTGACATGGGACCAAGTTGAAATCCCTGTTGGTGTTTTGACATAGACACCATTTCAGACAAGGTACCATTTGCATTACACAAAAAATTTTATTGGCACTGTCGAACCTGGGAATTGTCATGTATTCTCTACCATTGTGTGTAAAAATGATTTACTTTTCTATAGAGAGAACACTTCCATCTGAGGCACTACTAATTGCCTGTTACCGTGGCAGTAACAGCTGAGGGGCTGTTCACACATATCTGCCCATTTTTAGTACAGCATCACACTGAGTGTGTGCAGAAAGCAGGTAAATAGCCCAGTTTGTCCCAAACTTAGGCAAGTGCATCCAAAAATGTTTAGGTTTTCTGAAGAGGGCAAATACATTTGGTCCTTAAAATGCCAACGTATATGGTGAGACATGACTTTGAATATTAGGCTTATCATTAGAAAGTTGAGTTTTCTTCCAAATTTTGTTTTCCAGCTTTATTCACAGTTGAAGCTCCCCAGTTACTCTACACCGTGGAACACGGGAACAATGTGACCATGGAATGCACGTTTCCAGTGAACGGGAAATTAAAGTTTAGAGATTTAAATGTCAGCTGGGAAAAGAAAGATGAGTTAAATAAGCAGGTTTATGTACTCCTCAATGGAGAGGAAGACTTCAAAACACAGCACAGTGACTTTAAGGGAAGAATAAAATTGTTGAAAGAGAATCTGAACTTGGGACGGTCTGTCCTTCAGATCACTGATGTGAAGCTCAGAGATGCAGGGTTTTACCTCTGTCTTATTGGCTACGGGGGAGCCGACTACAAGACAATCACTCTGAAAGTTAATGGTGAGTGCACTACTGCAGGAGGGTCAATGCTATCCAATACTGTTAAACAGTTACAGAGAAGTCCCAGAAGTAAGACATGTCTGGGTTAGCAAGTAAAGAAACCTCTCCAGAGACAGAAGCTTCCTCATGGACCTTGTACAGCTGTAGAACTTTGTGTTTCTGTCTAGGTTGAATCCACGTTCTGTCCTTTATTTCTCTTAATTGCATATGAGACACGGTGTTGCAAGGCTATTTAGACAGGACAAAGACAAGAAAGCGAATGCAGTTTTCTAAAGAGCAGCAAAATTGTAAGCAGTCCTGCACCTCTGGTTACTATGCCAAGACACGATAGTGATACTTACTTTTCCTGCCAAGAGTATTATTTATAAAATCCAAGCTGATGTACAGAAACTTGACCCAGGGGCTGGGGATAAAAAAATGGTGTCTGGCTAATATATGCTGTTCTTCTAGCTTCCTACTAGTAATATTTTTTCTTCCACTTGTTTAGCTCCCTATAGAACTATAACCCAAAGAGTGGTGAGCACAGGAGACAATGAATGGAAGTTGACATGTCAGTCAGAAGGATACCCACAAGCTGAAGTGATGTGGCGAAACAGAGAATATGAAGATTTGACTGATAAGGCAAACACAAGTTATGAAACTGGAAGAGACCAGCTGTATCATGTGACGAGTACCCTTAGAATAAGAAGTACAAGTGATGAGATCTTTTACTGCGTATTCTGGAATAAAGAGCTGCAAGAAAATACATCTGCAATTTTATACATAGCAGGTAACATTTCTAAATTTCATTTATGGAAATATACCTCAAGGTACTATGTCATTTTGTCCCAGTTGAATCAGCCATGATTTCTTTCTCTTTCTTATCTAATTTTGAAAAGGCTAAAAAGAAATACTCATGTTGTTAAGTTTTGCTATTAGTGTACACCTCCACCACACTAACATGGATGGAATTCAAGGACAGGAATTTTGTATGACCTACAATTATGTGAAAATTAAGTCTCAGTGATAAAAAGTTCCATTATTTGAAAAGCTTGGAGCCTAGAAATGAAACCCTCCCATACAAATTACCTGGAGTACTGCATCCAGCTCTGGACCCTCAACAGAAAGACGTGGACCTGAGCGGGTCCAGAGGAGGGCCACAAAGATGATCAGAGGGCTGGAGCACCTCTCCTACAAGGACAGGCTGAGAGAGTTGGAGTTGTTCAGCCTGGAGAAGAGAAGGCTCCGAGGAGAAACTTGTAGCAGCCTTTCAGTACCTGAAGAGGACCTACAAGAAAGCTGGGGAGGGACTGTTTACAAGGGCTTGTAGCAACAGGATGAGGGGCAACGGTTTTAAACCAGTTTTTGATTAGATGTTAGGAAGAAGTTCTTTACTATGAACACTGGAACAGGTTGCCCAGGGAGGTGGTGGAGGTCCCATCCCCGGAGACGTGCAAGGCCAGGCTTGATGGGGCTCTGAGCAACCTGATCCAGTAAGAGCTGTCCCTGCTGACCGCAGGGGAGTTGGACAGGATGACCTTGCCAGGTCCCTTCCAACCTCATGCATTCTATGATTCTAAATTAGCACACCTTCCAAGAACGTTCTGTTTTGCTGATGGTAACTGTCAAATAAATTTTAAGAATAGGGTCTTTTCCTGCCACTACAGCCTTTGCTTTGAGCATATTTAAATTTACCAAATTGTACACAGATTGGTTTTTTTTCTCATGTAGTCTGCATTGAAGGAAGATGTATAAATGGAGAAGACCAATACAATTTCTCATTAGACCTTTGAACTGGGCATCACCCTTACCACTTTTGCTTTCGGTTACTCATTTAGCTTCTGTGTTGTACCTTGCAGAAATGTTTGCACAAGCTTTCAACCAGGCTGGAGACCTGATCCAACTCAAAAATAATATTTCTCTTTATCAGACTGTTACTTGGTCAGGTCATTTCCCTGGTCCTGGTCCTTTTTACACAGCTGTAAAAAGCCCTGTGCTGGCACACTTTTTG
This sequence comes from Eurystomus gularis, assembly GCA_013400335.1. Lineage (NCBI taxonomy): Eukaryota > Metazoa > Chordata > Aves > Coraciiformes > Coraciidae > Eurystomus > Eurystomus gularis. The sequence goes on along the minus strand of VZZY01024513.1, from coordinate 16,253 downwards.
GGAATGACAGGTAGAAACAGGCAGCTGAGTGTGAGAAAGCCAAGCCATCCTTTCAACAAGTGATGAGCTGGCAAGTTGGTTCTGATAAGAAATGCCTCTGGGATTCAAGGAGGCCACTTATGCTTTGCATTCAGAGCTTTACCAGATGAAAGGGACTCTCTATTTTCTTTCTCAATCAGCTCTTTCCTGTAGTCCTGATGGGAAACTAAGCTTGATTCAACACTTTGAACCCTGGTGACAAGCAGGATTTGTGATGGGAATCAAAGGCACTATCACATGGAATGCAGGAAGCAAAGATAAATATGAGTATGTTCTATCTTTTTTACCCTTTATTGGGATGAGATAAGGTGTAGCGCACCATGAGCACCTGACCTTAGACACAATCTAAAGTGCTGTTATCATGTCTGAACTCATAGCAGAAATAATACGGTGAAAATGAAAGGAAAAATGAGAAGCTTATGCCGTTATGTAATGCCTTCCCCTGACTTGTTTTTCTTGAAGATTCAGCTAATGGTGTTCAGTGGACTGAGAGCAGACGCTTTGTTGGAACAATTCTCATTGTGACTGCTTTCTTTGGATCAATGCTTCCATTTTTGCTCTGCGTAAGAAAAGGTACTCAAATTATTTATTTTCATGTATCTCAGGTGTTAGCAAATGTTCTGTCAATTCATCCTCACAGTGGTAGAATGAGATAATAAAAGACTGCCTCAGATCTTTCATCCTGAAGCCACTGATTTTTTTACCACATTGTTTATTTCTTTTTCTTTATCCGACTTAGCTAAGTACTAGCACATTAGCAGAGTGGAACAGGTTGCCAGCCCCTCACAAACCACTTGCCCATGCCTCTATATTAATTTTTATTACAGGTAATTATGTAGAACAATAAGATTAGTGTCTAATCTATTCAAACATCAAAACACAGCTTATGGACCAACTGGAAACAGAAATTTACTATTCTATATCCTCTCTTTCGACTGGGGACCGGAATGCTGGGAGCAGATGGCACTGGAGGTTTTTTAGGTTGTTTTTTATTTTCCCTGCATTCTCTGAAAAAAAATTACTGAACTGTGAGCACATGCTTTTTTAAAGTGATCTAGTTGTTATGAATTCACATATATATCTTTATTTTGGTTTAAACACCATAAAAACAGTGGGCTATGTATGTCCAAGGTTTTGAGTCTGGAAGATTCTTTTTTCAGAAGAGGGAATATTCCCACTGTGGCTTTACACTACTTGATTCATTTCCTTGTTGGGTTTTGAGCTTTTTCAGTTCACTTCACTGCCTTGAATTGGACATTTTCAGCATGACAGTATGCTGAAGAGCTAAAGCATTAGTGGTAGTTTGTTTTCACTTGCTAGCCAACCAAAGAAAAAACTTGGAAAAGTAATTTTGAGGGCATCTGAGCATGAAAGAATACAGTTTGCCTCCAAATCGAAGAAAAAATGTTTGAAAAACATTGCTTAACCTGAAATACGTACTGTTACTTTTTTTTTTTTTCTGTATGTAGCTGTTTGTGGTTTTTGTTTTTTGTTTTTTTTTTTTTTCCTTGGAAGGAAGGTAGATGCGTTTGAGTATTTCATATTCAGGGACATTTTTTACTCTTCATTTTAACAGATACAATAAAGTCATGCAGATCTCAGAACATCAATAGGACTAATTTGAAAATATTGAAAGGAAAGTATATTTGCTGAACATTCTGTTTTTGGCCAGAACTCTTCCTCTGTATAACAAATCTGTGGAATTCTTTAGCTGACGTGTAGCTACTTCTTTTTTTCCAAATAACTTTTAAATAATTTTTTTTGGTCATGTTGTCTGCAGAGAAAATGTACAAGAGGCACTGAAGCTGATACAGTGCTCCTAGCATTATGATATCATACTGGCATGACTCTGCAAATTGAATGACCAGAAATGCTTCAAAAACCTGAATAAGATAGTTGACTAAATGCTCCTCTGTAAATTTTTTAATTTTGTGGGAGATATAAATATATGTAGCTAGCATGAAACTCAGCTGGAACTAATGCAAAGGCTAGTTGTACTGTCTTTTCAAGTGGTATCTCAAGAGCTTCCACGCAGAGAGTGATGTACCTTCTGAGGTGGCACAGCCGAACTCCTGGTGTTCCTGTCTGCCAGCTTTCTTTTCCACAGCAAAAACCAGAAGCAGTCTTAATTTCTTTACACAAAACCATCTATAAGCAAACTTTACACTGAGTTCATGTTCAAGTTCTATAAAATAAATACAAGATAGAACTAAATGTGGATGTTCAGTGTTTTGGTCACAAACTCATCTGCTGCATTGGTGTTATGGAAATATGCCCTGAGATAAGTGTTCTTAAGCTTAATAGGCTTGCAGGTGATGCTAACAGGCTGCAGAAGGCCTGTGGGTAATCCTGCATGTGTAAGAATATACTTGTCCTAAGAATATGATAGGAATAGGAGCAGAATATGAAAGTGGAAGAAGGGACAGCAAAATCCTTGACTTCTCAGAAAATTCCCATCTGGGGATTTCAGTGAAGATCAGAACTTTCCTAGGTTGCTTGAAAAATATTTAATGTTTTTCTGTTTACATGATAATTTACCTGTTTATACCTGTCATGATATATGTAACTATCATGATTACATTATATATGTGTGTGTGTGAGATAAACTACAAGTTGATTCAGAAGCTAAAGTAGAAGGAACAGTTTTTTCTTTTAAAACCCAAGCTGTCCTAGATGACCAAACAAGTGATTCTTTCAGAACAGAACCTTCCTGGAATAGGAGCTTTTTTCCCCTCAAAAAAGCACTGAGAAGGTGATCCCCTTCTTGTTCCCTGTTGCCCAGTATGTTCACATTCTGGGTGAAAATATACCATGGAAAGCCATTTGAACAAGTATTTTCCAGTGATGTTCGTGTATAGTGTCAATGGAGTTCTGGCCTAGGAATGAGGAAATTTGAAAGGAAACTGACAGATTAGAGGCACTGAATAAAATATTTTAAAGTCCTTGAAGAAGTGGCATGTTTTGAGAACCAGTGTTTATACTATGCCAAGTGTGCTCTTCTCACCAGTCTGCTTAAGATCTAAAGTAAGTATCTGGTTTTATATTTTATTTTTCTCTCTTATTTTCTTTCAGCTAGAGCAAATAAGGACAACAGAACACCTGTGGCTCATTCATCAATAGCAAGTATGTACATACAGCATAAATCTAGCTCAGTGTGATTCTTGTGGAAATAACTGGTTGAGAATTTGCTTTGTAATGGTGACAACCAAATGCAGATTTACATTCGACTTCCATTATTCCTTCTGCTTTTCACTTATCATAGAATCACATAGACAGGAAAAAAACTATTAAGATCACGGAGTCCCACAATTAATATAACACTGCCAAGTCCACCACTAAATTATGTCCCTAAGTGCTTTATCTATATATCTTTTACATACCTCCAGGGAAGTATTTACCATTGATTATGTAACAACTATGAATTACAACTGAAGAGTGACTTTTCATTACTACATCAACTTTTTGAAAGGAAAATTTGAAAGAAAAGCATACACGTTCCAGGAGTAGATGCAGTCCTGATAGGCATAAGGACAGAATTGTGTACTGTGTTTTGGAAAGTTTGTGATAAGATGGACCATGCTCCCTGGACCATATATAACTGGCTGGCAGTGCATCCTGGTGTGCAATTTGAGCCATCACATTGAGGCTCACAATTTGTCACATTGTCACATTGAGGAGAGAAGGTTTGGCACTGTTGAAAGACAAGAAGAAGCGTTACCTTCCCTAACAGTTTCTTCTTCCTCCTGTGGAGGTACTGATGCTATTTGTTATGAACAAAGTTCAGTGAATGGCCAGTACCATCATGCCAGTGGGAAATGGAGTAAAGAGAGGAGAGAGTTAATACTTACAGTGGGAGAGAAGATATAAAAATCCTTTACCCTCCTCTCATAATGGCTCACAGTTGTTGGTTGGGTTTTTTTATTTGTTGTACAGTTTTATTTGGAGATCACTTCAAATTAAACTGCTGTGTGAAAGTTAGTTCATACTGGCAGTTGGGGTTTTTTCCTAAGAAAAACTCTTTTGAGAATACTTGACCAAAATGGACATAACATTTGGTATTAATCTCTTCTCCCAATCTGCGTTTCAGTCACATAGTTCCTGGATGGCCCAAGATAGCACGTTTTAAGACAGATTTATCACTAAATGGAAAGTTTAAGCTATGCTATTATCCGTATGTATGTTGGTTTTGTTTAAAGGGCTGTCAAAAGATAAGGCTACACATGACTGCAGGGATGCTTCTTTTGAAGAAAAAGAGCTGAAATGTAAGTATAAATAATAAAGGGGAAAACAGTAGCAAATTGCATGCAGCATAAATCATCTGTGGTCATCAGAGCCTTCATTCATGGCTCACTTATTTAGTCCCTTGTTTCAACAGACAGAGCCTTCAGGAGAAGTACAGCCTCCCATTCTCTGTCTTACAAACTCACCATCGTAACTCATTGTGTACTGGGAGTTATATCAGTTAGTTAATCTGGTTTTAAAAATAGATAGAAAAGCCATGTAAAGGAAAATATGATGTGGGTATAGGTAACAACCCAAATTAGTCATCTCTCTAGCTCACACTTTTGCTACAAAAACAGTTGTGCCATCACAGCTGAAAGAGTGGTAATGGCAACGGCAATGGGGGTGGGGAGGCCTTAAGCCATCACAGCCACTCAAACAAGCCTCAAGCTGTGAGACCCTGTTTCAGCAAAGCAAGAAAATAAATGACCAAACCTCTGAAATCTCTGAAAGGTACTGTGCTATGGAGCAAAGGAATGAAGTTGTCGAGGCTTTCCTTTCACATTCTTGCTGACTTCTAAAGCACTTACATTAATTACATTCCGAATCCCTCCCTGCTGCACTTTAAAGTAGGAAACATAAACAAAAGGTAAGCCTGCTAGTTCTGCAGGTATAGATCTCCAAGTCAAAGAGTTAGGGCCTGGGGATACACTGCTAGAGGTACTGACAGATAGAGCACTGAGTGTATTTAGAACACTTCAACAGACAATTTTAAAAGAACAGGAGACCTAAGCCACAGCAATTTCACTGTATTAGCTAAAGAGCACTTCCCACCGGTGTCTTTGAAGTATCACTCTATCTCCTCCCATGACCATCCACTTTTCTGTTTGACTTTTAGATTTATTTCATTTTAGATCTTTAGTTCTGACAATGAAGGAATTTTTTTTTAGTATCTTCCAAATCTAGGAGAGTCCCAAAGCCGTGAAATGTTCTATGACTTCATCATTTTGCAATCTGATAATTTTTTCATATAATTTTTGGTTTTACAGATACACAAATTGAGAAGACCTAGAGAAAGCCGGAGAAGCTGTTTTTCTCTCTGTGGAAAGTTTGACAGCTCAGATGTTCTGTGTTCTGTCTATTAGGGGGAGTATTCATGTTTTGTTTCTAGTCAGTGATGGCAATCTTCTTCCATATAGTTGTAACTCACAAAAAACTACAATGAAGTTAATGGAATTATTACAGCATAAAAAGTCCTTGGATTCAGGCTTCTGTATCTGTGACTAGGTATGGAAGTATTTATTTAAATATCCACATTTCTGCTTTCTCAAGTTGATGCACTTTCAAAGACAGATTTAATGAAAAATATCTTTGAGGTAAAGCACTTTCGGTCTATTACTGTCACGAATTTCTTAGCTGGCTCTTCAATAGGCCATCTAGTGTTTGTTGGGTTGTTTTGGTTTTTTTTTTGTTTTCTTCTTCCCACCTGAGCTCTCAGTTCCCTGCAGAGATTTTGCTTCCCAGCTTTTGAAGAATTTTCTTCAATGCTTTGATTCTCATAAAAGATAAGGGTGAAACAAGGAGCCGTACAGACAGGGCATTTTCTGTCCTTGCTGTAGATCTTAAAATACCCAACACCCACAGCTAAGCCTGAAACAGATACTGTAACCTTCTTGGCAACTATGGTTTGGAAATTATTAGATAATACTGAGCTTCTTGATCTCTTTCTCTGAAAAGTGTTTTGAGGATTTAATTTCCATGTGATACAGCTGGCACTACTTGGTTACTGCTCATTACTCTTCTTATTTACCATTTGGGGATAATGCAACTCTTCAGACATTTAGAAGAACAGCTCTTGATTTGGACTGACTTTTTGTTCATCTTGGGAACAGAAGAAAGAGAACCCTCTCGCTTCTAGGACATGAAATACATGTTCATGTGATTACTTCAGAAATGCTGAGGGAACACGCTCCTGGATCCCATTTCTTAAGCTTTGTTACATTTTGCTAGGTGTGTGGCTTTTGAGGGGGTCACTCACAGATGGAAGTTATTTATTACGATGCTATTCACAGTTAAATTTTTTGAATAAAACGTTTTGGGTTGTTTTTTTTTTTTTTGTGCTGTTCCTTCTCTCTTTGACTTGTGAATAAGTGTTGTTAGCACTACTTGTGCTTTTTCTGGGGATATCTAAGACTTGGGTGTACAATAGTGCCTACACCCATGTCATCCCTCTAATGGGTCCTAAAAGAAGAGACAGTGGAGAGCTGGAATCTCGTTAGACTCAGGTTTTGCTTTTCAGTGAATGCAACCCCTGGCCCAGGGCTTCACCGCTGGTGGTATTCAATCCAGCTGATTGAAAAGTTGTGTTTAATGCATATCAGCAAGCTGCCTGGTATAGTATGGTAGAGAAATGTGTCTCATAACCATAAAGAGTTGGTAGACCTTAGATAAGTAAAATAGCTACTGTAATTTCCCTAATTCATTGCACACTTTGCATATTCTGATACTGTTTCTTGCCATTTGATTCTTCAAGGTTGCTGTGTGAACTTGAACATCCCCTCCCACTTCCCAACATGCTTTTTAAGGCCACATAGTGGGCAATTTGAAATTACTTCTGGAGTGCAAGAATGGCTTTGGAAATATTAGGGCCCTATGTAGAAAAAGTACTGACTCTCTTCAACACGCAAATGTTGTTTCATATCACCACATAAATAATTCCCCTTCCAGACAACATCTTCATTTCCTACTTCCTCTTTGAGACTGCAACAGCTGCTTGCATATTAAAGTAAAAGTGAAAAGTCTACTTCTTTTAGTTATTACCAGCCTTTGCAAGGCTGTGCTATTAGTGCGTGCTTACTGTCATGGAACCGATGTTGATGTCTTTATCAAGATCCACCAGACAGCAGGAATTGTTAGATTTCTCTTTTCCCAGCAGGAGAAAAGGTAAGTTACTGTTGTCAGTGCTATGTATTAGATAAGTAAGATAACGAACTGAGGGGATATAAATGTATTTTTAAATTTTGTAGCTGAACCCTACCATCCAAAATGTCAGTGCTTGAATTCCTAAATGGTTGATAGGAAGCTTGAAATTTTACTACTTCATTAGAAAGGCAGGATCTGTGTTAGATAACAGGTGATGTGAAAAGACCTATCCTCTCTAAATAAGCTCTACTTTATATTTTTCTAACATCCAAAACAGAACTTGTCTGGTCTAATTTTAGTAATTTTAAAAATTAGGCATTTAGGATAAAGCTAAATTTATTGGTTTCCTTTTTATGAATACAAGGAGGCAGGCCCACGTGCTCATCCTTCAGTGCCATGAGCTCTTTTGACACAGTTACTTTCCTCTTGTGACAGAGGGACAATACACATCTAACTGAAAATATGGCATATTTAGCTCATGAGAATTAGGTAAGAGGAAATCCTGCCTATCCTAACAAAGAATGTAGTTAAACACCATATTTGTAGTAGTATTCTTTCCTTTAGTGCTTTTGGACATCTGGAAAATGAAATCCAGTAGGAAGCTAGAGCAGACCTAGCCTCAGTAAGCAGCATTTTGCTTCCTATTGGCCATGCATTGCTAGATGCCCAAAAGTGCTCAGAAAAGCCTGTTTCCTGTGTACATAACCTAAATAACCCTGAACTGCCTTATTGGTATTTGATTTCAGGACTCATTAATTTGAAAAATGTAATTATGAACCAGTCTGGTGACCTGTTTTGTGATGTGTCATTTAATTTTGCAGAACATTAATGCTATTACTAATAACAATTACATTAGAGAATAACTCATGATAAGAACAGATATTGCTATTGAGCTGCAGGGCTTTTCATGGAGCAGTGTGCATGATACTTTTCCCTTTTCCCTTTTGGTCAGAAAAGTCCTTGAGTGACATGTACCAACGGTGCATCATCCAAGCTTAGGTTAACCAGAAGAAGGGCAGAGATACTAACAGTGGAATTTCTGCTTTTGCAGATGTTAACAGTGGGACTTTTGGGCTTGCAGCAACTTCTCCCTAATTCCCTGTCTCCCTCTTCATATTTCTCTGGTTCTGCAATCTAGGTGATTGTCCCAGCCAAGTCCCTGTCAGGTACTGCTGGGTTCATGAGATGCCCAAGGCAAGTCACTGACCCTTTAGCAGTTACAGGGAGCTTTCTCTCTCCCCGTCCCAAAACAGGACCACATGAAGAAAACCTATCGTAGCCAAAGCTGCCTCAGAATGAGTCAGAAGATGGTGATGGTGAATAAGTAACTGTGGGATACCTTTTCTCTCAGGTGGGAAAGGAACAAGGAACATTTCTGTTTTCCTTCCAGAAGAATTCTAAAACTTGCAAGGAAACTAGACATCTAGACAACAGGTGAGGTAGAGATTCCTTAACAAATGAGTGAGGAAGTTGTGGATGGAGTAGGCAAGCAAAGGGCTAATCAGAAGACAAGGAACATAGCAGTCAACAAAAGTTCCCCGAGGGCTTTACGCAGGTAGAGAGTCTCTCTTGGTAGTATTCTGCAAAGGTATTTGCTGGGAATCACCATGACTCCAGCTGGAACATCCATCTTTTACAATGTCTCTGGCAGAAGGTTATCTCCTGCCTTTCCCACCTCAAAATGCCTATGGTCTTGTGCACATATTTTGCTGCCTATTTCCTTATTTTGCCATTAATAAATCCTTTAAAACTGTTACTAATTGCAAGGTGTGTTTGCATAAATACTTCTCCTTAAACAGGCTATTTGTGTTAGTGTGGAATGCCACACAGCAAACAAGGCCTTTGAGAGCTGGTGACAGATGGAGGGTGAAGATGGAGTTAAGAGAAACAGTAGGCATAAGCATCACTTAGGAAGAAGCACCTTCAATTCTCCCACTTTTACATGCTTACAAAAAGAGCACAGATGTTATTTTGCTGCCATCTTTTCCCCTTTGCTTTCACTGAAAGTATTAGGACATCTGACAAACTTGAATTTAATTGCAAATCATAGATCAAGCTCAACTCTGGATTTATGGACTTTTCTTTCTACTTCAAGTGTTCAATCATGCAAAATATTGACTTCTGGCAGCTGCCAAAGAGGTCACGGGAGTTTTTCTGGAAGAAGGTTGGGATACCCAGGAATTACTTTATGTGATAGGACTGCACAAGAAAAGTTTACTGAAGAAAAAAAAGCAGTACAACAGTGGTTTTGTTGAGATGTATTGTTCTGCACCAGGCAGCTGGAGACATGATTTCACTGTCTGAGTCAGAGTGGAACTCTGAGGCAGTCAGTCATCATACATTATCCCAAACTAGCCAGGACTCATGGGACTAAAGTCACAACCATTATTTATGTGGAGCTAGAGCACAACTCTTCCAAGTGATGAGGAACTAACTGGAGAAAAAAAAGAGTACGCGAGTCCCATCTGTAGCATCAATGCATCTGAGAACATGCAACCTGTTCCAGGTGAACCTGCTTTAGTAGAGGGGTTGGATTAGATAATCTCCAGAGGTCCCTTTTAACTCCTACCATTCTGTGATTCCATGATTCTGGGAAATCTGGGAAGAGACCTCTTTTATGTCTCCCACTCATCATGTGGTCATAAATTAACAGACAGGGTGGTGAACTGCAGTATGGAAGTAAACAGTACCTAGTAACAGTAAGATGCACAGAGCTGTCCATTGATAAGTTTGTTTAATAGAACAGAATACTTTATGTTTAGAGCTCTGGCAGTCACCAAGTCCAACCTTCCACCCAAAGCAGGGCCAACTTAAATACAATTGCCTAGGCTTGGTCCTGTCAAGTTTGGTATATTTGCAAGGGCGGAGATTCACAGCCTTGCTGGGCAACAGTGTTTGACTATTCTTACTGTGGGTTTGTGTTTTTTTTTTTTTAATATTATGGATATGAATCCATATTATTATTATCCAGATTATTATCCATATCTGCAAATGTCAGTAAACTCTCAAGGAATTCTTGTAAACTTAATCTGATTAAAATTAAGAAGATGTAACTAGATGGTTTAATGAATGCAGAACAGTCCTAGTAAATGCAAGTTCAGATGCCAAGGCTGTACACTGCTCTAGATAAGTATAAATCCAGCAAAAGATTATGGGTGTAATTAAAAGCAGAATTTGAGCATATACATTTTACAGAATGCTTTGCATAAACTTATTTGGATGCATGGTCTCAGCAATGCAGAGCACTAAACTCAGAGTATGTTCAGCATGAGATATCAAAATGAAACTGGAACTGCTTACAAATTCCTAAGAAACTTGGTGGTTTCCTTTGACACAGTCAGTTGTTTTGTCACATAAAGCCTTAATAAGATCAGCCTACAAGCTGTGCTACTAGTGCGTGTCTTAACTGATCATAAGAGCTGGATATCTTCTGCTGTCATGCAAATAGGATACAGCTACCTTGTGAGACTTGAAAATCTTGGCTGTTATATGAACCTGATCCTTCCAATGACTGCATAAAAATCTGATGTGAGTATAACACTGCTAAATTTGGTAAATGCAAATTGATATTTAATGCATTTCTTACAGATGGATTGAAGATTTTTTCTTAAGATTTGCTTAAATTAAGTTTCTTTCCAAATGATTTGTTGGGAGTGCACTCTGATTCAGAGATTGGATAAGTCCCAGATCCTAAACCACAGGTCCATATAACTTCAAACCCTGTGGAATAAAGAGTATTAGAAGCTGAACCTGTCTTGCAACTCAATCTTCTGTCACAGGCGATGACAAAAGAGTGATGCTAGCAAGCCTCTTCAGCTTACGCATTGGGATGTTGCTGTTTGTACATCTTTCATTCTGAATTTCAGGGAAGAGATGTATGGAGAAAAAAAATTCTGTATATAATTGTATCTATATGTGTCTGCTCTCTTTCTTTTGGTTGTTATGAAACCCCTACCTGCAGATAGTAGGTTGTTTTGATTGTACAGCAAGTCTGGGGACTTTTACCTTCTTCATTCCCAGGAGGAATACAGGCTAGACAGAGTAGAATTTCTTGTGCTTCTCTGAAAAATCATTTTGTTGTAGAAATTTGAGATACAAAAGAAAATTTGGAGCGTAGCTCACAGAAGTGTTACCCTGTATTGCTTAGTGCTGCTGCTTAAGAGCTGGAAGGTGTGTGTTCTCTAGAGCACACAGTTGCATTCTGAATGTAATGACATTTTCTATAACAAAATTTCAATCCAATCTTATCCTAACATCTATGGCAAAAAAAAAAAAAAAGTCAAGGTTGTATAAGAATTATTATATTTTACATTGAACAAAAAAGTGATAGTGAAAAACATACAACAGGTGAGAGTTACACAATGCAGGGAAAGTGAAAATTCACAGCAAAGAAGGAAGTGAGAAATGGTATCTCCCCACCTGAAAGCTGAACTGAGACTGACAGCAGACTGAGATGATGCAAGTAGCTGTCACAGGTGATGTGAAATCAGATATAAAGCACTGGAGCCAGCAGTAGACTGACTGCATAGTGAGACGGACAACAAGGGCCTGCAATAAGGGTACAACAGCAGAGGAGGAACAGCAGGTGAGAGAGTGTGTGGATGAGGTGGACTGGAGAGAAGGAGGGCAGAAGACTATGTCCTCAGAAGACACTGAGACAGGCCTGAGAAATGGACATGGAACAAATGTTTATATGCATTGCTAGGTTTCTAATGAAATCCCTGAAATGGAAGCAAAGTACTCTGTTTCTAATGGTGAAATACAGAACAGATGTAGTTTATCTGAGGATCTAATACTGCTTTTTTGTTGTTTACTTGCTGACCTAGGATTTTTAAAGTTTTTTTATTTTTTAACTATTTTTTTTAAACTGGATCCTTCACGGAAAGAAAAATCAGTTTAGTCATTTAAGGAGGAGGTTGAAGAGGTTTTGTCAGTTTGCACATGAGAGCATTGGAAGGAACTTTTGAAATCACAAGATGCACAGAAGACCAAGGAGTTTCAGTAACAGAGAAAGACAAAGGAAGCACAGTGATTGGTACCCCTCAATCTTCTGTATTGTCCCCATGCATATGAGAAGACAGTCTGTTTTCCACAAAATAAGCATAAAACTCAGTTTCATGTGGGAAGATCTGAATTATCCTAAAACAAACTAGCTCAGGCATGAGAGGCAGTACAGTCACATGAGCCTGGTATTGCTCTGATGCTTTCTTTCAGCCAAACAGAGCTAAGTGGATGCCTTGTTAACACAGCTTGTTTGCTTCTGGTATTCAAATGAGTTTGTCTTCTGGGATATTTCCAGGGGGCACTGTGTTGAGCTTTGTGCAAGCATTGTCTTTTCAGTACAAAAATACAAAGGCTGTAGAAGGAGAGGGACTAGGAAAGAACGACCTGAGCTATCTCTGTAATCTTATAGAGGATGTTAGCAGCAGAGCAAAAATGTCAAACGTAGGAACGAACAAATCAATTGCAAGGCTGCTGTTTCAAATCTATTAGAAAGTCTATCAGTTCAGGATTTCTCACCAGTCTTTCAGATCACCTGCAACACCTTGTTTGCTAAGGTGCACTTAATAGTTCACGCGGAGGTGGAAACAGGCCACCTGTCAGCCTGGTGAGGTTTTGTTGGCGCCGAACAAATGGGAAAAGAAACGGACTTCAGGACGACTCTATGAGAGTTAAAACTGAAGACGTTTATTATCAGAAATGGCCGCGTTTTATATACTCCAAGCCTTAAGGCACGACCTCCTAGCGTTGTCCATTAGAAAGCTGCTAAAAGCAATTCGCTTAATGCTCTGTCCGTGTGCTTCTTTGAAGATGTTAATTGGCTAATGATTAAGCTGTGACTCCTGCTGTGTTTGCTCATTCAGTCTCTTATCACCTTCTCTCCCTGGGACTTTCCAGCCTCAGGGCTTCCCAGGCTCTTTCAGGTGTACATCATTATCTGTTCAAGGCTAAGGTCCATCTCTGAGTCCTCAGACCAGCTGTGGACTCCCACAATGTTACTGTCCTCCTCCCAGCTCCCAGCTGTGGAGTGCAATGTCCCTGCTGTCTTCCAGAGAACAGCTGTGCTATACCTGCTAAAACTGAGCATGATCACATCATAAGTGCTGTCAATGTGCTTACACGGTCTGCAGGGAAATAGAATACAAACAAGGGTCTGTCTAGAATACCTGCTTAACTGTAAAAGGACCAAGTACCCTTTCTTTAGTCCTTGAATCCTTTAATCTTCCAGACCGAAGCCTGCCTAATTATTGTGAACTTCTAAGTATGTTTGACTTCTGCTTTAAACTTGGAGAAGAGCCAGTGTTCTTGGAAGCTTGTTTAGATTTTCCAGCAGTTCTGATTATTCTAGTGGAAGATATGCTCTTGGTCTACTAAATTCTCCTTGTTTACTGCTGCTGAGTGTCATTATGTAAATGTTGAATGTGTTTACTGTTAATGGAATTAATTGATAACCCGTTCCTGGAAACATCTTTTCAGCTATTAAAATGGATGTTTATTTGTTAGATATAGGTCCCTGAATCAGTGACTGTACCGCTGGTTGTGTTAGTTTAGTGCACAGCATAAAGAAGACTCATCCAGCACAGGATCCTTCATTGTATCCTTGTGTTGACAGCAAGCACAGAATCACAGAATCATAGAATGGTTTGGATTGGAAGGAACCTTTAAGGGTCACGTAGTCCAACCCTCCTGCAGTGAGCTGGGATAATTATAGCAAGGCTACCAACCAAAGGTGTTGCCAGAGGGTCTTGTAGGAAGATCTTATATTAAGATGCTCCTTTTATTTAAGAAAAGCACTATGATCTTTCAGATACACAGACAAAAGGAATAGAATTTAATTCAAAGTTCACATTATTCAGATGTAGGTTTCAATCTTTATTTCTAAGGAGTAGGTTGCAAAATATTTTGTGAATTCCATGTTCCTTTGCTTATGAATCTTCTTGCAAACTCTTCAATGTTGTCAACATTGTGGGAGTTGTCAGTAACTGAGGTCAAATAAGTCCTAACACTTCTGACCAGATGGGTGCCAACCTGCCTCATCAACTTACTGCTGTTCACAACTTGAGTGTTCCCAGAAAATAAGAGCCAGTGGCTGTAACAATAAACACATGCCAAAGAGATCTATACAAAGCACAGCTACTTGAAAGAATTATCCCAGCTTTTCTCAAGAGCTCCATGTTTTAAGCATATAATGGAGTCTGATGTTCCCCATTTGCCACCTCTTTTATCTCCTAAGAGCATCCTTATAACACACAGCTCCCTTAGAACAAGCGCCTCTTCACTTCTGTCTGTAGAATTGAATGAAGTCTATGTTGAAAATTCAATATGTTGAAAACAGTATTGTGGCCTGGAGCATACAGCTTGTGCAGTTTGAAAAGGGAATGCTGAGTTTAGATTTTCTGAGGGAATAAGAAATATCTTTCTCACTCTTTACCAGGAGAATTTTGGGCAACCACTTGAAATTTTATGTGAACTAGTGCATTCCATTGGCCAAAAATCACTTCTTTTTTTAGGTGAATGTTATAATCTCTCTGGGTATGTGAGCTGAGGCCAGGACTAAAGTTGTAGATAAGATCAGCTGAATGAAAAAGGAGAACTATACATACTGTAATCTTGGCCTTTGGAGTAATTTTAGCAATTTATTATTATTTCTCTCTGGATTCACTATGAGTGATTTCACTCAGCATTCACTAAGAAAACTTACCAGAATATGTTCTGTTTAGGCCAAAGAAAGTCAAGTATGGATTTCAACTTAGTACTTTCAGTAAAATAAAAAAGAGAAGATTATATTCCTTTCTTTTCCCCTTCATCTTGTCATGCCTTTGCTTTCATTGTTCCCATTCACATTTTTAGTCTTGAGCCCCATGGCCTCATTGGAACTATGACAACTCACAAAAAGCCACGATGGTTTTTAGATGTCCGATGCTATAGTTTTCATCACCTCAATCCTCAAAGCTTTGTTCAGCTTCATTTTCATAATCACACAGCACTGTGTGAAAATTTGCTTTTTCTTCTGCAGGTTGGTCTGGGAAATTCACAGAATCACAGAATCATTATGGTTGGAAAGGACCTCCAGGGTCATCAAGTCCAACCTTTGTCCTAGCATCTCTCTAATCACTACACCATATCCTCAAGCGCCGCATCTATTCATTCTTTAAACACCTCCAGGGATGGTGACTCCACCACCTCTCTGGGCAGTCTATTCCAGTGCCTAACTACCCTCTCAGTGAAGAATTTCTTCCTAATATCTAATCTAAACCTCCTCTGACACAACTTGAGGCCACTTCCCCTCGTCCTATCATTACTAATTTGAGAGAAGAGACCAACACCAGCCTCGCTACAACCTCCTTTTAGGTAGTTGTAGAAGGCAATGAGGTCTCTTCATTTACTGACAGGATCTGAATTGCTTTTGAAATGTCAAGCGACTTCCTCATGTTCTCAGATGTGGATTTCAGTTTCTGACTTTGCTGCTAGATCAACTAAGTGCTCATTTTTATGGTGCAGTGTTCCTTTATTATATCCCTATGAAGTTGTTGCAGACAGATGATTAATATGCTTTAGAAATTGCCTTTTACTTCAAGGAAAAAAAACAAAAACAAACCAGTGCTGTGCAAAAAATTATTAGGATAGTTGTGTACAGGGACTGCTGCATAACAGGGCATAGCATATGTTTTACAAAAGGCAGGGAGAGAATGAGGGCTATGCTGAAAGAGTGTGAATAGTTGGTACTGCAAGCTCAGAATAAATCACCTTTCAGATGTTGCTGCAGACCTTCTTCATGGCAGTGCATCAAGATGCCTGGCAGAGCCATATGATTCCAATACATGAAAGGGGTGTATAAGGCAGGGGAAGATCTGTTCACAAGGGTTTGTAGCGACAACACGAGGAGTAATGGTTTTAAGATAGAAAAGGGTAGATTTAGGTTAGACATTAGGAAAAAGTTCTTTAATATGAGGGTGGTGGATCACTGGAACAGGTTGCCCAGAGAGCTGGTGGAGACCTCAATCCCTCTTCCTTTAGGAGGGGGGTCAGACATCTGCATGCCGACCATGACAAGGCCCCATCCCTGGAGA
>VZZY01024496.1:0-10507 GCA_013400335.1 Eurystomus gularis | reverse complement strand
AAAAGTCCCTCACCAACTTTCTTGAAGGCCCCCTTAAGATATTGGAAGGCCACAATAAGGTCTCCTTGGAGCCTTCTCTTCTCCAGACTGAATAATCCCAACTCTCTCAGTCTGTCTTCACAGGAAAGGTGCTCCAGCCCTCTGATCATCCTCATGGCCCTTCTTTGGACACATTCCAGCACATCCACATCTTTCTTGTAAGAGGGGCTCCAGAACTGGACACAGTACTCCAGGTGAGGTCACACAAGAGTGGAGTAGAGGGGGAGAATCACCTCACTCAATCTACTGGCCATGCTTCTCTTGAAGCAGCCCAAGATACGATTGGCTTTCTGGGCTCCACATATACACTGGTGGCTTATGTTGAGCTTCTCATCCACCAGTACCCCCAAGTCCTTTTCTTCTGGGCTGCTCTCAAGCCAGTCACTGCTCAGCCTGTATCAGTGCTTGTTATTGCCCCGACCCAGGTGCAGGACCTTCCACTTGGTATTGTTGAACTTCATGAGGTTGGCATGGGCCCTCTCCAGCCTGTCAAGGTCCCTCTGGATGGAATCCGTTACCTCCAGAGTGTCAGCTGCACCACACAGCTTGGTATTGTCAGAAAACTTGCTGAGGGTGCACCCAATGCCACTGTCCATGTCGCCCACAAAGATGTTAAACCAGACCAGTACCACTACTGATCCTTAAGGTATTCGACTTGTCGCTGGCTTCCACTTGGACATGGACCCATTGACAGCCACTCTTTGGGTGCGGCCGTAAAGCCAGTTCTTTATCCACCTAGTTGTCCATCCACTGAACTCATATTTTACCAGCTTGGAGACCAGGATGTTGTGCGGGACAGTGTCAAAGGCTTTGCTCAGGTTCAGGTAAATGACGTCAGTCAAGTTGATAAAAACACAGACACCAAGTATATACTGCATGCCATTAATTCTTGTTCCTATTCTTTTTCTTTCTCTGCACCATATTAATTTACACATCAGCATTACAGTGGTTCCCTAGAGGTAGGCAGCTTACACTCCAGCTTACAATGTTTTGTTAGCAATGTGCTTCTTTGCTCAATTTTATTTGCATCTGACTGCCTCCTTGTCAAATGTCTGTTCACATTTTTTATTGGTTGAATTTTGCTACTTTATTTACTTCAAGGTTTTGAGCCATAGGGATAATCTTCTCGCAAAATGTTTGTTTTATGACATTCTCACTTCATTGTATTAAATGCCAGAAACTGCATTTAAAACAAAATTAGCCATATGACAAACTCACATAGAGACTTGCAAGTTGACAAATTTTACAGAAGGGCATAGTACAGAGAAGAAGGATCCTCCAGTTACACCCTCAGGAATATTCTTGCTGAAATGATATATTGTAATGCGGTGGTTGATATCAGAGGTATCCTGCTTCTCTAAATATGTTAGGTACTTAAGCAAATAATTGTACACCCTTAAAAGGATCCATGTTCGCTTTCTGCACTGATAAATAATTCTTGTAACTAGAACTTCAGAATCATCATAAAGCATATAAGAGACAGATCTAAATAAGGTTCCCATATGACTTCTTCCAACAGAAGTCCTTCTGACTTCTGCTTCTGATGTAGAAAGTTTTAAAGAAATAAATTACACTCCTTCTTGTACACAGTTATTTAATTTATCTCATAGCATATATGTGTATTCCCTTCACTTTTGTTTCCACAGCTACATCAATTTGGAAGGATGGTGTTCTGGATGAGAGCTGCATGGTGATCTTATTAATCTACCATGTAGAGACAAAATTGCCTAGAGATTGTTAGAATAACTGATGTAGAAATCAGATAAGAGACATTCCTTGGTTCCAGGAAACATATACATTTGCTTGGTTTTCATCTGTTGTTACCCTGTGCTCCTCAAACAAGGAATACAATTTGGTTATTGACATCCTATTAAGGTCAACTATGAGGGAGCATAAGTGTTCTGTCTCAAGAATTCTGTTTAATTGACTGATAAATCTTGAAGGGACAAAAGGAATTTTGCACAAACATAAATCAGCTTTTTCAGTAGCAAACTTCCATCTATAAATAAAGCTACATTGTTTACAAATTAAGGAATAAAGCTAGACCTAGCTTTAGCTGGAAACTTTAGATAAGTTTGGAGTTGATTTCTTAACCTATCACTTAAAATAGGGCTCAGTAATGCTTATAGTTGAGAGAGCAGGACTACACACATCTGTTATGGAATCAATGGTGATGAATAAGATCATAAGCCTTCCAACTCTCAGAAACAGATTTTCTTTTAATTAGATAAATGGAGATATGCCTGAAGGTTTTGCATGTCTTTTCTACACTATATTACTTCCTAACAGTTCTTTTGCCAGCTAAATGTTGGAGGATTCTACACTATTCCCGTAATGGCCAGCTACCAGAAAGTTACATTGGTGACATGGCATCCTAGAAAGACCAGAGCAAATGCTTTGGACATATTCCTAGTCTGCTTCCATTCAAACCAAGGATTAAATTCCCCATGGCAGAAGAAATGAGCTCTAGCAGAGCATTTTAGAAGTTGCGTTTTTAGAAATTATTTTGTTTAAAAAGTCATTCAAAATGCAAGGAGGATAATAATTTTGTTTCATCAGAAAAACATAACTAAGGAAAGTGATTTAAAGGAGGCTCTGGTCAATGACAACTAAGAGACCAAATTCAAGTGCTGTATGTTGGTCTGTGCATATTAGTATGTTTACACTGGTTGAACTATCATAACTCGAAAGCTTCCAGTAAAAGGCTACTAAGATTAGAACGGAAGAAATATGGATGTTTTCTAAAATTAGAAGGCAACAGGACTTCTAAGAAAGCAATTTACATCTGTCCTCATCAAGGCCTAGAGCTAAAGGAGGGAGAAATTTTTGTCAACATCAAAACAAACTTTAACCTCTTATGGGGAATGTATTAAAGAAGATAGAAAAATAGCTTTGACTAGTGTTAATTCTCTCTTCTAATGCACTTCAGGTATGGAAAGCGTATGCAAAGGATATAGGAATCTGGAAAATTAAGTTGCTTTATAGACTGAAATTATCCTGTATCAGTGGCCTGACAACATTGTTTCTATTTTCTTTTCTCTTTCTTATTCTCTTCCCTTCTGCTTTTCCCAATCCAGACTGAAATGAACATTATACTTGAAATCTCCGTGTGACATATTCATAGCAAACCAATTCAGACAGAGCAGCAAACCAAAAGCCAAAGAGAAAATGGCATACAAATAGAAAGGCTCACTTTTTAATGAGAAGATTGCAGGTCACACATGAATCAGGTATAAATCTGTACCAAGAGCTAACATTTCTATTTCTGTAAACTACTCAGCATTTCTGAGGGTTTATAAAAAACTGCTTGCACTTTGTCTCAGTGCATTGTTGTCAATGGTAGACTAGAAACTATTTGCTATTTTGACACAAGGAAAGAGGAAAACAACATGTATTAAGATGGATAAGCACAGTAGTGTTGAAATGTCAGAACCTATTAATAGACATGTTAAACAGCAGCATTCCTTCAGATAGCAACTGCTACAGCAATTGCTTAATGAAGCTTATCCCTTGTGTCACTCAATGCAGTCATTACAACCCTCTTGTGCCTTCAACTGCACAGTCATAAATGTTTCCTGGTTAGTCTGGTTCATTTGCAGGGAAAGAACACATACCATTATCATGTGAAAAATAAACGTATTGCTTATGATCAATAACCTCAAAAGCATCACATATTCAAAACTGTAACTTAGTGGAGTCTGTTTATAAACCCAGACATTGAGTCTATGTCTAAGCTTTAGTGAATCAGGGTGGGTAGCAAAAGGCACAGGTGGATACAAACGTAAAATGCCTCCAGAATAACAAAACAGGGCTCAGAACCTGAATGTTACACATGCAAACACCCATAGCCAGAGAGAAAAAAAGGAATGTGCATTCACAGGTCTGCACCATCATAGAAGCTTTCACGACCAGAATGACAAGGAGGGGGTGATCCATTATGTGAAGGAGCAGTTGGAGTGTGTGGAGGTCCTCTGTGGAATGCACAACAGGTGAGTCAAAGCTAATGGATGAGAGCCAGAGAAGAGTGCAGAAAAAGAGGTGACACTTAGGGGGCTGTTACCAACAGCCTTGTGGGGAAAGAGGATGAAGCTTCTTTAAGCAATATGACGAAGCCTCTAATCACTGCCTCTGGTTCTTCTCAGGATCTTGAACCTCCCTCACATCAGCTCCCTCACATGACAAGACGTGAGCCATCCACGGGATTTCTGAATGGTGTTAGGGATAAGAGACAGATATTGGATGGACCGGCCTAAGGGTGATGTAGCCCTGGATCTGCTGCTTGCTAACAAGGAAGAAGCAGCCAGAGCAGTGATAACCAACAGCAACCTTGACTGTAGGGAGCCTGAAACAGAAGTGTTCAAAATCTTGTGGGGATTGTGGAAGGTAGGTGGTTGAGTTCCAGGACCTCAGGTGAACAGTGTTAGGCTTGCTCAGAGAATTAACAGGTGGGATCCCATGGGAGGCATCCCTGGAAGGCAAAGGAGCTCAGGAAAGTTAGTAGACTTTTAAGGATGGCATCCTCCAGGCACACAAACTGTCCACTTTGATGCCCAGGAAAACAAGTAAACATATTAACATATCAGCAGGAGACTCATGGCATCTCTCCAGTTCAAAAAGGCATGGAAGGAAGCAGGGACAGGCTACAAAGAGTGAATTCTCATTGTCTGAGAATGCAGGAGTGGTGTCAGGAAAGTCACAGCTCATCTGGAGACTTGCAGTGCATGTCAAGAGTAACAAGAGGAGTGTCTCTGACTACATTAATAATAAAAGGGTGAACAAGGAAAAATCTGGGCCCATTGCTGAAAGGAGCAAGTATTTTGGTGACTGTAGATGCAGGCAGGGCCTAACTATCCTGACCTCTGTGCTTAGTGAAAGGGTTCAAAGGGGAGAAGAAGGACCAGAGGTGGATGTGGGTAGAGTCAGCCCTCAGTTGTGAGAACTCAACCTATGCTGATCCATTTGTCCCAATAGGCCATAGCCACTGTGCTGTCATCTGTTTGATGTCTTTGAAATGTCATTCTCTGTCATCTTTGAAAGATCATGAAAGCTGGAAGAGGTTTTCAAAGATCAGAGAGGAACAGTTAATCATACCCACCTTCAAAAAAAGCAAAGAACTACAGGCCAGGCCAGTCTCACATTGACCCTTAGTAAAATCATGGATTGAGTCCTCCTGAAGCACATTTCTAGGTACATGGAGGAGTAGAAGTAGTATGAGAACAGTCAGCATGAATTTACCAAAGGTGAATAATGCTTGCACAGTGTGATGGAAGGAGAGCAATGGATATTATTCACCCTGACTTCAGCAAGGATGGTAAACACTGCGAAGTAATAAAACATCTTACTAAATTAGGGTGTTACAGTCTAGATGAGTGGACAACCAGCCAGGTGAAAAACTGATTGGATGAAAGAGGCTTGTGGGGTAGCATTTAATGGGTTGTATTTACCTGGGGTCCAGTAACAAGTATAGACTACAGGGCTCTGTACTGAGGTCTGGTTAACATCTCTGTCACGGACTTGGAAAGAGGGAAGAGTCTTTGCAGATGACAGCAACCAGGGGGATCAGTTGACTCATGCGATGGCAGGGCCAGGTACAGTGAAAGCAGGGCCCAGGGCAGCAAGCCAGGGGCAGATAGGGGTGGTGCCTTATGCTCAGCACCATCAGGCCTCATCCAGGCGCTATATTCCATCTGCTGTCCTGGACACAAGAGACATCAAGCAAGCAGAGGGCATCAGAGGAAGCCACTGGGATGGCAGGCCTGGAGCACTTGCCCTGCAAGGAGGGGGTTGCAATGTCAGGGCTGGTTCAGACTGGAGCAGAGGTGGCTTTGCAGCACCTAACAACAGCCCAACACCTGTGTGGTGGGGACTGAGGGGGCAGGAATGGGACCTTCATAATGGTACCTGGTAGGAAGGCAAGAGACAGCAGCATCAGCTGAAACTAGAGACACTCAGACTGGACATAAAGAGAATGCTTTCTGACGTGAAAACTGGCAGTTAGTGGAGCAGGTTGCTCAACCTGAGAGTTTCTCAAGGGATGATTAAACAGAAACTTGAGCAACCTTGTTTGGTCAGCATCAGCACCTGACTCTGCTTTCAGAAGGCAGTTGAAAAACTTTTCCGAGGACCTTTCCAACATGCATTATGCTATGATCCTATGACTATACTGAGTAAGCAACTCACCAACACACCACAGAAAAGGCTTAATAATTTGGTAACTTCAGGAATTCCTCTCCAAAAAAGAGTAAGCCAACTGCTAATTGTTTATCCTTTCTAGGAAATCTGCATATCAAGAGCCTACTATTTCACCTCTCACTGAAAGTAAAACCACAAGTTCTTGGGTAAATCCTGAGAATGGAGGTGTGAGACACATCACCAATTGCTCTATTAATACCTTACCATTATCCAGACCCACAGTCACTGGGGTGCCCTGGTTGCAGTGAAGGTTTGGAGAACCTTTTCCCAGGCAATTGCGAAGTCCTTGAAGTGTGTCCACTTGTAGGTGAGGCTTCCGAAGTTTGCTGCAACCAGGACCAGCTTTTATACTATTGAATAAACAACTCCAGTTACATAAGAAACCCTAAAAATAACTTCTAAAGCAGAACATCTGGCATCTTTCCTCTTTATTGGGTTCCATCCAAGGTCGGCCAAGCCTGGGAAGTAACTCAAAAAGGTGGTATCTCTGTCTGTTTTGGTTTTAATCACACATTTCTCAGGATAGCTGGGTGTCTGTTCTCACAGCTAATCAGCTAGTTTCCTAGCAGAGAAAAATCCTCTGCTGGTTTTCTGTCACAAAAACACACAGTCTGGTTGCGAGAATCATCCATATGTCAACTTTAATTCAAGGCCCATTTTTCAGGCCCCAGCACTTCAGATGTGCATTCCTGCTCAGATTCAGTGATTTCTATGTCTCTATTTGTTGGTGCATGCACAATTGGAGACAAAACTACACCTCTTGTTGCAAGCCAGTAAACATGAGTTTTGGCATGACTAAGGTTTGTACTGCCAGGACAGGGTCTCAGGATACTTCTGGTCTTGTCTTGACCTGAGGTGTTTTAGCTTTTTTAACTGAGATAGCAGGTGACAAACAGTCAACTAACTATGAACCAGATTTAGTTTAGTTATTACTTGGTTTATAAGGGTAATATCTAGTTGTTCCGTGTGGATGGAACTGCAGACTAAAACGTCACCTGGAAGAGGGCAAAGATGGAGCCAGAGGGCCCAGCCTTTAAGCACAGATCACAGTAGTCACCAAAGGGGTATAGTCTCATGCTTTTCAGGTAATGGCAGTTTTGTAAATGATAAATAGGAACAGAAAGTTTGAACTGGGAACCAAGAGAAAAAAATGCAAAACAAACCAAGCAAACAAAAAGAAGAAACTGATAAAAATAAACACTGGTCCCAAGACTAACAAGAAAGAAGTGTCTATCATTAAATCACAGTGAGGAACCCAGGATCGTGACAACTTAGAACAACCCTCAGTTCACAGTTCCACCACTTCACATTGCACCTGCGGATGTCTATATCTTAGAGAGTGTTTGAAGGGAAAGCAAAGCATCAGAGAAAAGGGCTACATTCTAAGAGTTTTCCTTATAATGGTTTCTAATCATACTGTTACTATTGAGTTTTATTTTCTATTAGATAGATAACTTAGACTTCAAATATCTATATTTTTGCTTGAGCCCAGATGTATTGTCCTTTCAGCACATATAGGGGGTTCTTAAAGTCACCCGTGAGAAGCAGGGCCTTATACTATAAGGCTTACAGTTATTTGAAGAAGACACCGTGTACTTCTACCTGATCAAGAGGTCTCCATTGGTGTGCCCAAGAACATTTACCCAAAAGCTCTTAACTGAATCCTGACCCATCCCAAGGCAGCTCCATACAGTTAAAATACTCTCTGTCATAGAGGGTCACTCCCCCCCCCCCACCTTCCCAGAGTGTCCTTCCTAAGAAAGCTTTATCCTTTCATTCCAGGACTGCAGTCGTGAGCTTTCACCCCGTTTGATTTCAGGGAGATCAAGGCCCTGTAACTGTAGAACGAATTCTCACTTCTCCCGTTCATTCATTGTTCTGGGTGCTTTGTGCAGGAACATTTCAAGCCCACACCCAAGCAAGCTGTTTTCCCAGAAGAAGCTTGAGAGCCTTTTCCATAACACTATTCTGCAGGCATCTCCTTCTTTAAATGCCTCTGCTTAAGGGGATTCCACTTCATCTCCTTTTTGTTGATTGCTAGGTTTTTTCTGTTACCTTCACTCGGGACACTGGGCTTATCCATTCTATCCTCAGATTCCTTCGTTTTCTTCATTAAATCATTCCCTCTCCTGTTATTTCTAGTTTAAAGCTCTGCTCTACCCAGCTGGCCACGCTGTTGGCGAAGATACACCACAGCAGGGAAAACAGTATGAATACTACATTTGACTTAGTTTCATTCAAAGGCATCTGCATTCAGAGATCATTTTGTGCCATGCATTTACATTCATACTTTGTCACCTTTAGCTGCCACAAAGCCTCTTTTAAGTTGCTAAAACTTCAATAACACACTTGGAGCTGAAATTATTTGCTACACGGGTGTAGCCTCCAAAATGCTCACAAAGGCAGTTAAAGCAGAATTCAGTTAGGTATATAGGAAATTTCCAAGCAGCACAAGTCTTTGAGATGAAATGACATATATGGAAAGCTTGCAGGTATTGAATCTTTTAGCCAGGTCTGCCCAGATACATGTTGCAGTACTTGGAAACAAAATAACAGCAACGGCACCAACAGCAAAAGTAATAATATTCCTGTTTAGGAAAAAGAAAGTGGAGAAAAGAAAGGATGAGCTGGCTGAAAATGCGTTGGCGTGTGTTTGGTGACATCCTTCCCTTTCACTGATGCATTTGCAAATGTGTTTCCTGGCCAAATTTATAATGAGGGAAAGCTAGACAAGTAATAACAACTGATGAAGTGTCTAAGTTAAAGAATAAGGAACTTCTCAGGTCTTAATTTCCCACAGTCAGTATGTCCGGAACTCCTCTGGACTTCTTTTTCTTTCATTGCTACCACTAAAATCAGAATGTTTTAAGGGAAGAACCTTACATACAGTGAGCTTCTCTTATAAGAATGTCCATGGTTATCTGGAAACACAAATAAGAAAGCAAAATATACCAAGCATTCTGTCAGGTTTAAACCAACAGAGAGATTATTCCATTTCTTCCAGAAAATAAATATTATTGTCCTGTAAATATGTCCCACATTCAGCCAGGAGATATTCATCTTTACCATGGAGTCACATTGCACCTTGATCCCTTTGTAAGGTTTTTACAAAATGCATCTTTTTTTTTTTCTCAGAGAAATGTGAAAAGCGGGATTGAGGAAATACAAGTTAACATTTCTGGATTTCTTTCCCACTTCTGTCATGAAGCTTGTAAAAATTACTTTCATCTATTAGAATACCCTAGATTGTTTAACTGCATTTTGAAAAAAAGTACTCCAGCTGTGAGATGTCTGTGCTTTAAGTTTGTTTCACGAACATGTCGTCTAACAGGTTGGCAGCAGCCAGTGGCTTAAAACAAGAATAAAAAGAGGGATCTAGCTGCAGCTTTGTTATAGACATCACCCAAGGAACAGGCTGAGTCATCACATCCACCAGCTCTGCTAGGAGGTGGACACACACCATGCCAATTCTTTATTGCCCTTTCTCCTAGGCTGCCACATCACCTGGCTAGCTCCAAGGGCTAGATCTCCTACAGCTGTGGTTATATCTTCTTCCATAGAGACTGTTATTCTACCTCTTTAGGAATTGTAATTCACATAATAATGGAAAGTACTCCTATTTGGGTAGAGGAAATGTATTCCAGCAAATAATACATTTGCAAAAAGAACAACAACAAACCTACAAAAAAACCCCACAAATAAATTTTTCACTCAATAAGCTGTCAGTTCAAGGAAGAGTTAGACTCTAAGGTTTGGTCTGTGAATATTTTGGGTTTCAGGGTTTTTTTTTTCAGATGGAAGAAGTGGTATGTTTGAACCAAAACTGTGCCTTTGATTCACCTACCAAACTAATACTAGAAACAAAAAGAGATTTGCACATATTTTCTTTTGTTATTCCTTGACATAATAACATAATTACAGTCTTCCCATGCCTATGATTTCCTAGTCAAGTAATGCAGGAAATAATTACTCTACAAATACAAACCATGAGTATCCAGTTTCTTTGCTGGTAATCCTCTGACAGGGTAAAGCATTTACCAATAGCTGAAGGTCAAGCAATATGGTAGTGTCAGACTGTTTTACTTTGCTCTGATGACAACCTTTTAAAAATACTGCTAGCGGCACTGTAATGATTTCTTATTAAACAGGCCATAATTCAGCACAATGTCTCTGTCTTGAGATTTTCTTGTTTAATTAATTTGCTATGCCTCTTACATATAATTTGAATATTGTTGTACATTGTTCTGTGGCTTAATGTCCAGATGGAAAATGGTGA
>VZZY01024490.1:11759-33112 GCA_013400335.1 Eurystomus gularis | reverse complement strand
GGAGGTTTTGGCCATTTGGCCAGGGCCTGCGGGTCCACTGCAGCTATCTGTTGGATCCAGCTATCTATCTCGTTTTCTGCCTCTCTGATGCTTCTCAGCCTCTTGATTGTCTCCTGCAGCTCAGCTACCTGATGCAGAAGGTTCTTCACCTGGGCATACCTTTTGCAGGCAGGATTGCCACCCATACCTGCCCCAGGAGGAAGGTCTAGGCACTTCCCACAGGCTGACGTCTGCATCTCTGCCTCTAACTTCCACAGCTCTGTCTGCGTGGAGGCATTGCTCTTGTGCCCCAGTTGACTCCATCCCAGACATAAAAATAATCAGGACTTAAAATTAGTGAGGTAGTGCAAGCTATTATCATAGAACTCTGAAATAGACCTTCTTGCTATTTCAGTTCTAATTGTGCTCTTTGCTGCCTGGTTAGTAGACACTTCTCAACCAATTGGCTGCATTTGTGCTGACAACACTGGATTACGAGCTGCTCTTTTAATTTTTGTGACCTCCATCTTCCATTGTTCTTGCTATCTGGGCAAGAGTTAAGGGACCTTATTTCTAATATTCATAGCCACAAAGCAGAGAATGAATCTCCCTATACCAAACAGCCTCAGATTCCCAGCTGCTACAGAGAGCATACTATGAACCTGCCACTACACTTCAGCTGAGGATCTGACCTATAGTATTTACATGCCAATGGATTCCCAGGATTTGGCATTTTAATAATAACAAAAAAATACCTAAACATCCCCTTTCACCTGAAGTTGGTCTTTCCTGGCAATATCCTGCAGAGACTCCAGACCTTAAATTCCTCAGCCCGGTGAGCCTTTCCCATCCCCCGCAGGGACTTAACACATTTCACATACCACAGTGAATCTGCTCCAGTCAATCAACTCCTGCAGCTCTCTGCAGGCTTCCAACACCTGCTAACAGGAGGGGACAACAGAAGAGCCCTGCCCCACCCCTTCACACATAGTATTGCCTTATTCTTCAAAAATACTGCTCAGAGCATGATGCTCCATTACAGGATGCTCCTATAAATACACTGCACTTTTAAAGGGAGAAAGCAAGCATGCTCTAGTAAATATTTTAGCAATGAAGTGGAATAGGGTTCTTAATGCTTGTCATTTTTCAATATAAGAAGCGCTCCATCAGAAGGTGCTCTATACTTAAGGGAGAGAATGTGCATTCTAACAATAAGAGGACAGCCAATGGCCAACACCTTATCAGTATTAGCTTTCCTTGAAAACAGGTTTGGCTCTTCCTCCACTATACAATCTAATGTTCAGGAAGCACTCGATTTAATAAGAAGGTTCATAATGTCGAATTACAGACACCATGAGAGGGAAGCCTGGTAAAGTGTAATTGGCAAATCAACAAATTATTTTCTAAAAACTTGGCTATCTCCAAGACAATGTTTTTTGTTTTTTTTTTTTAAGAGCTTTTGTCAGTGTATTAAGATCTGTGGTGGTGGAGGAGTGCTTGGGAGGATCAGGCAGGTAAAGCAGCAGAGCATGGTGGTCTGGAAAGCAGCTTGCAGAGCAAGCAGTCAGGGCATGCAAGCCCTAGAGAGGCTCTGCTGCCACAGGAATAATACTGATTGCTGAGCACAGAAATGCTGTCAAGACTAACCAGGACTGCCTAAAACAGGGACAAAGAGAAGGATCATATTTTACAGCATGCCTGAAGCTCAGGCAGAAGTGCTCCATGGCAACATGCAGGGATCTGTTATTCCTCCATTTATTCTCAAGTGCAGCTTCTGGCATTGATGTGATCTTTACGCCATGAGGCAGGAAGGATCTTTGCTCCTTTTTCTCTGCAAGCTGCCAAGTTGCAGCTCTTTCCTCAGCCTTATCCATCTTCATGAGTTGGGCTGAGAGGGTTACACAGCTTCACAAAACTGTTCTGGGATGCCTTATGAGATAATAGGAACTCCAGAGGGGGGTTTCTGCAAGGCCTTGAAAACTTTCTTTTCAGTGGCAAGTGATGAACATCCTCAGTCCTGCAATGTGCAAAGTCTTGCTCACAGCTTTAACTTCATGCATGTGACAGTTTCTAGAAATCAGACATTTCACAGGCATGTGCACACACAAAAGCAAAAATTCTGGTCCCGTTCTACACATCTTCTCTTGCAACAGTTTGAAAACTGTTTGCAATGACTGGAAAAAAAATAATTCCATATTTCCTTTAGATAACGAAAGAGAAGAACAAAAATCAGGGCTGTGGTAAGGATTTCATTCTTTCCCTCACATACTCAGCAGACTTTGTAATCAAGCTTCCTCACTTGAAGACACCCTTCCTGCAAGTATGGAAATGGGTAGCGTCTGTTTCTCAGATTTGTGAAATGTCATCTTACCGAGGCTGTTATAAAAGAGACAGGACAGACTGTCACCTGACTGCAGAATGGGAGATGTGGCTGTTGCTTTTCTGCAGAGGTGACCTTGGATGTCTCTTTCACTTCCAAAGTTTTATCTGTCTTGAACATTTAGATGCTAAGTTTGTAGGAGAAACAGAGAAGCATTTTTTAGTGTATGTAAAGCATAGAGCACCATGACTCCATCTCAGGTGAGGTAATGTGTCTGTAGAAATACTTTTTTTTATGTGAAGCTTAAAACATCTGCAAAGACATCAAAAGAGGAATGAGCATGCTGCATAGTAACACAATGCAGCTGACAAGTAGGTGATCTAAGATTAAGTAATCTTAGTAATCTAAGTAATCTTAGCTTGCAAGTTCCCTTGCAAGCTGTTCCTCCCATCATTCATTCATAATGTCATTTGGTCAAATTCTAAACAAATGTGGCACAGTGCAAAACAAACAGCTATGGCTCAAAGGAAGTATATGCAAGGCAAAGGCCCTTGCAGCAATGCCGAGAGGAGAGGCAGAAAAGGGTCACTTCTAGCAGTAAGTATGAAGATTCACACAATTACCAGAGCTGCACTTTTGCCTTTCAAATCTAAGGAACAATAAAAAGCAAGAAAGTACACTGAAAGACTATGCCTTTTTTTTCCTTTGCATTTCCTTTGCAATAAATAAACCTTCCTATTTCAGTATTTGGCAAGGTGACAGAGTCTAAAATGGAGTACGAGATATAATTGATATATACAGGATCAGAAAGTGAAGTTAAAAACAGACAAAGTCTATTCCATAAATAAGACGTTCATATGGAGAAAGCATGAACTCAGATCTTTAGGTTGACACCTGAAATCAAATAATCCATAATGTAAAATGTAGACATTATTAGGCTCTAGATTATGGAAGAAACAAGATTTGCTTCTGATCTCACTTTTTGTCAGTTTAGAACAACAAAGAGACCATGGTTGACTCTTGGTAAGCTTCACTTTCCACAACAGCAAGGTTTCTTCCATGTACTTAAATGTTCTTTTTCTCTTAACTGGAAGAGGATGCTGGATTGTTTAGATACAAGCTTCCTCCAGGTCTTGGTTCCTGTTGCACTTAGCTGTTTTCCAGAGGTCTTAATATATGTTCATCCTACATAGAGACAATGGAAAACATTTTTCACCTGAACAAGAAGTTCTGGAGGAACAAAACTGTCTGGAATAAAAGCTGAGAATCGAAGCTTCAGAACAGTTTGCACTTCTGGTCCAATTTATCAGGTATGCTTAAGTATTTACATTTCCTATCTGAATAACAGTCCACATTGTAGCTCACAGGAGGGTTTTTGGCTTCTACCAGTTTAAATAGAATTATTCAAAACTGAATCATTTCCTGCAATTTAATTTCATAGCTGAATGCAAACTATAGCAAGATAAGGTCACAAACACAGGGAACTACCTCTAGAACACCATCAAACCCTCTGGGCTGCTTCAAGTGGAATCCCTAACTGACTACTGTTAGACTACAGTTATGGCATGGAAATACTACTGCAGGAGATGGTCAATGACCAGTAGCAGCTGAAACAACGCAGTAATTGCATGGCAACTGCGTTTTCCACTTATTGCTAGAGAAGAAAGGGGTGCTTCCCAAGCTCTATCTCAGCTCTTTTAACTGAAGATCAATATCTCAGAGACAGAAACAGAGGGAGAGAGACAAACAGCCAGCAAACGGAAAAGCAACCGCAGCCTGCTACATTCACAGTGAAAGGAGATAAAAGCCTGCCGCACTCTGAAATCTAATATGCCAAGTCACCTGGAATGAGTGTCTCCTGAAAAGGGCAAGCCTGTTCAACATTCTCAGCCCACCCCACTTCCAGAACTGAAGCACCAATATCTGGAAAGCTTTAGCCTTATTAGACTCATTAAAAGCTAACTGGCATTTACAGCTCACATCAAGATGAGGTGTCAGCAGGAGTGAGGACCCTGTAAAATATGCATATACCCAGTGTGCTACAGAACAGTCTCCATTCTCCAGGAGACATACAGTATCTTTTTTGGAGTAGATACAGGATATGTTGTCTTAACCATTCCATGAGCCAAAAAGCAGTTTTGGGGTGCTGAAGAATCTTCTGAGAAACAACCACCAAAAAAACACCTCAGCAGTAATAATAAGCTCTGTCAGAAGGCTGAAGTTTCAGTCCAATGTAATGTGCCTTTAAAAAGTACCATGTCTACACTACTGTATTGCTTACTTTCTGAAGCTAAGCCAGAGGGATGTACATAGTAAGATCTTTGTCTCATTTCAGGGAGGATACAGGATAAAGATTCTGTGCCAGTAATCTTCCCTGGATTAATGGTTTCTCTTTTATCTGCTGTATTTCTGCTCAGATGTCTTTGCTCTGAATGAGTCAGTGGAATGCAAATGATGGGTACAGTCAGTCTGAAAATATTTAAATCTAGCTTTGCACTGCACTGCAGGTTTGTGGAAAAAAAATTATATAAATACACATGCTGAAGAAAGGGTAGAGGAAAATTACAGATAGATCAATAATGCAAAAAAAACCCCATGGTGGGTCAAATTGACAAGAGATTATTTTTTCTGTTTCTCCTTCTTTTCACTTTTATTTTTCCAAAAAGATCAGCATTTAGATGCTTGCTATGAATGGGTGAAGAAAATCTGCAACACTCCTTTTCTAAGCCTTAGACACTGCATAAAAACACATCTGTGGGAATAGGATCCTGATTTTATTTAGGCTAAATGCCCAATCTTCATTATCCCAAGAAGTGTCTTCCTAAAGATAGCACTCTTTTAATCCCAACAAAGGAGAAACCAGACAGTCTAGGTGTGATTTCTTTGGATTTTCTCCCTTTCCTTTTTCTATGACATATTTCATATTTTCATTCTGTTAGGATATGGTTCCTCTCCTCTTCTGCTTAGGGCATAGGTTTTCCTTTAGCGAGTGATTCCAAAAGCAACCAGGTAGGAGGATTTAGAACTGCAGCTGCGTTTGAGAAGCCAGGAGAGAACTCGTGGGTCTTTTTCATGGGCTTCAGCAGGAACCATCCCCAAATGGTGGCTGCCAACAGAGCTTTTATGGACTATACTTACCTAAATGACAGCACAGATGATCTCCAAAAGCATTTGTGTACTGCGGTGGGATGGTGGAATGAGGAATAGGAAGGGAATGAGGAACTGGTCAAGTCTGGGAAATTAATAACTTCCTGGGCTTTTTCATTTTCTGTGGAAGTTGGCTTTGATACACCATGCTCATTCAGTAAGGGACCTATCCTGGAGTAAGCAGCAGCCTTCTGATTAAGGCTGCTATAAAGACTAAACTCTGCAGGAAGAAAGAAAACACCAATATTAACCTGGTAACTACTATTCTACTTCATAGTAAATCAAATAGCATGATAAATTGTGCAACCAAGATAATTTGCAAAAGTGTATTAAGCCCTCCAGCCCAGCATAAAACCAAAAAAGTTTACCTCTGAAAGAGCTGCCTATAAATCCAGCTACAACAAAACAAACAAACAAAATAAAGACTCATGTCATCTACCCAGTCCATGTGGGACTTGAGAATTAGTTAGCAGAAGAAGTCTACCTTTAACAAAAAGGAAGATATTTTTATTTTGATGGCTTTGCAATTAACCACCTTTTCTTCTAGACTTCCCATAAAAATTAATTTTAAAAAAATACTTTATATTGAATTTATATTAAGCACTGAATTTTATAGTCTCATTTTAAAAAATCTCTGAGTTTACCATATGCTACAAGATAGAAAATTAACCAAATCTTCTATTAGTTTTCATAGAAAAAATACAGAGAATTTCCTGGAGAATCAAGAGTTCCCACATCAGCAATTTTCAAAACATATTTTTTTAAATAGTAATCTATGGACAAAAATTAACTTCTCAGAGGAAATATCCAGCAGTTCCATAACATTAGCCATTTTCTGATTTCTGTTTTCTTTAACTGTTGCACAAAAATAGTCCTCCTGTCCCCCATCCGAGGAGATACTTTCAGTGCTAGGTGGTCTGTTTTCAGGTTGTTCATGAGTCTGTTGGTGCACCAAACACAACAAGCACTGCACCACCACAGGACGAACAGCTGGGTGTGAGGACTTGGTCCATCACTGTGCAATTCACATGTGATGACTCAACAAGCTCTTCAAAAAACTGTGAAACTACACTCAGCTCTGTTATGTTGTGATTGCTGGTTACCAAGGGATGCCCAGAACTTCTTGTTCAGAACTTCAGGGATGCCCAGAATGATCGATGACTACAGTACTTCTGGCAATTTCTAAAACTTCCACAAATATTAATGTGAACCTCAGGACCAGAATGGATTAGGCAAAGAAGAAAATGAGAGATTAAAAATAACCTTTGCTAGATAAGCCTGCCTTGCAGTGGAACAAAACAGCTGCTCTACGGAGGGATTAAAGAAAGAAAGGAGTCTCTATGGCCAGTTTTACACTGAGGACAAGCTAATGACCACCTTCCTCCACTGGCTAGCAGGGTCATTCTGTACAGCTGATGCCATCAGCTTTGCTAGGAAAGCTGGTCATAAGTAAGGGGCTCAAGATCTAACTGTATGTACTGAATCAAACTGATGAGCAAGTCCCTGCCACTGCAAAGCATCTGAATGACTGTGCCAGCAATCCCTGCACTTTCACTGGTCTCACAATGGTCACATCAGTTTCAGCTGTGCAAGGATCTGCTATGTGAACAGGGAGCTCACAACCTAGTCTCAGGTTTATACTTCAGATGGATTTTATCTACCTTTTATGGTTTCCTGAAAACCACTTACAAGGCAAGATTCACTTCATCTTATAAGACTCCTGAAACCCAGGAGCATCTGCTTCATTTACAGGTAAGAAAACAAGATGGCTTTTGGTTAACTTGCAACCAAATCCCTGTGTCAGACTGCTGTTTCACCACACTGGTGGTCAGTTTTCCACTGTCAGCAACTGAATACGATCTCTGTCTTGCGATTTGTATGATATTTACAGTGTTACAGAAATGCACAGTAGAAACGCAATGATTATTCTTATCTCTTTGGAAAGACTGCCTGCATTTCCCTGCCTGAGATCATCTTCTCTGGGGACCCATTTAAAAGAAAACTACTGCATTCTGAAAACATGTCTTCAGTATGAGATCTGAGTATTTTCTATCTTGGCCATAGTAAAATGGAAGAAATTGAATCAAAGTGCATTCCTAAAACTATATGCTTCTCCTGCATGCTTCTTTCTCTTTCCTACACAAATACAAATCCTGGAAGATGACAGATTTCAAACTCATTATATGGCATGAAATAATAATCTAGAAGCACAGTGTATAACACAGCTACTCTACAAATGTGTCCAAACAAACATAAAATTAACCTTTTATGGCTAAGAGAGCACATTTTTTTAGCCCAGTCTTTAACTTAATCTTTTCTTCACAGAAGAAAGCAGCCTATATGCTATTAAACAGTTCCTAGAGTCCAGGTCAAAGAAAGAAATGAATAGGTCCATTCATGCTTCAGACAGGATAATTCTGGTAAAGCTGGTGCTGAAAATGTTAAAGAGCAGTGATGGAGGAGTCTGGCCTTGTTGTCATTCTAATTGTGGCCATGAGTGACGAAAAATGTGTTCCCTTTGCCAGAAGACCTATCTTTCAGATTTGTAAAATCTAAACTGTCCTCATGTCACTTGAAATTCAAGGGAGAGAAAATTCCTGCACTTAGGCACATGCTTTGTTTGAACCAGCAGTGGCTTTGGCACAGCAAAACATAGTGAAGGGCTAGTAATTTTAAGGCACCAAAATGAGAAGATACCAGCATGTGAAACCAACCTCTGGTCTTACCCATTAACCTGCTCTGCCACCAAACAACTCTGTGACCCAGGCATAATCCACTGATCTCTAAATACTGTGGGTCTTCACCTGTATTAGGGGCCACAGTCTTCACCTGGACAAGTGGGTTCATTTTGGAAATGGTCATTTGGTGCATGCCCATAGCTTCCTTGTTCTGCAAAGGGAACTTCCAGAGCCAGGAGTATTCTCCAGGTAATACTGCAGGACAAATAGCACAAAGCAAAAAAAGACTAAAACAGCTATCATAAAGAATCAAGAAAGCTGTCATAGACTAAACTCCATTCTCATTTACAGCAATATCCCTCTCCCTCATCCATGGCTTCAAATCATGCTAAATATCAAAGAAGTATTTTTCTTACCCAAACAGAGTACCATTTTCCTTAGAAAGGAACTAAATCCAATGAATTAAACATTATCTTTCACAACAACAAAGGGAAATTAATATCCCCTCTTACTTTCTTCTCCAGCAGGGCAAGGTAGGGACTTCACTCCAGACAGAGAACTGAAATAGCTCCCATAGGTATTTCCTACACCACTCCTTCAGAGGGACCATATTAAAAATAAACTAATGCTGTAGTCAGCTTTGGAAAATGACTTCAATGGTATTTATTGCTTTGATAGGGTCAGTGCACAGTATGTGCATGTTGCCTTTTAAACATATGTTTCAGGCAAAGAATCAAAGCTAATTTCAGTGTGTGAAAAGCAAGCAGATTTCATTACTGATTGTGACTTTAACTTCAAAATGATAA
Source organism: Eurystomus gularis (assembly GCA_013400335.1). Taxonomy (NCBI): domain Eukaryota; kingdom Metazoa; phylum Chordata; class Aves; order Coraciiformes; family Coraciidae; genus Eurystomus; species Eurystomus gularis. Next base: position 24,182 of record VZZY01024490.1, on the reverse strand, counting down.
GGATGCTGGATGTAGGTTCTCAAAACTGAATGTCCAAATGGGAATTTATGATGTAGAACTTCAGCTTTATCATCGATGGGCTTCAATACAGAAAGAAGAAAGAAATTCTCTTCTAGTAGGAATCTCACAGTTAACCCATATGCCAGCTGTCTGTTTTTCCCCTCTCCTCTAATTCTCCCTGCAGCTATTTCCTCTCTGTAACATTTTAAAGCAAGAATGGCCATTGGCACTAACCATTTTTGACATCCAAGTAGTGGATATGAAAGAGATCTAAATTTTTTTTTCCACCACCACAATGCAGCCTTGCTTTGACTCTCTGCAGAATTCATAACAAACTCAATACAATCTGAGTTGCAATGTGTGATAAAAGGCCTGCTACTAAGTCTTTTTTTTTAAATGAGGATTCCTCTCATATTATTACATCAAATTTAGTTCCCAGCTTCAAGCAGCCCCCTTTCCTACACAGTATATGGAAGTAGGTGGACCTGTAGAATTATTACAAGGCTGCAGGCATAAGCAGCAACAAGTACATGATGCTGAGCTTTACCAAATGTATTGCACAAAATCGGGTTCAGGGTAGGTTGTCACTAGTGGTAAAAGCCAGAAGATGTAAACCTAGTAGCCTAAAGATAGGTATCTGACTAAGGCTTAATACCTGAAGTAACCACATATTCCACCAGATACTTTGAGTACATATTTAACTTTAAAAGCAAACACAGTTCATTTACTACCAAAGGAAAAGCACTTAGATATCTGTAAAAGTGCTTAAATGTCTATATTAACATGTATTAAAAATCACAAATTCAATAACTAAGTTATACATATATATATGTATGTACACCACTGAATCAAGACTCAAAAGACCCTAATTTGCACATTGGGTAAGCACCCAATATCTTCACTTTGAGTCAAAGAAAAGTGCAAGATTTTTTAAAATAATCAAGTCATCTTTTTTAATGCCCCTGACTACAGATACAGACATGCACTGACTATTTTGTTGGGCTTTGTCCAGGTCTGTTTAACAACACCACACTCCCCCAGGTTCAAATAACACCTTTGAAACAATTGAAGCAGTAAATCACACCTCTTTATTATCATCTCAACAAGAACGATAACAAGTTCCTCTGCTTGGTGAAATACCCATGGGAATTTCACCTGATTATGAGAGGATAATGTATGTTTCATGACTGTAGCTGGCTGTCTACCATTTCTATTGTATACTTGGTAGTCAGTCACAAAGCACACAATCCAGTGCAGGAAAATGTATAGACAAGGGGTTAGGCATTTCAAGAGTGGAGAAAGGGAGGTAGAAATTGAAGGAGAAAAGGGAAGGATGACACAGTGCAATTGCTCAGCTTAGTAGCACAGCTGCTTAAACAACTGAATAGCAATCAATGGGTTAGTATTCAATCCAAGTTTAGATCACACTGAAATCTATTAGAATACTGCATATAATGAATGACTTTTACTTATTTGGTATTCTATCTTGGAATTAATCAGCTCAGTTGTTATGCAAAAAAAAAAAAAAAGAAAAAAAAAGAAAAAAAATCAGTTGGGTACACAGGCCCCAAAAACAAGAAAAACAACCAACTTGATTTCCCCGGTGGTTAACAGCCTGACAGTACTCAACAACACATGCTGAAGTTGAACACTGTGAGAAACAATGCAAGTTAGAGGTTTCTTGGCTGTTGGGGCCACAGCCTGGTTTGTGTGTATGTGCAGCTTGCCCCATCCCCTCCCTTTCAGACAGTACTCATAGGGTTGTACCATCTGCTGGAGCACAATTCAGAGGTAGCTTTAAAATGATGATAGCTCTGGGAAATGATAATCACTGGGTCATAGAAAGCTGTACTGCAGCATATAAATAAGATAACTGAAAGTGCTGAGCAGGGCATGTTTGCATTATGAAATGTATTTTCCTTTCTCCCGTGCAAAACCTGTCTGGAAGGTGTGGGGAATGCAGCAGGATTGAAAACCAGAAGGAAAGCAACACTGCCCCAGAAGCTGCACAAAGAAGGAGGGGGATGGAGGAATGGTAAGCTGTAGTATTATTGACTGAGGAATGATAAAAGAGGAAGGAATTCAACAGTTACATCTATTTCACTTGGTGCAATGGAATAAGATCAAAGGCTTACTTTCACATTAGCCCAGAATAATGCAAACTCTATAAATGATGCAAAGGCCACATTCCCAAGATGTGACAATGCCTCAAGATGCCCCTCTGCTACTTTCGGGTCAAGGCAACAGGGTCCTGCATATGAAAATCTTTTTCAAAGCAGACAAACATAGCAAAACCACTGGGCATGGAGACCGACAACATTCAGGACAGGCATGATGTTCTCCACTGGCTTCTACACTTCCCGAGATGGCATTTCAAATTTAGCAATATTCATTCACTTTCAGGTTTTTTCCCAGTTGCTGCTGTTCTTTCAAAAGACCCAAACCATCCACTCAAGCACAAAGAGCATTTTCTCAGGCTGACAAAATGGATTTTCTTTTATTTCTAACACAAGCATCAGAGAGGAAAACATAAGAAGATAGTAAACTCAAATCCCAGAGATGTGGCTCAGTCCCATCTCTGCACTGGCAACCTCTGTGACCTTGTGATCAGCTCATCTGGGACAGTTCCTTTAATAATAACTGCTGAGCAAGAACAATGTCAAATGGTTCTTGAAACCCCTGGTTTAATTTTTTTGTGAGATACATTTGTCAAAGCCACCTAAAGATTCAGACCACTGCTGGTTGTACCTTGATTCCTTGGGGATCCAGGTATTGTGGATAACCTTAAACAAAACACTATCAGGACACATCCATACCTAAATTCCTTTAAGAAATCCTAACCTCTGGGACTCTGCTTTCCATTAGTTAAACAGAGATGAATAATTATTTTCCCTCACCTTTCACGGTTTGGTTAGTGCAGGGATGCGTTGCCATACCAACAGCAATCCAGCCTGGCAGAAGGACAGGGCTGGAAGTGTGGAGGTGCAGGCATCCCAGGCCAAGCAAAAAAATCCTCCTCTCTGTCCCTCCCTCCTTTTTTCCCTCCCTGCTTCCCTCCCTCTCCCTGGAAAAGAAGCAGTTTCTCTTTGTGAGAGAGCACAAAGGGAAAGAAAGAAAAGGAATTGTCCATCAAGCTCAGCAGAGCCTCGGGGGCTTTCAGCAGAGGTTGCCACAGCCTATGAGGAGAGTGAGGCGCACCGAAGGCTCATTTTAAAAGGACAGTTCAATCCCAGCTACAACGAACTGCTGCCAGCGGTCCCCAGCCTGTGAGGAACATGTGGCACCAAAAGACTCACCGACATCTTCCCACGTTTTGCTTTCCACAGGCTGCCACAGCTTCTAACTAACAAGGACAGTGAAGTTCCCCTCTATTCATAGGGTGCCATTTGCTCAGTGCTGCTACCCTGGCTGCGCTGCCAGAAGCCAAACCCTCACCATGAGCATGTGGCAGCCACTAGTGCTCTAGTAATTCTTTTGGGTCCTTCCCTACTTGCCACAAACATCAGCCATTCTGTAAATGTTACTTCAGGGAAGATGTAACAGATACATGCACTCCCTGCCAGAGACTGTAAATTCTGCAGATACAAACAGAAGTTCCAGCCAGTACTGGAGGGAAATAAACCACGTATTCAGTGCCAAACCTTGTGTTCCATCCCAGACACCCAAACCAAAAAGGGACTGGTGATAAGCGTAGTGAACAAGCTGAAGACTGGAAAGAATATGAAAGAGCCACAGAAATGACTGAAGAGCAGATGCAATAAAGCTGTGCTTATATACATGTGTGTGTCTACAATAATTAATGGTGTAGAAGAAATAAAATAGGAACTTCCAGTCACCTTTTCTCAGGGTGTAAGAGGCGAATGGATGTAAATTAAAATGGAGTCATTCAAAACCACTACAAAGCTATCACACAACATATCTGTGAGGTACTCCAGACCACACAATCCCAGTGAGACTTACATATTCTACCAACACTGCTTGGGCTGGGTAGTACCACTGCTGTGCAATGGGACAATGTCACTTTTACAGTAAAGTCGTCAGGTCCCCTGTGCTGTGATAGGATTGCCGCAAGCACCTAATATGCACTTGCACACAGAGCATTCAGCAATCATTTCCTCTCTGAGCTGAGTCCAGTTGCATAAGCCAGGGAGAAGGACTCTTCCTACTTACAGAAGCCATTGCTGAAATGTCCCCCTCCTGCTCATTAAAGTCAAGCCCAAAAGCCATGCTTTGGCTGTGACAGATCACTCTTTCTTGAGGGCAGAGTGACCCACTCACAAAAACTATGTCTTCTCTGGGCTGACAGCCCAAGCCTGTGCTCAAACTACATTCAGGCTTTTTAGCCCTGCAGGACCAATCCATCCCCACCAGATCTTTGGGTAGGATCATTCACCAGGCACTTCTTCTTCCAACACCCTATGCCCCCATGGCAAAGGCCCCCTTCGCTCTGCACCTTCTTCCCAGCTCTCTCTCCTCACACGCCAGGCTGCCCCTGCTTCTGCTCTTACAGCCTTGGCTCTTCCCCATATCTTGTCCAGTCCCAGCTTTCACTGCTGTTGGGTATTTTCCTCTTTGTGTTTGCCTTTCTCCCTTTTCTCCTTCCCATTCAGGGGGTAGAAGGGCAGTAAGAGAGCAGCCACACAGTGCTCAGCTCCTGGCTGGGTCTAACCCGTAACAGGCCTTTCTTGACCCAAACCATACTTCGATACGCATTGGATCTTCTGGTCACATTACCACCACTGATAGAGCTCACAGCCTTTTCTCTTCAGCTCCCTATGACCTAAGGTCACCTGATAGACCTTGTCCCATTTTCTCTGGTTCTTGATCTACAAGACCAAGCTGGCATATTTCTCCATCCTCCCTCCCTTGGGCTCCACTCCCTTTGGCAGGAATTGCATCTTTAGACTACAATCGTGACAAGGAGTAAAAAAGTTTGACACAGCTAATGCAGTAAGGCTTAGGTAAACAGAGAAATAAAGTTATATGCCTAAGTACATTTTTGGACTAGGCATCTACTAATGCTTGCTCTTTATGACCTGAAGACTCTCTCCTACCCTACTCTCACCCCCATCAAAGCCTCTTAGATGAGTAAACATCCACCTCCTGGCAACCTCGAGAGATCTGATACAAAGAACAGGTTTAGCAACTCCTTTGAGATATTTTATTGGAATGGTTGTACCACTTTTAGAAACTAATCTTGCTAAGAACCATGAAGTTTGGGTGTCCAGGAACATATCCACTTGCTTCCAAAAATTTGTCATGAACAGGGAAAAAAACTGGAATTTTTTTAAACTATGCTGCTGGCCAAGGAGATTGTAGGGATAAACTAGATGAGCAGATGTAGAACAGGCATAGGCTCCTGCTGTTCTTGGTGGAGCTATGTTTAAGTGAAATCCCACCACCAGAAATAATTAAATGGACATCTATGACAGCATCTGGAAGCTATTCCTGGATATACTTCAAGAAGAGAAAATGCATTAAGAGTGGACGAGTTGTGTTACGGGAAGAGGCAGCCACAGAGAGGTGGGAGAGCATGGAGGCCTCAATTAGGGGGAAAAGGAATATGAGAAGGAAGAAAGAAGAGCAGGCACCAGCCTCACTGACAAAATGGGGAAGCACTCCTACAGGTCACAATTTCTAATCATACTAGCCCGCTAGATTTTATTTCTGTGGAGGAATTACATTGGGAGCACAGCTGCTACTCCCTGGACTTAAAAAATTGAACTGTTAAGTTAAAATCAGGGGGAGTAAAATATCATTATAATGAGCGAAAATAAAACGTTCTTGATCAAGCCCCATTATCAAAAGAGATGAATCGTTAAGAAACAGCCCTTGCTACATCAGGACAACTTTCCCCTTCAATTTTTCTCCCCTTCACTATTGTGGGTTTAAGAAATAATAGTCATGAAGTTTGTCTAAGAGTGGCTTTAACTGCTGTTTTGTATTGATGCAAAAATATAATAGACTAATACTTTGTCACTGTATTGTCTTTAGCTACATGTTTAAATATCAATAAAAGCTTTAAGGATGTACACCAAGTAATTACTTCCTTGTAAAGTCCATTAGGCTTCCTATGCTTCTATACCACAGAACAAAACACCAAAAGAAAAGTTACAGACCCAAACAGTTTCTGATGTAAAAGCTCAATTTTCTTCCACTTTTTAAAAGCAAAAAATGTCCTCTGGGAGCAAATAAATAGCAATTATGCTGCCAAAACCAAAGGAGAGTGCCTCAGTAAGGATGGGAATTGGTTCCTTAGCATTCTCACCTCCAGTCTTACAGGCTAGCCAGAGGCACACAGCATAGGAAAAGGCCACACACCCATTTGCAGTAATTTCAATACAACTCCAGGTCCCATCCTTACATCTCCAGACATCCTGGAAATGCTCTTTCTGCATAATGCCAGGTGGTCTGGTGACCTTTACAATGTGCCAGCTAGCTCTGAGCTCATATTTATGGCCCCACCGCTATCAGCAGAGAATATTTTCATTCTTTACAGCATAACGCACCAAACTGCAGCCTTCTTGGGCCACATATAGGCTTAATGGGTTCAGCAGGACATAAACCAGGTTGTCTGATACCGCTTTCTGCACAATCATGTTAGCCACTTCGTGAAATAAATGCTCCTGAATTTGTTTCTCACATGCTGCGTGTCCTCCAAAGGCACTCTCATTGTTTCTGCACAGGCCCAAAGAGAGGGATCTGAACACAACATAAAATTCTTGATGATGTGCAAAGCAGTGCTTCTCATTTTGTATTTTAACCCTTAAAGTGATACATCCCAATGCTCAGCCTGCCTTTTCCACTGGACCTGGTAAAGGCTTGGAAGGCATCCTTGACCATTGTCTTTTTTCCACCCCACACTGAATGCTGCTTTTATTGATCACAGCTTTTACTAATGTATATTTTTCCGTGTTATCTGCTCTGGTTATTTGCTGGCTTAGCAACAGAGAGGGTCAAATTCATGCTGGGTTTTCTTTATACTGCTGCTACAAAAATTTACTAGCATCAGTGGAAGCAGTCCTTTCTTTTTACTTGTTTCAATTAAATTCGTTAAGATCACATCTCAAGCTGAAGTTGTGGCTGGAGAGACACACAGGACAGCAGTGTTTGAATCAAAAGGGTCTTGGAGGCTGCCCTTACTCAAACCCAAACCCTTGTCTGATGGGAAGCCATAGCAGGAGGGCCTTCTCTGATGTTCCTATATGGAGACAAAGGGGTTTCACCTCTTGAAGAGGAAAGAAATCCAGCTTGCATATCTAACCAACAACTTTTCAGTTACCATTTTACCGTCATACCTGCAAAAGTTGAGGATTTTTCTTTCCTTGGGATGAGGGTTGATAGTACCAGCTCCTCACATGGATAGCTTATGTAGACACTATAAGCTCCCTGGGAAACCTGGATGCTCCAATCCCTCTGTAGGTGCCTTCTTCCTGAAGAGATTCTCTTTGCAGGGTGTACAGAAATTTCAACAAATGGCTACTCCAGGTAGGAGGAATTCAGCATCCACAAATGTGCCGTGTTAGACACCAGTTCAGCAGGATGCTACAGCATGAAGGCTTGAAACACCCCGCATGACGACCAGTGCTCTCAGTTCCTCCAGCCTTGCACAGGAAGCAGTACCTTGGCTTCATCTTTGTGTCACCAGCCTCAGGTTAGGTGATTGAGTTTGACCCACCCCTTCCTTGTCTTCAGATATGGGCTGTATTTGGTTGAACAGCAGGCGCTATTTGCTTCCATTTTATGCCCAGGCCAGATTTAGAGTTAAATCCTTCAAATGTTTCTCTTTAGCAGACCAACCCTTCTTTTTTGTAGACTTTCTGCATGTGGCAGGCTGACACAGTGATTCCCATTTTGCACTGTACTTTGGACACCTGTCATGATAGACTTCTTGCATCTACAAGAATTACAGCACCTGAAACTCCTATACTTTATCCTGCTAAGACATCTCAAAGTACTTCAAAGAAGCATTAGAATTAAGTTCACCCTAATTAATAACTGAGTTGTTAATTAACTGGTATCAGATAAAATCCAGCAAAAACATACATCTATATATAGATCTATAGACAAATTGTTACATATTTATACATATTTGTGATACTTTGTACATTTATAGAGAGAGACTTTAAGCTGACACAGCTGGACAAAGGACTCTTAAAAGCAAAGAGGTTATTTGCTTTTGCAGGGTGGAGTATGCCCTTATTAAATGTATGATCACTCACTGTTTTCACAACAGAAGATTCAAATGGACTCTCTCCTCCTGTGAAGCACTGACTTCTAGGATGTCATCTAAGGTCCCTCAGCAGTGCAAAGATTACTGCTGACTGCAGCAGTATCTGAAACAAGCCTAAGCCTCTCTTTTAAAACCAGCTTATGCACCTGATCCAAGTTTTGGCTGCTTTATTTCTGTTTTTAAATAATAGGCATCTTAGACTCTTAGATGAGTATCTGAGAACTTGTTTTAGACTGATCTTATTTTAGAAGTCCTGAGCACTCTCAGGGCTAGGGAGCAAGTTGGGAGCAATTCAGTCAGCATCTACTCTTGAAAACAGCAGTCCTTATATGCGGTCCAACACTTGACTGATTCTGCATGTGCCAGGGCCAAGGTCACACCACATACATGGCTAGCCCCCAGGATGCTGCTAGGAGGAGTTGAAGCATAGTGGCTGCTGTCTGTCAGAAAGTACTGTGTAGAGCAGCATTCCTCTCACAGTGACAAAGGGGGGCAATAGGTTTTTCACTAGCTCCAATTCCACAAAACAAATCCAGCCTGTTCAAGTGTACCACTCCTGATTTTCTTTTTTATTGTCTCAGCATATAAAAGTTGAGTGTGCTAGGAATACGGGCATGTTTACAATTCCTTTCTGATCATCACAGTAATGTATTTGTATCACTTTCACAGATATACATCCTCACTTCTCAGACCAGCTCTAGCTGATCCATATAATGTATGCAGAAGGCTTGGTTCTCACCAAACAGAAATAGAAAGGAAGATTTGCTGTGAGAAAATATTTTTTTTCTGCGAATATTAATAATTTCAGCTTTGATAGTGAAGTGATATGAGTAAAAAAGCCAATAATTGCTCCAGGGCTCCACACAGATGACTACTACAGCAAAGACATTTGCTGGAGATAACACTGCTTAAGCCCAGAATCATTATACAGTACACAGTTAACTCCAATCAACTTGCCTGCTCCCCAAGATTTAAACAGAATTAATGTGACATCGCAGCTGAAGCTGGAACTCAGAAACTCAGAAAATAAAAGTGACAAATTAAAGCAAGTTCCATATGTGTTTTACCCTTAAATGGCAAAAAGAAAACCATTATGCCAGATGATAGGAGAGCAATATGGTCCCAATACACTGTTCATCTCCTTAACAGCTTTAAATAATGTTTGGCATGTTTTGCAGTGAGAAAAGTATGGGGATTGCTCTAAAAATTTCCAGGGGTGAGATAAAGGTTACCACCTTTTAGCTCAGAAAGTCATAATAGATTTTGGACCAACTAATATGTGTCACCCCAATATGCTGGCCATTTGGTCATCTCAATAAATTTCCATAACATGAGAAAAACCTTCACATTTCAAACTGAATGACAAAATCTTCAGTTAAAGATCAAATAAACGAATGCCTTTCTTTTCTTTGGTAAATGTATAGCCACTAATCCAAGGGCTATTACTCCACCAAAATATTTCTTCTAATCTTACTTATGCTATAATATTGTAAGGCTCCATGAAGAAATATTTTGGTAAGAAAAGTAGGCAGAGGAAATACTATCATCCCCAATTTTGAACAGATAGAAACCAAGGCACATGGAGGCTGTAAGTGAGACAGCCAAGGGCATCCAGAATACCAGTGGCAGAACTGGAACTGACTGCATTTATTCGTCTTCTTCCACAGACTTCAGCGCACACTTACAGAATCACAGAATCGCTATGGTTGGAAAGGACCTGTAAGATCATCAAGTCCAACCACTATCTATCTCTACCAGGCCCACTTCTACACCATATCCTTGAGCACCCTATGTAGGTGGCTTTTAAATACAGCCAGGGATGGTGATTCAACCAACTCCCTAGGCAGCCTGTTCCAGCTTTTGACAACCCTTTCTGTGTAGGAATTCTTCCTAATGTCTAACCTAAACCTCCCCTGATGCCATCTCCTCTTGTCCTGTCAGGTGCAGCTTGTAAGAAGAGACAAATTCCTGCCTCCCTACAACCTCCTTTTAGGTAGCTGTAGAGAGCGATAAGGTCACCTCTCAGCCTCCTCTTCTTCAGGCTAAACAACCCCAGTTCCCTTAGCCACTTCCCATAAGATGTATCCTTGAGCCCCTTCACCAGCTTGGCTGCCCTTCTCTGCACCCTCTCCAGAACCTCAATGTCTTTCTTGTACTGTGGTGCCCAAAACTGAACACAGTACTCAAGATGTGGCCTCACCAGTGCTGAGTACAGTGGGATGATCACTTCTCTAGTCCTGCCAACTACACTATTCCTGATACAAGCCAGGATGCCATTTGCCTTCTTGGCCAACTGGACACAATGCTGGCTCATGTTCAACCAGCTGTCAATCAACACCCCCAGGTCCCTTCCTGTCAGACAGCTTTGCAGCCACTCCTCCCCAAGTCCATAGCTTTGCATGAGGTTGTTGCAGCACAAGTGCAAGACTGGGTACTTGGCCTTGTTGAAGCCCATACAATTGACCATGGCCCATCAGTCCAGCCTGTCCAGGTCCCTCTGAAGGGCCTCCCTACCCTCAAGCAGATCAACACTCCCATCTAACTTGGTGTCATCTGCAAACTTAGTGAGGGTGCTCTCAATCTCCTCATCAAGATCATTATATTTCAGGTGAGTAGATGACCACTGCTTTAACAGGGAAGGATGAAAGTTCACAGAGGTGCCAACAATGGAATGTGCATTAGCCATCAGTGCATGCCTTCTGCACACTGTGTGAGAAGGCACTAATGGATAATTGAAGATGGATGGTCAAAATGTCTACTAACAATTGACTATTGCAACTAGCTGGAAGGCCTGGCTGCCAACGGACTAAAAGCAATACAATAAGTTACTTTAAACAAATAGTGAAATTAAAAAAAAAAAACCCACACAAAAAAACACCTCCGCTATAATTGATGCTAAATTTCATTCCACTGTAAAACCAGTTAAGTAGCATTGGAAAGTTTTTTTTAAATTAAAGCCAATTGTGGCTATTTTCTCCTTCTACCCTTCCTTCTTCCCCACCATCATCAGTCTCACAGGTCATTCTCTCTTTCTTCTTTTACCTCACCACATTTCCTCCTCCTGCTAATTTACTGTTACAGAAGCAGCAGCAGGGTTTTCCTATTCATCAGTTAAGAGGTCTGAGTTATGCACCTCTGGGAACTGATGCATATTTACAACATCATCAGGAAAGCTCAGCCACCACGTTGGTTTGGACAGTTTGTGCTCTGACAGCTCCAAACCAATCAAACAGCACTCATAAAGCTTCAAAACATGGAATTCTTCCAAATTTTACCTAATCTGTAATTTCTAGGGAGGTTTTTAAAAAGGGGAGAAGAAATAGTCCTAAAAATGATATATACTTTGGAAACTTCTAATTATCAGAATCTGTGAATTACAAGGAATAAATGCCAACAAAATGTAAGATCCAGCACAAAGAAGTAGCACACAAAGGCATAATGAAACTGATAAGAGGAATCACTGGAAGAGAGAACAGTATCTTCTTACACATGTATGAAACCTTTCACTTTGAAAAAAAATTACAGCCTACAGGTTAAACTCCACTAGCTTGTGATAGTATGAAATTAGTTTTGACCTAGTTTTGTATTTTGTATTATAATACATAACATGAAATTTAACAGTCAAACCAAAATTATTATCCTGCTTTTGGAGCAACAATACATTTCATTCCCACAATATTAGGACATTTTGATATTTGTCAGAAGTTTTTGATAGGTTCTTCTTCCACCATCTCAAAATGAAACTGGATGAACCTCTCAAGTCTTCAAGACAGATGAAAAATGTAATGATGATATAAGTTCTTCAGAAGGCAGCTGATGAAGGCAGTATGAAACAGCAGAAAGAACAACATAGCTAGGATATGAACTATATCTTTCTAAGCTCTGCTATGCATCACTTTAACAAGAAATCTGGACCTTATTAGATATATCACACTGACTATGTTTATATGTACTGCATGGAATCAGACATTTTTACATGAAAAATCAGAGTTACAGGTGAAGAACACTGCGTCCCAGCTAGAGCCTGAGGTCTTTCTAGGGCAGAAGACCCTCAAAACACTACCCAGCACTATAATAAAGCTAGAGCAGCACCACAGTAATGAGTCTCCATACTTGATGTGTATATGTAACAAAGATGTGCCACCCCTAAGCTGCATCTCCCACAATGAAGCACCAGGTTAAATTACATA
>VZZY01024490.1:0-11239 GCA_013400335.1 Eurystomus gularis | reverse complement strand
TGTGGAAAACCAGCTCAGCCAGACCCACTACATACAGCAAATATTGAACAAGAGAATGGATGAGGTAAGTATATGAACTGATAAGAAGAGCATAAAAAAGAGCAGAAACAGAAATGACATTGAGAAAAACTACAGTCCCACCAGTAAATGGTAGTTGAGGTACAGGGTTATGGTTTCTTTCTTTTACCATGGTAGTAGTTCTTTTAAGATTTTAGTACAGTAGCTTTCTTTGATAATCCAGAGGGAATTTTTTTTTAATAATACGGAAAAAAGAACACATTCTATGGGCAAAAATGGTATTAAAAAGAAAATTTGTCCATAAAAATTGCACAGGACAACAGGAACTTGGTACCCATGACTTCAGTATCCAGTGCATCACCTGGTAACATTAAAAATGCAAAATACAGCATAACTGAGCATACTCCTGACCCGGTTCACATTCCCATCACATTAAGCTCTCCTCAGTTTCAATTGCATGTTCACATCACCTCAAGCAGGCCAACAGTTCCTCTTAGGCAGACTTTATTTTGAGAGACAACTCATTTTACCTCCTAGATTGCTTCCATTCTCAGTGAGCCTTCTCTGCTCCATGTCAAAACTCCTTTGCACCTCAGAGAGTGACTCCTAAGGTGGAGATGACAGGCAGTGCTTCCAGCCAAGGACAGAAATTCATGGCATCCCAGGTTTCCAGCCAGGCTTCTCTCTTCTGTACTCCACTCTGCATCTGAGTTACTCAGCGAGCCCCCTCTCTGGGCTTTGGCATGCTGAGAAGCACAATTTCCAACTCTAGCAATTAATGCTTAACGAAAAAACAGTAGCCACAACAACTCTGTACCAAGATTTGAGACCATCTGTTACTGTCTTGTTAGTGTACACTTTCTAGAGTGACCAATCTACTTCATACCAACAGTGTGGTATGCATCTGTTATAGAAATATTTTACTGCACAGGCTCCGGATGGATTTCTGATGTGGGGAAAAGATGCAAAAAAAAGCCAAAATAAACACAGGCTTGATTATTTTAAGATGTATCTCTTGCTCAAACACATGTAAATAAATCTCACCCAAGACACAAGAAGGTGGAGTTACACTGGGGATTGCCTTTGGCCTGTCTTGCGAAGGCTGCTAAGAATAAGTAGAATGTTTCAATTTAACTATTTTTTAATGACCCATGCATGCACCCCACCCTTCACTTTCCCAAAGATGGTGTCAAGCAACTATATGCACACCAGCAGGAGGGAAAGGAGGGAGTTGTTGACAATACATTAAAAAAAAAAGGCACCAGCACTATTGTGTGTCAATACTCATCTGAATGTGCCTATTTGATATTTTACTGACAGAACTGGAAATGTTTGAATTTCAAACTTGTCGAGATGGCTAGGATGCAGGCATTATTTTCCCCTGAGGGCAGATAAACAAGATGGATGGGCTAAACTCTGAATTGCCTAATGATCAAAATGCAAGGTAAGCTGTCATAGAGAGGCCCCTTCTCATCCTTGCTGACAGCACAAATTCTGCTGAATTATTTCTAGTCTTTCTGATTAATGGGCCTAGTGACTAATTAGTTCATGAGTCTTGCTCATAAACATCACTTTGATAGCTGCCTAACATTCACTCTGAGAGAAAGACCTCACTGATGTCAGTTGGAGATGTGCTCTCCAACAAAACTTGTTCCTGGACAATCCCACAGCTGGTAGTGGGTGCAGAGATGCAGCCTGGCCTTAATGGTGGAGTTGCAACCCCAGTTGGGACCTCAGATCCACACTTTCCCACAGAGCAAGTGAAAGTAGGGTAGCACCCAGCCTTTCTCCACAGGCTGAGAACCATCATATCACTGGCCTTGTGTGCCACTCCCATGACTGAAATGTGGAGCAAACATTTCTGTATGGCAGAATATCTTCCTCAGCTGGAGAATTAGTCAGGATAGTAATATCCTCTTGTAAGGTGTGAGATCTGTGCATTCTGGAAGAGACATAATAAGCTCCTAGCACTGTGGTGTGTTAGGGACACCTCTGAGCCATACGCTGCTGCTCTGTGTAGTATTGCTGCTTCTGGAGAGAATTAGCCCAACCAGTTGTCACCAATCAAAAGGGCAAGAAGAATCACCAGGATGACCTACAGCAGCACCACAGTGCCCTCTGATAAGACAAAAGCACACACATCAGACCCAGACGAGTGTTTGCTTGTCAAACTGCCCAAGACATACTTGGTTGCACCAGGAGTAAGCTGGGTTCTTTGGCTAATACTTTGGATAATATCTCATTAAAAGGAGAATTAATTAATTACTCCAGCTCATTACTCCAAGTTTCTGCTTTCTTCCTTGCCTGGAAGAGTTAGAATCAGTTTGCTTTGTAGTTACATTGGGAGGACATATTATAGATGTTTTTAGATCACACTGCCCTCTACAAATGATCCCAGCTACTGAATGTCAGGATCAGGACTTGTACCTACAGCAAAAGACACAATCTTTGGCTTTATAGCTCTTCCGATACCCCAGTATCATGTTGGCATTTCACCTTCATTTAGGGATTTTGTTTGGTCAAGAGGGGTTTAGTTCCAAGACATAACAATATACTGCAACACTATGAAGAACCTGCTCTACTACAACTGGAGAAATTGTGTTGTTTGAATTGTTTGGCCTGATGAACAAGAAGAGAAAATGTAAACGGCCATAGCCACTTTCTAAGCTTGTCCTCCACTCATACTGCACTAGCAGCACTTGCTCAGTGTCCCCCAGTGCACTTGTTGAGCCATTGAGTTGTGACTCAATTTGTACACAGGTAAGCAGCTCTTAGGATGCCCCCCATAGAAGGACTTCTCCACACCAAGCAAAACACGGGTATTACTTGGGGAGAGTATCAAGAGTGACACTGCGGACTCATCTCCAGCACCAACACTTTGAGATCCAACATGAATTTCCACATAAATGCATTTCCTCCCAGAATTTAATTCTGAAAATATGTCTCTGAATGCTAAACTCCATGGAGTCACACATGAGCAGGACAGAGAGAAGACAGTTTAAAAACTCTATTCAATTAATCATCTTTCTCTGATTTACACTGCTTATGTTGAAATGGGGTACACAAAGCAAAAAGGCCAAGCCGCGTGAATTTTCTCATCCCTGTGGTCCAGGATCCACATACTTAATCTGCCTGTAGCTGATCTCCCATATTTAGAGAGATGTAAAATACCATTGTTTTATCAGTAAGTCTTCCCCTCCCACTTGTCTATCCCTTAGTCAATATGAGAGGAGACCAAAATCTGGGAGAGATTTGAATCTCACAGTGCTCCTTCTCCATGTGAAAACCCATCTGCTGGGGACCACTGTAATGGCAGCTCCTGCCAAGAAAGAGAAATGCATGCAATATTGGTGCCGAATCTCACAATCCTTAACTTAGTAATCACACAGGTATCAACAAGTCTGCTAAGCTATTAGAAGACTTTTCTTTACTACCTTACCACAAGCAGAGTACTATCTATGTCAAGATCTGAACCTCTGATCTCGGTGGTGCTTTCAAAGGGGCAAGTGCAAAAAGTCCTCCAGCTGACATATACCTTGCTCCTTCCCCCCTCTTCTGCTCAAATGACAAAACCTCAGCCATAAAGACTACCACTCAGTAAACTACTGGCAAAATATAATACCCCAAAAAGCTTTTATGATGGTAATATTCCATTTTCTTGTAGAAAGGGAAAAAACTGTGCATGAACATTCAGTCCAAAATGCTCTAGAGCTCAAAGTGAAGCTCAGGAAAAAAAAAGATGAAACAGTATCAGCAGCCCTACCAGCTATAGCTTTTGACATTTTTTTTGTCCTGTGGTGGCCCAATGCAACTGAGTAGCTGTGTCAGGTCTTGATATTAAATTTCACGCAAGCTCACTTCCTCTGTGGTCTGCAAGACCTCCTGGCTCCTACCTGTAGCACACAAAGCCTACAGAGAGGAACCATTCAGACAGCCCAGGGAGATACCATCCTCTCCAAGTACATAGCTAGGTATATCCAACTGCTTTAAGAAAAGGGTAGCCTTTGCTAAAAGACTGGAGTCCTTCTATTAGCTAGCCACAACATGTCTGCACTTTAAAAATGTCATGGCAAAATTCAAACCAAACGTGCTTTCCAGCCTTAAAATCTGGATAGATAACTAAGAGTGCTGAAGAGGAGTTTTTGTCTAAGAAATTCTTCTTCACCTCAGAGAACTAGAGACTGGTGGAGATATGCATTATTCAGCTCAGTTCTGTTCTGATGCCTTGTTCAACTGTGCAGCTGTATTGCAAAAGGTAAACAGGTTTCTACCCATAATCTTGTTGTCTCTGAGCAGCAATCCATCTGTCTCTCATTTATAGTATCGTCTAGTGGTGTGTCTTTTTACCCAAGTGACACTCCCTTCAGATACTATTTTAATACCACTGAAGACAGATGAAACCCCAGATTTGCCTAAGCAAATTTAAAAGAGCTATTTAAAGATAAAAATGCAGCAAATCTGAAGCTAATACCGTAAAGATCCCTCAGGAGGGTAGCTAAACAGAGAAATTACTGAAAAAAAATAATTCAGTAGAAAGCTCTACCAAACAAAATGAACTACAGAGCTTCTAGTTAGGACACTATAGTAAGGGATATATGCATATAGTGGTATCTTGATCTTGTAAATTTCATTCCTACAAGGCTTCAGTCCACTAGTGAAAGATTTAAGTTCAACTCTAATCTTTGATAAAAATATCTAATGCTCAATTTAGAAATTCCTCTGGAGCCTGAAGCTGTGTGCTGTTTTTCAGCACACAGAGGCAGAAAGGTCCATGCCTCATGAGATAAAGATGCTGGGAAACAGTTAATAGGGTAATGGCTGGAAACTCAAAAGCCCAATGCCATGATCCGGAATCTATGTGCCATGGATCCATTTTGCATACTGCAAACTCCATTATTAAAATGGGGGTTACTTAGCCTCTCTTTAAATAGATAACTACCCATGCCATTCAGACAGTTCCTTGTACAAAGAAATGGCTATTGTTGAGATGAACCAGTTTTTCAAGTCTAACAAATAGATCAGTTTCTGAGGGTATATGGATTGTCTTGTCAACTAACCAAGAGTCCTCTTGACAAAGAGGACCTACATCTATAAAAACTCACGAGCCATTTTAGAGTAAGAATGAAATGGCAGAAGCAAAAACTGACTTCAGGAATATGAGGAGACTCATGACTCTGGAGAAGCAGGCATGTGCAAGGATATTGAGGAAGAAGAAAGATCCTGAACTGCTTTAAAAGGTCTGATCAAAGCCCAAAGAACACTCAAGAGCAATGCCAGAAGTGAAGCAAGGTTAAGTGTATGCAGATGTTTCACTGTTCAGTCTTAATCTGTACATGACCTCTTAGACTGTCTGAAACAGAGAGTAAATGTGTTTAAAAGGTTTTGGGATGCCTACTTGTTACAAGCCTGAAAAGGTAAACAGTAAATCAAGACTGCATGCAAAGGCAGAGCACTGGGAGAGAACATTCTTAAGTGGCATGGGTGCCTCCAGCTCTGGTCCAAAGGCAGCTGGGTCCTGGCCCTGTATTTGAACAAGGAGGTAATTGATTGCCTGTCTGATGAAAGTAGAGGAAAAAGATAGTGTCTACAACCTAGTGAAAGTGAGGAAAACTTCACAAAACAGTGTCTCAAGCTGGTTACATCAAAAGACAATACAAACATTTTATGACTAGCAGCTGTAGGATGGCCCCAATAGGGCCACCAGGCTGAGGCACAACAGCCTGGTATGAGTGGGACATCCTACACTCAGGAACTGGCAGGATCCTAGCAACTCAGCACATCCAGTTCAAAATTCCCCCAGGAGGATGTATGTAGTATAGCCATGCTCCTCTGCCATGTAGTCTCCCAGAAACACAGCATGCCTACCCTCCTGTTTTCACCAGCATGACTTCCCACAGAACTTCCCAAGATTATGAGCAGAGACCAGTCACTGCATCCTCAGTCTCCAGAGCCCTAGGTAACTAGCAGATTGTCTGGTGCTCCAAAATTTCCTGTGTCAGGTGAGTAATTCATACTCCAGTGACATTCCCCACCTGTAAGGCAGAAAGACCTGCAGATCAAATGAGAAGATGGGCAAAAACCACACCTCAGCCTCACTGTGTCAAGAACCCTTCTCTGATCTTGCCACTGCTGACACACAAAAACAGCACAGGGATCAATATGAAAGTTTAAAACTGTAGACCATGAAGCTTGTGAATTTTCTCTTTGGTAGGAAGGATAGATAACAGAATACAATGAGTACTAATCACATCACTTAATGTACTTCAGGAGGATAGCAGAGTGATAAGGGGTAACATGAAAAAAACAGAGTAAGGCAATCCTCTCTGGTGCTTCTTCATCCTGCCCTTCATCTGTCTTGTCTCTGTCAAATGCAAGCCCTTAGGTACAGAGGATGTCTAACAGTCTCCATCTGTACAGCACCTTACACCATAGACTTAAAATTTAAATCAGAGCCTCTAGGCATTCAAGCAAGACAAGAAGTTCATACCAAGTGATAAATACATGAAATATCAATTATGTCCACAGAAACCTTATGGGGGGAGGTAGGGTTACTTTGAAAGGGTCATATGTATTCAGACCTTGATGTTAATAACTCATCTATTGCAAACTTTCTTCCCTTCAAAAACTTTACAATGGAATGAAGAAAACATCTAGATGGGTTATGTTACAGTGCATAGCTTGTGAGATAATACACTAGTACAGAAACTGGCCAAGCCACTGAAAAAGACTACATCAACTTGTGTCAAACTTAAACTATAACAAGATCACTCCATTTTGAGAAGACCAGTACTCATTATTCTTTCAAAAAGTAGATTCCTTCAAAAGATTTTGCATATTTTTAGACCAAGATCCCCTCACAGCAGTAGTCTCTTCTGAAATTATTTTAGATTTCTCATTTTTATTTCTTCTAGTGCACCAGCAGTAAGGAGAAGACCTGAAGCATCGTTCTATTAATACAAAACCTCAGGATTATTTTTACTTACAGACAACTATTTTTAGAAACCTTCATGCAATAGTTAGGACAGATCATTATTTGTAAGCATTTATCAGCAGTTTGTTCTAAGTACATATCAAGGACAGGCAGCTCCTATATTTACCAACCAAAGAATTGTCTTGCCATCAGAAGTTGCAGAAACCTCCAGAAGGTGTAGCTGAGGACACAATCTCTGATTAAATATGGGTTAAGAATCATGGAGAGGTACATTTCATCTTTTGGGCAAAAGTAGGAGGTTAGAATTGGTGCACTGTATAAATTTTTCTACATAGAGGTAGACCAGAATCTCCCACAAGAGAAACTCCACCACTTGGAGTCATTACAGGAAGGTCTTTCCAAAAGCTACACTTTCCATAAGCCATTTCTGAGTCTGAAATCATGGGACAATACTGCCTGGCAAGTTCTATGAAGGAGTGCAAACTAAACTCTACAGCATTCAAGAGACTACAAGAGTGAGACTTAACACATTGAGTCTTTATAGACATCAAAAATATCAGGACTAGCAAAAAGAAATTGCAACAGAATTCTTTCTTTGAACTGCCTTAATCCAAAACACATTTGTGTTCTATAAAGGCTTCACAAGACACTAATGCAGCTGTAAGCCAAGTCAAACATAGCAAGAGAAGACACTAAGCTGGATATCAAGGCCTACCCATGCAAAAGGAAAGAAAAGAGAAGAAACATGCCAAGTTGCTTTGACCAGAAACAAGTAACTAGAGTCTAAAACTCTACCACTCTGGCAGTTAGACATGAGACAGGAAAACCTTACACCTTAAATATTGACTCCAACCCAGATCAAAAGGCAACTAGTGAAGTAACTGTACCATTCATTGACTGTTTAGTGAACCAGGATGGAGGCCTCCATCTCATTCCTTTTGTTTTGCTCTGTCAGGAGGTCCCCATCCTGGAATGGGGGTTCAAGCCTTGGTGGTGCCAGTGCCAGGCCCTGCCAAAAAGGCTGCTGGAAGGTGACATAACAAGCTGAAGGAAAGGCAGTGGCAGCAGCCTTGACTGAACCACATCTCTTCAACAAATCAGCAGACAGCTTAGGTCTCCAGCACTGCTCAGCTAATGCCTCTCATCAGGAGAAAAAATTGATAATTTTCTTTTTTTCAGCTTAGAAAGAATTATGATTCCAAACTGCCATGATAAAAACCTCCGTGTTATTTAATGTAGTTAGAATCGGTCTTGCACAATTCAGCTGTGATCATATCCTCTTCCAGGTGCCTATTAGAGAAAAAAATACACAGGAGATTGCTGTACACACAGAAAGACAGCGAGAAAGTAAAAAAAAAAAAAATCATGTATGTGTATAAGATACAGGACACATCATTTCTATATAAGTATTATTTATATTTCTGTGAACTACTGAACTTCAATGTTTACAGAAAAGACTTTTAAAATATCTGAATGCAAATAGCCTGCAGAAAACCAAGGGTTTCTTCATGTCTAATTCTTAAATTAAGCATTTCAGAATGTGATTGAGGTATAATATCTTCTCTCACAAAGGCTGTGTATTAAATTCCTCACTTGCAAAGGAATTTTTATGGAAGGTTAATGCTTCCTGTAACATTTATCCTGGATAGTGTGGCTTCTCAATTTTGTGGGCTTTATTTCCTGCACTGTTACAAAGCTTTATCTTCACCATAATAGCTTAACAAATACATCTTCTGCCGATACAAAGGCAGCACTTATGTCTCAGTACCACCACACAGGTTAATTAAACACAAAACTGAAGCTAAAATAACATGTAGACTGGACATAAGATCCAGAAAGCAGATACACCAAGTTGAGGTTGTCATACCCAATACCACATAAACTTACCCAGCCAATACACTGCTCCCTGTTACACCAGTTAAATCTGAAGCAATTGCCTTTCAGCCTGGTACCTACTGTCCTCTTACATGTGTTGTGCTGGTTCAGCCATCATCATCATTTTATGCTGCCATCAGTTGCCTGATCACACAGGCCAATGCCGAACTCAGCAACATTACCTCTGAAGTCTTCTTTCACACAATCCTGCCATAGGGACTGTGGGCCCAGCTCCTCTGCTGCCCACTGCAGTGCCAGCATCGACTGCTGGACACAACAGACAGAGATGGCTCCCTCAGTGGCCCTTCACATGGAAGGACACCACTGAGAGAGCTCAGCAAGATGCAGCCAGCCCCAACAGAAGCCACACCCAACAGGAAGCTCCTCTGACTGATCTGCTTCTGGTTAAAGTAGCCCTGGCATTACCCACCACCCCAACCACAACCACCTGGGTGAGGGCAGAGACAGAGACACAGGTGGGCCAGGTTCTGCCTCCGGAACATGAAGCCAGTAAGAAAAACAAAATGCTCTGCTAGGTTGGGACTCATTCACAGGTCAACTCCAACTCGGGGCCCACAGCTCAGGCCCCAGCACTTCATTTTGCCACAAGACATGTATTTACTCACCTGCAGTTAAGAGTGGGACACTGGCATAAAACAAATTCTGGGGGCTGGGGCTCTCCAGCCACTGCAGAGTACTCTGGCCCAGAGCCACCAGGCATATACTGGAGTAGGGGGGACACCTACAAGTTCCTAGCCAGAAAACAAGTGTAAATGCAAAATAACATCAATTTCACTAATTGGGGATTTGGTTGTTGTGTAAAATGAGTACAGCTGGCATGCTGAGGTGTCAGACAGGGCTGCAGCAGAATAGCAACTAAGAGTAAAGTGTAAAATATATCAAGAAACGCACATGCAGTTTCATCTCATACTCTCATGCTAGCTGCTCTTTGAAGTTAGATAGATTTTTTTAAAGCATACTGCCATTTTATCAGGTAGAACTAGTAACATCAGTCAGCCATTACCTGTGACACTGGACAAGACACATGCCCCGGGACACACTACTCCAAGACACTGCTATCCCAGTACCTGCGCACCTCATCCAACACTGCAGAGCAACACTGTGGGACAGGCACTCATGCAGTGGGCAGTGATGAATGAACCAAGCCACAAAGGCATTATTTTGTCATGTGAATAGAATTGCTTCGCAGAAACCAGCTCTACACTTTTTTGTGGAAAACAAAAAAATAAATTAATGTAAAATAGCACTCACACACATGTAAGTATTTGTGGTTTAAACCTGACTTTCTTTATTCTTTCCACATACACTCAGCTATGGCATCAGTACAGGGACTGTGCAAGTATCCCCTACTCCAAACTGGCTAGTCCATCAAATCATCTTTATGTACGTTCTAGTGCCAGTCTCACTAACAAGAGGCTCCACAGTAGGACATTGTTCCTTCTCAACCCATGTAATGAATGCCGAGTCTAAACTTACTGTGCCAACATCATGAAATGCTTCCAAGAGGCAGGACAAGAGTCATGTTGCAGTCAGTGGCTATACACAAGATGACACAATAGTACCAAATCAGAGATGTGAGGATCTGCCACTCCTCAAAAATTCAACAGAACACTAAAAGTGCAAGCTTGCATTTAAGGATGCTATGTCTTAAACATGCTGGCTTCAGTATCAGTACAACCACACTTTAAAAACATGGTTTAGGCAAATGTTTGTACATAAATATACAACATGGTGGAGAAAGTGGCCAACAGGGACCCCATGCAGCTAGAGCAGGACCAGCAGGCAGCCCTACTCCAGCTCAATGTCAGCAGGAGACTGGGTAAGACTCAACAGGCCTTATCAGGGCACTGAGACCTATTGCAGGGCTCTGGTGGGAGAGATGCCAGCAAACTGATGTGGACCAGGGGATGCCACTAAGATATCAGGGCTGGAGCATTGACCTATTCAGACAGGCTGTGGGTCCAGGGCTGGTTCAGCGTGGAGTAGAAATGGCTTCAGGACCCCTGGCAGCACCAAAGTGCCTACTGGGAAAGGATCAATGAGACAGGTACAGGCTCTTCCCAGCAGTGCCTCATGGGATGTTGAAAAACAGTGGCATCAGCTGAAACTAGAGAGATTCAGGCTGGAGGTAGGGACACACTTCTTGCTCTGAGGATGGGCAGGCAGTGGAGCAGGTTGCCCACAGAGGTTGTGCTTCCTCCATGCTTGGAGGTTTTCAAGATCCAATGGAATAGAACTGTGAGGACCACAATCTCTTCTCATTGCTGAGCCTGCTTTGAGGAGAAGGTTAGACTAAAGATCTCCCAAGGCCCTTACAACCTGAATTATCCTGTGATCTTACATTATAAATGTCAATACAAATTTACACACATGTACTGGGTCTGGCTGAGCTGG
>VZZY01024487.1:0-25000 GCA_013400335.1 Eurystomus gularis | reverse complement strand
TATTCAATTTTCGTAACTGATCTTCACTGACTAGTGGAGAGTAGTCAGTCCTTCAGTCTTCCTCTCTTACATCCAGCATCTGGAATTCACAAGGGCTGGTCTTCAGATTAAAGATCGAAGCAAAGAAGGTATTCAGCAACTCTGCCTTTTCTGCATCCTCGGTTATCAGGGCTGCCACCTCATTTAACAGAGGGCCCACACTTTCCCTGTTCTTCCTTTTGCTACTTATATATTTTTTAAGAAGCCCTTTTTGTTCTCTTTTACTTCCTTTGCCAGTTTTAGTTCTAATGATTCGATGTAGTTCTATGTAATAGATTAGATTTAGTTTAATCTAATGATTTGGTTCTATGATTTCATTCATCATAAAAAAGTCTTCCTAATGTCCAGTTTAAACCTACCCTCTTTAGTTTAAAACTGCTGCCCCTTATTCTGTTACTACAGGCCTTGGTAAAAAGTCTTTCTCCATCTTTCTTACATATAGTGAAAGGCTTCAATAAGGTCTTCCTTGAGCCTTCTCTTCTCCAGGCTGAAAACCACTAAATTTCTCGTAAATAACCTAAGATAACCTGGTAACGGAGTAAGAAATGAAGGTATGTCTAGGGTGCAAAGATAGGAAGGCTGTTAGATTCTTTCCAAATAACTTTAAGTCAGCTTGGATCAAGTATTACTGTTTGTATTGACATTTGCTCTAAGGACAATACCTGAGTGTGTATCTTTGTGTCACCTGTTCCCTCCAGCCCATAGATTATCTGCCAGAGAAGCAAGCAGTTCCACAGTAGTTGCAAAATAGAGCAACAGATAGTCAAACCAGCACAGAGGGCTTGCATTTGAGTCCAAAGCGAAGTCAGAGCTACCATGTTAATTGAGACAAGTAGTAAGAAATGGTAGACACACAGATGATGTCTGAACTCTTCTGTGGAATCAAAGCTGCTCAGTAGGGTAAGGATTGATTTTACATGTTTCAGATGTCTACTTTATATTTCAAATTGTCTTCATCAGCTATACAGGAAGCCTAGAATGAGGAGCTCTGATGTAGGCATCTTCACTACATTTGCACCTGGTCAGTTGAATTCCATCTGATATTCCTCTCTGCTTGAAATCCTGTGCTTTTTTAAGAGTAAGAAATTACCTTAAATCTCATTGATCTTTGGTAGAAGCATGCCTCTTTAGCTTAATGGGTTAGCAGTTAATTAGTCACTTAGGAAGTGGGATATCTAGACATTCATTCCCCTGTCCAATAACACATTTTGAGAAAATTTTTCACCTGTCAGTCTGAAGGACACTCAGGGAGCAGGCACTTTGCTGCTGCTCTTATGCTGAAGCAATTTATATTTTATACCTAACAGTGGACCTATATGGGCAGAAGAAAGTTGCTCTGGAGGTCACTTTCACTTGTGTGGTGGATTAACATTGACTGAAAGCCAGGAGCCCACCAAGCCGCTCTATTACCCCCTTCCCCCCATCTTTCCTCTCCCTCCTCAGCAGAGCAAAAGGAGAAGGAAAATAAGATAGGAAAAAAAAACCCTTGTGAGTAAATCAAGAGCAGTTTACAGATAACAAAGCAAAGGAAAACAAAGATTTATTCTCTACTTCCCATCAGCAGGTGATGTCTGGCTCCTTCCTGGGAAGCAGGGCTCCAGTACATGAAGTGATTGCTCTGGAAGACAAAGGAATGCCCGTCTCCGTGTCGTGTGTGTCCCCCTCCCCCCCACCCCCTTTTTCCCTAGCTTTATAGTTGAGTCAACATCGTATAGTATGGAATATCCCTTTGGTCAGGTTGGGTCAGCTGCCCTAGTTGTGTGTCCCCTCCCAAGATCTTGCCCACTCCATCCCACTGAAGGGGTATGTTGGAAAGAGCCTTGGTGCTGTGTGAGCACTACTCAGCAGTAGTCACAACAAGGGTGTGTTATCAACACCCTTCTTGCTCCCAGCACAAAGTACTGTACCGTGAGGCCTGCTATGGGGAAAATCAGCTCAGCCAGACCCAATACAATTGGACACCACAGTGAAGAATCTGTCACTGGTTTCTTTACTCCACCCTCCATTTATATTTAAAATATCTATAAATACTGAAATATATTAATAAAATAAGTATACAAGCATATAATATTTATCTGTGTGTTTTATACACAAGATACCCCTTGGGCCTTTTCCAGGCAAACCAATCTCAGTTCTCCCAGCTTCTCTTCATATATCAGATGCTTGACCTAGTACCCTAGTTGTGGTCTCACCAGCACTGAGTAGAGAGGGAAGACCACCCACCTCAGCCTGCTGGAGGTGAACTTCCTAATCCAGCCCAAGAGGCTTCCAATCTTCTTTACTGCAGAGGCACGTTGTGATTCATGTTCAACTTGTCTACTAGGACCCTCAGGTCCTTTTCTGCCAACCTGCTTTCCATACAGTTGCTCCTCCCCAGATGAAAAATTTTGCATTTCTCCTTGTTGAAATTCAGGAGTTTCCTCTCTGCCCATTTCTGTAAAGGTGTCAAGCCTGTCAAGATACCTCTGAATGTTGTCTGAACTATCTGGTGCATGAACTACATCTAATTATGTATCATGCATAAACTTGCTGATGATGTACTCTGTGTTCTTATCCAGGTTGTTAATGGGGATGTTGAACAGTTTTGAGTCTACTATCTTCTAAATCCACCTTACAGTCAGCTTCTTTAGTCTGTAATTTATCTGATTGTCAATGAGGATGCTATAGGATATAGTGTCTAAAACCTTAATAAGTTGAGATGAACAACATTCACTATCCTACACCCATTCACCAAGTCAGTCATCTCATTGCCGAAAGCTATCAGGTAGGTTAGGCATGACTTGTCTTCATAAATCTGTGCACACTACTCCCAAGCACTTTCTTAGTTGCCTCATCACCTTTGCAGGAATCAAGGTGATGATGATCAGCCTGTAATTCCTTAGATCTTGCCCTTCTTGAAAATAGAATTGTCTTCCAGACCTGAGGAACCTCCTGCAACCACCACAACCTTTCAAAAGTAATTGAGAATGGGCTTGCAAGTGA
Source organism: Eurystomus gularis (assembly GCA_013400335.1). Taxonomy (NCBI): domain Eukaryota; kingdom Metazoa; phylum Chordata; class Aves; order Coraciiformes; family Coraciidae; genus Eurystomus; species Eurystomus gularis. The sequence goes on along the minus strand of VZZY01024487.1, from coordinate 21,979 downwards.
CATCAGCCAGCTCCCTTAGCACTCATAGGTGGTTTCTGTCTGACTTCATGGACTTGTTTATGTCCAATTTGTTTAAATGTTTCCTAACTTGAGCCTTCTCCAGTGAGGGCACTTCTTCCCTGCTCCACACTTTCCCTTTACTCTCAGATGCCTGGGACTCCTGAAGGCTGGACTTACCAGTAAAGACTGAGATGAAGAAGGCATTGAGTACTTTGCCTTTTTCCATGTCCTTTGCCACCACGGGCCCTGCTCCATTCAGCAGTGAATCCAAATTTTTCCCAGCCCTCCTTCTGCTCCACGTGTACTTGTAGAAGCCCTTCTTATTGCTCTTCACATCCCTTACAAAATTAACTCCAGATGAATTTTGGCTTTCCAAACCCATTCATACATGCTCAGATAATGCCTCTATTTTTCTCCTGGGTCACCTGTTTCTGCTTTGATCTCCTTTATGCATCCTTTTAATGTTTTTGTTTAATCAGAAGCCCTGTGTTCATCCATGCAGGGACATACATTTTAGAGTCCTGAACTTATCATCTCATGGTCACTGCAGCTTAGACTATCACTGACCTTCATATTCCCAAACAGTTTTTCCTTTTTTGTAAGTATGAGGTCCAGTAGACTACATCTTCCCATTGGGTCACTGATCACCTATGTTAGGAATTTTTCATCAATGTGCTGCAGAAACCCCCATGGTTTCTCTTGCCCTACAGTCTTATTCCTCCAGCAGGTATCAAGATGGTTGAAGTTCCCTAGGAGGAATAGGGTCTGTGAGTATAAGGTTTCTTTCTGTTGTCTAAAGAAGAGCTCATCTACTTCTTCTTGATCAAATGGTCTAGACATCCACTACAACACCACTCATACTGGTCTGCTTCCTAATCCTAACCTATAAGTTCTCAGACGATTTCTCACCCACATGCTGACAGATCCCCATGCATTGCTGCTGCTCTCTTACATAAAGGTTGATTCCCTGCTTTCACTGTTGCAGTCTGTCCTCCCTAAAGAACCTTTATCCATCCACCGCAACAGTCCAGTCATGATCTGAATGAAACCATAGCCCTCTAACATCACAGGGATTTCTAATTCCTCCTGTTTGTTCCCCAAGCAGCATGCATCATGGTACAAGCAATTCATAGAAGCATTTAAACATGCTAATTACCCAGAAACAGCACAGGAGTATTGTCCATAATGTTGTCCCATAGGCAGTTCCTTATTTATGTGCGTATACTTGGAGTGACTCCACCTCAGTCCTGCTCTGTTGTTTATAAGTTTCCTCTTCTTCATATCACCCCCATCCTCTGCTCATTAACTCTATCCACTACTTTCTTACATGATTATTGATCATCCTCTCCCTTCCCTGTTGCTCCTACTTTGCAGGTCTTTGGACAGCCTGTTAGTTAATATACTTTTGCCTCACTTAGTTGGATCACTTCTCTTCCATGAAGTTTTCATAGAAACCAAAACCCTGATTATGACACCAGCTCCACAACCAATTCTTGTCCTATAGGATCCAGCCACTCCTTCTCAAGCCTTTCACCCTGCACTGGCAGGATGGAGGAGAAAATCACCTGGGCCCCCATACCCTTAGTCATCACTCCCAGAGACATACTTGATACTTTCCAGGTCATCCCTGAAAGTATAATTGATGTCCGTCAGGAAAAGCAGTAGCAAGTAGTAGTTTGAAGATTGTTTAGCCTTATCAGCCTCTCTACAACAAGTGTGAACCTCCAGCAATCAGAAAACCTCCCTAGATTGTAAGTCAGGTTGGCAGATGTGAAACCCTATTGCTTACAGCAGGGCGTCTCCCACTATAGCACTCTCCACTTCCTCCTCGTGCTCCTGTGTAGTTCAGATGTTTCTTTTTACTGCGCTCTTAGTTCCTCATCAACTATAAGGGCAGTGAATCTAGTCTACAGAGGCAAGTCTTCAGTAGTAGAAGCCTGGTGCCAGCTTTCAGCCTTTGCCATCATGGGAATTTCCACTTGCCACTCTGACAGGCACAGACCCTGCCTGACCCTCTGCTACAATTGGAAGTTTGAGCCCTTGAAGCTGCAGTCTCTCAGAGAAGAGCTATTTAATTGCTTGCTTTTAATCTCTGATGCTGCTCAGTCTGCTGACCTCTTCCTGTAGCTCTTTCATTTGGGGCACAGCTTCTTGACAACTGCACAGCTGCTACAAGATGTAAGACCATCTGGCCTAACCTCAGTGAGATGTCCCAGGCACTCCCTGCAGCTTGAGATTTGTAGATCTGAATCTTCCTTCTGAAGATTTGTCTGGTTCAAGCACTGGATGTCACAGGGACAGTAGGTCTAACAGCAGCTGGGAACCATGCCCTGTCACCTGTGGCTTGTCATCATTGTAGCTAGGGACATGTGTGATGGTTGGTGCATAGCTGCTGGCACCTTCTTTGTGCTTTTCTGCACAAACGGCTGCATATATTAGCAGCCTGAGCTGCACAGACACTACTCACTGAATTGAAAAGGAAGTATGGCAAGACTGCAGCCTTCACCCCTGAATGTAATAATTTAAAAGTTAAGCACTTCGGCCCAGTCCATCATTCAAAGTGACTGACTTCAGTGCCTATCTTACCTTCTGAAGCAGTTTGTAGACAGTGTCCAAAGATTCCAAAGAATCATAGAATCATTGAGGTTGGAAAAGACCTCTAAGATCATCAAGTCCAACCACCAGCACAACATCGCCATGACCACTAGACCATGTCCTGAAGTGCCACATTTACGTGTTTTTTGAACACCTCTAGGGATGGCGATTCTTCCACTTCCCTGGGCAGCGTGTTCCAGTGCTTGACCAGACTTTCAGTAAAGTAATATCCAATCTAAACCTCCCCTGGCACAACTTGAGGCCATTTCCTCTCATCCTATCACTATCTACTCAGGAAAAGAGACCAACACCCACCTGTCTACAACTACCTGATAGGAGGTTGTAGAGAGCAGTAAGGTCTCCCATCAGCCTTCTCTTCTCCAGACTAAACAGTCCCAGTTCGTTCAGCTGCTCTTAATAAGACATGCTCTCCAGACTCATCACCAGCTTTGTTGCCCTTCTCTAGACCTGCTCCAGCACCTCAATGTCTCTCTTAAACTGCAGCAAGAGAATGATAGAACCAGATCTAAAACTGCATCTCATAGGTAGCTAGTGATATGCTAGGCACAGTGTTTTGGGGGATATTTTTTGCTTCATTTTTTTCATGATTTCCTGATAGTCTCCTTATCATAGTTTTCCCCTCAAATGCAAAAGTTGGCATATGATCTCTTTTTATATCACTTCTAAAAGAAAGTAAATGAAAAGATAATGGTTACCTGAAATTATTGTTCTTATTCAGAGAATGAGAGCTGCAAGTCAATTTCACCTTTACCTGAAAGGATAGTATTCTGTTCAGGCTGAAAGTACCTTTTTCAGGTGCTTACATTTTTATTTTTTTCTTATCAAGTGAGTGTTTGTTGAAAGACGCATATACTCTTCTGCTACTAGGCAACCTATTTTCAGGAAACGTCCTGTGGAGACGTAAAAAAAATAGACAATTGAATATATTGGTGTGTTTGGTTGTTTGTTTGTTTGTTTGTTTCTCTAGGAAGTTTGCATTCTCAGTCTTGTATTGATAAAATTTCATTGAAATTTACAATATATCCCACTACTATAATATTTTATAGTATTGTGGTGGGTTAACCTTGGCTGAGCGCCAGGTGCNTGGGCTGAGCACAAGTCCCCCACAAAGCCACTCTATCACCCCCCTCTTTTCTTCCTCTCTCCCTCCTCAGCAGAGATAAAAGGAAAGGGGAGGAAAATAAGATGAGAAACGAAAAGCAGTTTAATAATAATAAAAGGAAAGCTAAGTAAATCCACACGCAGAAGCCACAGAAAACAAAGTTTTATTCTCTGCTGGCCACTCCCTGGGAAGCAGGGCTCCAAGACGCGTAGCGGTTGCTCTGGAGGACAACAGAGTGGTCGCCCTCTCCTCCTCCTTCTCCCTAGCTTTATAGATGAGCTGACGTCATATGGTATGGAATATCCCTTTGGTCAGTTTGGGTCAGCTGTCCTGGTTGTGTCCCCTCCCAAGATCTTGCAGAATCATGACTTCCTTGAAGGTAACTAGATAAAACAACCGTGTTGTTTACTTCATTTCCCTTTCAAAGAGACATTAGATGGCAGCGATCTTTTGATTGCAGTTGAAGACTGTGCCTTGCAAGACACAACATATGAACACAAACTGTTTAAGGATTACTCAATCATCAAACTTTTTCTGCTTAATTTGTTGTGTTGGTTTAGTAAGAGCTGTGGCTGCGGGGTAGCCGATCCACGTGGCTGTGCCGCCGCTCCCTGCCCCCTCCCTCTGCTGCAGTTGCGGACAAAGAAAAAGAAGGTTTAAAAGTGCCTTTTTGAGTTGAGATAAGGAAGGTTTAATATATATATATATTTATATAAGAAAACAACATATAATAAGCATTTGCAGTTAACAAAGAAACCCAGCAGTAACAGTGATAAAGGAACAATACAAAAAGATTGATAACAGAGAGCAGCAAGGGAGCGAGCTCACCCAGACAACAGCCAAACACGAACCGCCCCCCCACCGGAACTGGCCCCGGGGCATGACATCAGCATGGTGTAGAATAACCTGGCTCCACTAAAATTAACCCTTTCCTGGCCAAACCAGGACACTTGTAAAACAGGATTTATTACCAATGGAAGAGGTAATAAAATAGAAGGATAGAGGGATTAGAAGGAAATAGAAGCATTTTGGCCATACTTTGTGAATTTCAGTTCTGCCATGTGTTACATCTCCAGTACTGAATTAGCTTCTAGACAGAACACTTTTTAAAGATTACTGCATAAATGCTCCAAATGTTAAGAAAAAAAATTAGACATCTTTAATTTATCAGCAGTGTGTTAACTGGGCCTTTTTCACTGTTGCTGTTCATTTTAGTTCTGCTCTGTATCCGATCCATATATTTAGTTGGCCATAAATTCTTCCTTTATGAGTCACTGTGCTTATTTTACAAAATTAACTTCAAATTAATTAAATAATTAAATGTACAACTCTTTCTGTTGAAAGACTTGTAATTCAATTATTCATGCTTAATCAGCCATTATACATCAGCACAAAATTATCATTGACAAAATTCAAAGAAATGGATCTCTTAACATCAAGAGATAACTAGAAATAAAATAACCTCAACCATTTAAATCATTAGCTCCAGAACTTTATCTCTGTGTTTCATTATTCCTTTTAAGCTCTGTGGATAGGATTCAGCCTGTCTGATTTCATTACCTAAGATGCCCTTAGTTTTTATCCTCCTAGTGAAAGAGCTGCACAAAGAAAATACATTTAAGTGGATAGGGTGCCACACCATGTGTCAGACAACGTTTACAATATTGTTACTCAACACATTTGTTGATCACTACTTCAGAAATGGGAAGAAAAAGCAAATTTTGTTTACTTAGTATTTTCCCACCATTGCAAATCTGTATAACCAGATCATGAAACAAAAGTGTATCAAAGAAGTATATAGACATTCAAACTATGAGATAGGATGCTATGGTGAATCCTGATATGTTGCACCTCTAAAACATAGCAATATAAGGAATACCAGGCTGCTACAAATAATGAGGTCAGAGCAATATATACACAGAAGGCTAGCTCTGATCGAGAGCACCATTAACAACACAACAACAAAAGACACATCAGGAAACTGTAGATAACAAAAGTAAGGAGTAGCTTACCAGAATTGCTGAACAAGGTAGAAATTACCAGGGTAACCACCAAATAAGCTTATAAAGTCTGCGAAACAATGGCCGGTAGGAAAAGAGTAAACAGAAGTGAGCTGTTTATTTGAAAGGGAATACCTGGTAAATGATAAGAACTTGAGAAGGGAGAAGATAAATACAAGGTTGCGGGAGGTCATCTACAGGAGGTCTTCTAAACATCCTGAGTGCTAAGAACAGCAGTCTCAAATTATTCAGATTTCCAGAATGATGGATAAAATTTCTCACAGACTACTCTGCAAATTTATCACCTTTTTATTTAAAAAAAAAATAAAGTGATGTAGTTCTGCTGAACAACTACAAAACAACATAAAAAATCATGCAAATAATGGATCAGCAGCATGTAGTTCTTTCTACCTGCAAAGAGTTTTTTGGCACAGCTTCCTGCACTACACACTAGACAAATACTAACTCAAGTGTAGTTGGGTATTTATAAGTACTCAAGCATTACAGCAGACACACAACTGAGCACAGTAAATATCTAAGTTACTGTGGCCAACGAAAGAGTTTGCAGGTACATATCTGACTCAAGAAGCATGTTTTTTTCTAAACAACTGAGTACTACACAGGGAAATATATTCAGAATGTGTATACAAATTTTATATGGATAGCTCAACATCTAGAACAGACTTTTACTAAACCAGAGAATAAAATTACCCTGGAAGGAGATTTATCCAATAATTGTGGCATTTTTTGGTAAACGCATATGGAAAATTGAATAGCTCTTTTGGGTATTTTGTTATGTTGCACACATACTGTATGGCACTTAGAGTGTCTCTCCAACTGTATGGCAGCAAGAGTCTGTGAATATAACCTCTTCTTCCTACAGGGCAAATCCCCAGAGTGGTTTGGCTGCTGGCACCTACTGAAACAGTGCAACTTTGCTACCTTGAGTCTGACCGCTGGGAAAGAGTAGTGTAAAAGAAGGTGAAAGAAGCCTCACCAAAGACCCATTCCCATACACTCAGGAGTTGCATGTAAGATCTAGATCTTAGCCTTGGTCCCTGCTTGAGCTACACTGCAAGTACTTTCATGCCTGGCCAAGTACCCCAGTAATCCTTACTCTGATCTGTCAACTTATTTTCCCAGCTTGACCTCAGATATGCCTCATCACTTCGTACTTCTCTGGTGATCTGGACTCCTGACTGAATCTTGTTATTCCTCCATCAGCCAAATAAGTAAACATCCAAAATCTTCTGAAGCTGCGCAGCCAAATCCTTCCAAGAATCCAGTGTTCAATGAGCACAGAAGATCCTTTGCAAGTTAATGTAAGCATAATTAGTACAGGAAAAATTAAAAGTACTTGCAAAATAGAAAGCTGGGACCTCAAGAGACCATTTAGAATATTTCCTGACTCCAAAGTAGTAGCAACTACACTATTCATAAACTGTTCTAATTTTACTGTGTTTGAAATTCATTTTATCTCAAAGAAGCATTGTCAGTTTGAAGGCTTGACTATTTTTGCAGCTGAATGACAGAAATTGCTTCTCCCTGCAGATAATCTCACTTGAGTAATTACTAGCAGATATTTTTGCATTCCGTTTGCAAATTTCTCCTGTATGGATAATCTGTAACTTCTCTAAGCAGTATCCACAGCCTTCATTATTCTTGTCACTGTAAGTTTTGCTTAATGTCTAATTACAGTTTCTAACTGACATGGAAAACAATATAATCTACATAATGTTCAGCTGTGTGTCTTCCATGCTGCCTGACAACAACTCTGTCCTAGAAAGACAAATGGAGAAGAATCACTGGAGTGTAATAATGTGACAGTCCTTCCTTCTGCTGTTAGGCACATCACAGTAAATAGTAAGTCATATCAGAGCTTATAAAACTAAATTATGAACCACTTCCTCACAGGATACCTGTGGCATAGATGCCATAGACATCAATAAAAGTTTATATTCTTCAAAGTTTTTTGCATGTTTTACCCAGTGATTCAAACTTATGAATCATGGAGCTCGTAAAGAGAAATCTACTCATGTATGGGACAAAGTAATGGTAGCTTGATCCAACAACATTTTTGAAACTACATTTGCCACCGGTTTACTGAAGGTGTATATTGTACAAAGAAAGACAATTTGACAGCAAGAAGAGTATTTATTCATAGCAGATTTACCTTACTACCACAAGCTGTGGGAGATTATTATCTTCAGTACATAAGAATTGACTTTTCTGAAACATTGAAGCCATCGCTCACAGAATATATGTTGCCCTTACCACAGCTGGCTTTCAGTGGTCTTGGATGAAGAACTTCAATAGAAACTAGTATATGAATTCAGCATGAACTGAGCATGTGATCTCATGTTTTAACCGAGGTGAAATATATATCTCTAAAAATTAAATTGCTAATAAAATCTGTCAAAATATTATAATAGAATCATAGAATGCATTGGGTTGGAAGGGACCTTCCAAAGTCATCTAGTCCAACCCCCCTGCAGTCAGCAGGGACATCTCTAACTGGATCAGGTTTCTCGAACCCCATTAAGCCTGGCCTTGAATGTCTCCAGGGATGTGGTCTCCACCACCTGGGCAACCTGTTCCAGTATTGCACCACCCTCATAGTAAAAACCGTCTTCCTAATGTCTAATCTACATCTACCCTTCTCTAGTTTAAAACCATTGCCCCTCATACTATTGCTACATGCCCTTGTAAAAAGTCCATTCTCAGCTTTCTTGTGGGCCCCCTTCAGGTATTGGAAGGTTGCTATAAGGTCTTCCCAGGGCTTTTTCCTGTCCAGGCGGAACAACCCCAACTCTCTTAGACGGTCTTTATAGGAGAGGTATTCCAGCCCTCTGATCATTTTTGTACTCTCATCTGAACTCACTCCATCAGGTCAATGTCCTTCTTGTGTTGTTACTTTCCCTATATATGTGTATATTATAGTGACATAAAACTGAGTCAAAACTCAGAATTTTTTTAATATAAAAAATGAAAATAAGAGGTAATCTGTAAATGCATGATTTCAAAGATTTTTCCGGATCTCTCAACAAAACCAAACCTCTACAAGACAATACAGCCGTTAATAATCATGGTCAAAAGTGTTATTTTCCTTTTTAGCTGATGAAAGTTGTACAAGCCAATACATATTTTTGCAGACAAATTAAAATGTAAAGGCAAGATACTTTATTTGTGTGAAGGAGTTCTTGTCAGATAAAACTGGAATTGTTTGCTTTCTGTTGTTATTCTCACTAATGAAAATTAAATTACACCCTTTTCTAAAGGATAATTATTTTTTTTTCTTTACTTACTCCATGTTGTGGCTTACACCCACCCAGCCAGCAACAAATCATCATGCAACCATTACCTTACTCCTACCCCACTCTCATGGGATGAGGGTGAGAAAACACAACAAAAGGATCAAGGGTCAAGTCAAAGGACAGGGAGGTCTCACTCACTAATTATGGCCGCGGGCAGAAAATGAACTCAACTTGGGGAAACAAAATCAATTTAATTTAAACAACAAAACCACCACCAATTTACCAATAAAACCAGAGTAGAACAACGAGAAATACAACTAAATTCTAAAAACACCTTCCCCCAACCCCTCCCCATTTCCTGGGCTCAACTCTGCTCCCTAATTCTCTACCGTCTCTCTCCTACACAGCGTATGCGGGCAGGGAATGGAGGTTGAAGTCAGACCATCACACATTGTTTCTGTCACTCCTTCGTCCTCAGGGGGAGGATTCCTTATAGTCCTTCCCTGCTGCAATATGGCCTCCCTTCCATGGGAGACAGTCCTCCATTAACTTCTCCAATGTGAGTCCTACTCACTGGGCTGCATATCTTCACAAACTGCTCTAGCATGTGTCTCTTCTGCAGGCTGTAGTCCTCCCAGTAACTGACTGCTCCAGCATAGGCTTATCTCAGAGTCATGGCCTTCTTTGGGTGCAGCCACTTGTTCCAGCTTGAAGTCTTCTACAGCCTGCAGGTGGACATCTGCTCTACTGTTAACCTCCATGGTCCGCAGGGGGACAGCCTTCTGTTGTACCGTGGGCTGCAGGGGAATCTCTGCTACAGATTACCTTTTCCCCTCCTTCCTCACTGACCTCGGTGTCCACATAGATGTTTCTCTTACATGTCACTCCTCCCCAAAACAAAAGAACTTGCCCAGATGGTTTTTTCCCCTCTTAAATATGTTATTCACAGAGGCTCTTTCACTGTCACTGACTGGCTCAGTCTTGTCCAGAGGTAGGTCTGACTTGGAGCCAGGGGAGCTTCTAGAAGTTTCTCACAGGAGCTGCCCTGTAACCCTCTTCTCTGCTACAAAAGCCCTGACAGACACAAAACTCCACAGGCTCCATGTAAAAACAGAATAGATAAGTATGCTCATTGACTGAAATTCTGAATGTTTCGCTACTCTAGGTAAAGCGTATATTTTTAAATGGAAATATTGTATTAATAATATTTTAAAGATGAATTATATTGATATCAAATGAATACACTGTAAAACATTTTTATAGAAAGATAAATACTATTATCACATTTCGTATCTATGGAAACTGAAATTTAAAAACTGATGTCAGTTGCATGAAGTTGCCTACAGCATTTTCTGTTTCTCTCTTTAGCTCGTTCTCTCATAAACTCTCCCAGCTGTCCCTCTACATGAAGAACTGACCGGAGAAATACACAGAGACTAACAGAAGGACAAGTGAAACTGGAGCAGCCACTAATGCCAGTGCCAAAAGCTTTACCACTGGTCACACAACTTCCATCACACAGAGCTCTCTCTGTTTCAGCATGGCTGGCTTTGTCTTCTGTTATGATCTTCAACAAAGAACGTATCGAAAAACAGAAAAAAAAGCTATTGGGCTACCTATGATAACTAACACCATCACTGGGATAAGGCTTTTGGTTGAGCTGGTGTGATTCTAGGATGGAAGTGCCAGAGCTCAAGTAAGAGATGCAAGACTGGTTCCTCCTTCTTGTTGTGCTAGATGTGGAAAGACTTCTCTTCCTCTTCCTCAAGTCCAGCCTGCAGTGAAACTAATCACAATTCTGCAACTACATGCTTTCTTTACGAACATGGCCAACCACCAGCAGGGTAAGAAAAGAGAGCTGAGCCTTCATGAGCACCATATACACACAAAGACTGCTCACGTACACATGAGCAATATAAATGGCCTAATCCTATTCTGACTACCTATTCAGTCTCAAAGCTTGCTGGCAGATCAAAGTAGTTAGGAAGGTAATTTAAGGAGAAGACAGAACAGATTGTGATGGTGAGGTGCAGGACCCAGCCAGACATGTACTTTGCAGCTCCTTGCTTAAATGCTACTGGCCCACTTTATCCTCTCTTCCCTCTAATTTACCATGTTTACTCCTATTTGATCTCCTTGATTCCTCTTTTAACCCCTCCTCTAAACATCCCATAAAAATAATTGTATCTCTCTGCAATCATCTTAAAACATCTCATAAGAAATTTTATGCAGTCTCTCAAGCCCTCTCAAAGGGGTTTTTTCTTTCTATAAGACCCATAATAATTTTATCAATTGAAAAGTTCTGGCTACACAACTCCAAGGTTACACTTGAGTGATTCCTCTAGTGGCCCTTCAGTCAGCAACCTGAGAGCTATGGTCCTTGTTATTGTCTCTACTTTTTCCTATTCGTGAGGGTTTGTGTGCTTGGTTTATTGTTTTTCTCATCCTTAAGGAAATATCCTAACAAATCAGGTGTTCTTACATTCCATATATCCTTAAGTTGTGGTATCTGTACAAAAGTGAGGTCTTCTGAGATAGTGTTGGACATGATCAGAAACTGTCATAAAGAGCAGTTTTGGGAGATTGATAAATAGTTCAAACAAAAGTATGCGGGAGACCAAATCTGACAGTACAAGTTACGAGAGTCAAGTGCCTAGACATACGTCTGGAAGTCTTTGTTATACCATTACACATATAGCCAGTATAGACTATATTGGCCAGACACATATAGACTCAAGAATTAACATCCAGTCCAGAAAGAGCCAAGTTTTTTGTTCTTGTCCTGACCATTGTCCATTGACCCTTGTACATTGGAAGCAGATAATGTCTTCTTATAACATCCTTTAACACAAGCTGATCTTAAAAAATGCTTCAAGTAACATCAGAAGGAAAAACACCTTCAGTCAGCCCTCATTTCCTAATATAAGGAAGTTCATACAACAATCTTGTTATTCTCAGTCCTGAGAATATTATTATTATTTAGCTGCCATAAGGATTTTAGAGGAAGGTAAATATTCCTGGAACATGGCAATGTAGGTCTGGAATGTGATTGCATAAGACCTTGTATTTCGATCCATAATCTCTCAGGTTGCATCACATGTGCTGACACCGTAAGTTTTTGTCTGATGATGAACATAAAGACACTTTAGAGTATTTTTCCAGTATTTAGCTAATCTGTATTTTTTTGCTACCATATTTTCCACATCCAATGGATCTTCATATACGTTCTAACTTTCACATATTCACTTTATCTCTAAATTTTCCAATAATATGTCTATCATAGCTTATGAACAACAGTCATAATGCTTGTGACAAGGTTTATCTTTCCTAATTTTAGCCATCCTTATCTACATTTGAGCTGGTCACACTACTGGGAAAACACGGTGAATTGCAGATTTAGGTTTCTGTAATGTAGTTACAAACATTCAGATAAATCACACCTTTTCTATTTCTGTGACATGAATCAATTACTGATTCATATCTAATGTGGTCTATCATAATGTCTGTGGTGGGTAAACCTTGGCTGAACACCAGGGGCCCACCAAGCTGCTCTATCATCCCTTCCCTTTTCTCTCCCTCCTCAGCAGGGCAAAAGAGGGAGGAGAATGAGATGGGAAGAGTGCTTGTGGGTAAAACAAAAGCAGTTCAATGAGAATAGAGCAAAGCTAAGCAAGTCCACACATGGAAGCGAAGACAAAGATTTATTCTCTACTTCCCATCAGTAGGTGATGTCTGACCCCTTCCTGGAAAGCAGGGCTCCAATACATGTAGCAGTTGCTCTGGAGAGCAAAGGAACAGCCCTCGCCTCCTCTTCCTTTTTTCTAGCTTTGTGGTTGAGCTGACGTCATATGGTATGGAATATCACTTTGGTCAGTTTGGGTCAGCTGCCCTAGTTGTGTCCCCTCCCAAAATCTTGCCCACTCCATCCCACTGAAGGGGAATGTTGGAAAGAGCCTTGGTGCTGTGTGAGCACTGCTCAGCAGCAGTCACAACATGGGTGTGTTATCAACACCCTTCTTGCTCCCAGCACAAAAACACTGCACCATGAGGCCTGCTATGGGAAAATCAGCTCAGCCAGACCCAATACAACATCCTACATCACGGTCTCTATCCACCTGTTACATGTTGGCATTAAGTTTTCCCCCTTAGAGTGTAGTTATCTTTGCATTGATATCTATTGACCTCAGATATTTTTCTTTGTATTTTGCTTATTTTGAAGTGCAAATCTGTCCCCCACTGGTGGTGGAATATCTTAAAAGCACTTAATAATCTCTGGAAAAGGTATATTTAGTGCTTTTTTTGTGATTTCTTCCTGACCCCTCTTTTCAAGGATATTGAAAGGAAAACACTTGAATAGATAGAGTTTTCACATCTTGTTTCAACAGCAAAGGCTGAGAGTCTTATACAATACATAAGGGAGATACAGCCTGGGAAATTCCCTCAAGATTTTTTCCTCACCTCATGCAAAGACTCCTCTTGAGTTAAAGTGATCCATTTTCCCTCTTATTATGTCTCCTATAACCAACAAAATACACTGGTTTATGCTCATATCAGCCTGACTGAATGAGAGAAATACTGTATAATGCTGCTAATGGTACTTAGTTAATGGAGGGTAATGGAGCAGAAAATATGTTCATTACTGAAAATGTTGGAGAAGAGATGCTATTATATTGTTAGCCTACCAGATCCCAAATGACTAAAATTATTTGTGGAGTGCAGGAAACATTACTAGGATTTCGGCACTACACAATGACTCACTTAAAAATGCCCTTTGTCCTTTTAATTTTCTTCTCTTTACCTGGCATAAGGTTTTAGAATCACTACATTTTGCCCTTCATTTTGTGAAGATTTTTACAATTTCGCTCTAGAGCAAGACTTAAAACTCTTGTTTATAATGAAAATCTGTATACAAACATTCTTAATCTTGTTTTACACTTTTGTAGTGTACAGTGTTTAACATGGCATTTATTATAATTAAGATCAATTTTAAAAAGCTAATAATAAATTGTCATAAGTTTCATTCAATACAAATCTCTGGAAGAGGTGGAACATTTAAATTTATTTCTATTGTATAACATTTTCATTCTTCTATCTGTGTAACTTATAACAAAAATAAATTTGCTTCCTAAATCTAGTTAACATAAAAGATTGGCTTTTCATTATGTAGTGTAAGGGAGCAAAAATTTTTTATTGGGTTAACTGCTAAAATTGGGGGAAGAACCCCTCATCTTTATGAAAGTGTAATGAAGCATGTGACATAATTCTTGTTTTATTGTACATAAAAAAAGAAAATAAAATTTTGTAAGTTTCTGAAGCCTACTTTCTGCTCTCATTTACTTCATTTTGAATAGGAATAGGCCCTATAAGCTTTTTGACTGATAGGCCATTTTATGCAAGTAATACTAAAAGTGAAAGGCAGAAGTATTTAATACAATCCTGTCTTAATCACTTCACATTGATTTTCTTTAAGTGACTGTCACAACATGCTTGCAAATGTATCCAAATAAGATATATTAGCTAAGGGATCATGGCAAGTGAAACTGCCAGTAAATGGTGGTTTAACTTTGCTACTTCTCAAAACACTTTGATGCTCACAGTAGTCACTGGGTGTTTCACATTCATGATCTTCTAGAGATCATAAAAAATAAAGACTTGATGTAAGGAATTTCTGGTTTTATCCATAACCTACTGACATTAGAATGAAAATGTGTAGCATTTGACTGCTGAGGCAGTGGAGAAAAAGGCCTTAACTGAATTTGTCCATCTGGAAACTTCCCACATATTTGATTTAATTTCTACTCAAATCATGCAATTTGGAGAAAAATTACTAAACTGTAAGATATTAATATTTTTGTACATTCCCATACACTCCATGAAATAATCTCTATGCACATGTTTATGTGGGAAAAAAGTGCATAAGAGTATAAATAAAATATATGAGTATATTTGCAACAATATTAGTAATGTTGACTTTTTTTTATTTTCCCAACAATTTGGTTATAGCTATGTAGCCTAAACATTAAGCTACTTAATCAGCAGTAGTACAAGGACTTGTGTAAACCTGATAACCACAATCCTAGATTATGAAGAAGAACTAACCAGATCCAGATGCAACAGCAACGAACTGTAACACACCAGGCAAGGGGCCAGCTTGTGACCATATTAGGAGAAAGACAAGTAAAATTCACTGCCTGGGACAACTAGAGACCACCCAAGACACCTCCAGAAGCCTGTAAGACATATGCATTAAGACTATATAAATATAATTAACTCTAGGATATATGATTAATAAGTATGATCTTTCTAGGAAATGTGACGTATATGTGTATGTTGAAGCAATATAAGGTGTAACTAATGCAACCTGTAGTGTGCGTAATATGAGGAACAATCCCCTGTACACCTGGTGCAGAATAAAGTAATGCGTGCTTTCTAACACTAAACTAAGCGATAGAGAGTTCTTCATTTACCAGATCTTTGTAACAGCTACATCCCGTCCACCCTTGAACCTTAACTCTGATGGATGAATTTGGAGCTTTTTTGCCCTGGATTCCCTCTTAAGTTAGTGAAGTAATTTTCTGTATCTCTCTATATCTTTGATGGACATAAACACAGTCTATAATGAGAAAATTTAGACATTAGGCTTCTATATTAACCTCCTAAAGTAATTAGTGTAAATCCAGCTATCACTAAAGAAGAGCTAATACACTGTGAATTGTAAACCTAGTTTTCTATATACTTGCATATAAAAATCTTTAGTTTTCTGATCATTTTATACATGTACTTTTGGATGTTATTAAAATCAGAACTTTAAAAATTAAGTGTATTTTTCAAGGCTTCAGAGGTGTCTGGGGTTTTCCTGTTTCGGTGTCAATATTTTCTTTTCTTATAGAATTTCATCCACTTTTTTTTTCCACTGTAGTGTGTTAGCCATCTTTGTTTTGTTAGAAAGACTTTTGGATCACTTAAAAATACACCAGCTCTTCACTGGAGCACTGGGGCTTTGAAAAATGAACAACGTATTTTGAGGCTTTTCTTGAGATGAAATTGGTATTTGCTAAACAATAAAGCCAGGAAAGATTTAAAAAGATTAGGAAAAAAGCCATATAAACAGTTCATAGTATTTTACAGGCAAGTTATACTTTATGTATTTATACTGGATTGTATCAAACTGTGTAACCAGCAGAACTAGGGAAGTGATTGTCCCCCTGTACTCATCACTGGTGAGGTCGCACCTCAAATGCTGTGTTCAGTTTTGGGTCCCTCACTACAAGAAGGGCATTGACATGCTGGTACATGTCCAAAGAAGGGCAATAAAGCTGGTGAAGAGTCTAGAGACCAAGTCTTATGTGGAGTGATGGAGGGAACTGGAGTTGTTTAGCCTGAAGAAAAGAAGGCTGTGGGGAGACCTTATGGCTCTCTAAAACTGCCTGAAAAATGGTTGTAGCGTTGTAGAGTTCAGTCCCTTCTCCCATGTAACAGGTGATAGGACAAGAGGAAATGACCTCAAGTTACTCCAGGGGACATTTAGAGTGGATGTTAGGAAAAAGTTCTTCACAGAAAGGGTCGAAAACCACTGGAACAGGCTGCACAGGGAAGTGGTTGAGTCACCATTGCTAGAGGTATTTAAAAGACGTGTAGATGTGGCGCTTAGGGATGTGGTTTATTGGTGACCTGGCAGTGTTGGGTTTCTGGTTGGACTTGATGATCCTAAAGGTCTTTTCCAGCCATAGTGATTCTATGATTGTATGATACTATGATTTTCTAGTGTTAAGAAGTAAAATATTTTCAAGTTATTGTTGTAGAGCAATGGAGTACAAATAAATGTTTGGGTTTTTTGTTTGTTTATTTTCAGTCAATGTTAACTAAATTTCTAAAATTTTACATGTTTCTTGTTTTATCTGTTTTGTAATGTTATTTCTGACATTGAGAAAGAAAAACCTCAATTTCTACAACAATTGTTCTAAACTGAACCTACAGGTAAAATAGCTTGTGCTTGAATTGTATAGTATTGCATTCTCAAAGAGCTTAAAAAACCCTAGGATCTAAGATGCTTTTACAAACTCAGTAATTTCATAATGTATATTCATAATTCATAATATTGAAATTCTGGGCCTTTTAGTTATTTTCGACTTTTCCCCTCTAAAATTTCTTAACTTTTCCTCTTTTTTTTTGTATTTCAAAGTAAAAAATGAAGTATGAAAAAAATGCAAAGAAAAGTATTTTAAGCGTTGTATGATCTTGAGGTCCAAGGCTTACTGAACATTTCCTGGAGTTATTAACATTTTTTGCTCTAAACCCTTGCTCCTCAACATCTCAATGAAATACTGTGTTTCAAGGCCTTCTCAGGTTTTTTAGCCTCCCAAATTCATTCACATGATTCAACAGAAACCTTTCAGAAAATTCTTCATTTATCCAATCATTTTTCCAAGACAAATTCTGTTGGAAATTCTGTCTAAAAACAGGCACTCTACTTTTAGCAAACAAGACAGGCAGGATGTCGGAGTTACTTCCTATTTGCCTATATATTCTGGTTGAGTAAATAGAAAAAAAAATATTGAAAGTGAAAATAATTAATAGGTGCTTAAATTTTTGTAAAGATGTCTGAATTGTAAAGGTATTGTAAAGAAAGCTAAGTGAAAACCTCTCACTATTCCAGAAAAAAAATCTTTAGGAATTTACTTTTTTCCCAGGATGGAAAGACCCAGCTCTTAATAAGATGAACTTTGAGCTAAAAGGAACTAACCACAACTGGATACAAGGAAGATCATTCTCAGAATTTTATGGCTAAGCATCTAATTTAACTTGAGCTATGTGATAATAACTTCATTTTGCTAAGCCCTGTGAATGTACTTGTCTGTGAGACAGAAAGAGATGTCCATATATCTGACTGTTGCAAGACAATGATACCAGCTGTCAGGGTTCAATTTCACTTATTCAATGAGAGGCAATCTGACTCTACTGTGTATGTCAATTAATTTTCATGAATTTCCAGCCTTGATGGAACTTATTACTTATCACTCGAGTGTCCAAGCTGATTTTTTGTTTGAATATCAGAATATTCAGTGAACTTCCTTTTTACTGCCTGTCAGTCATACTTTATCTGTAGATGAATAAATGCAACATTTTACATAACATGCTAAGCTTTTTTTTTTTCTTCTCTTTTCCTTCTGGACTCAGGGAAGAACAAATGACAAGAATATATTCTGCCATTAATGATAACTAGTATCTCATACTCATACTAGTATCTCATTAAAATTTATAAAGTATCTTACACTTGCAAAAAAACCAAAATTCTTTTTGTTACTGCACATGAGCAAGCACCAGAGACTTTCAGTCATAAGCAGTTACAATTAAACATAAACAACCACCTCGTCTAGGAATCTCTTTTTACACATTATATGTTAGATGGAGTAAAAATAATAACTAAAAGCTCCTTCTGAGACTTCTGGGAGTAACGCATGAAGTCATACAAGTATCATGCTTTGAAGAACACTGTTTGCAAATCACTATAAAAGAAGTGAGAACATGCCCCCAAAAAAAAAAGTAAAAATTTAATTTATTTTTTACTTCCATTATTGGACTGGTAGCTTTTACTATTGATTCTTTTGCTATTGAGTTACAGTTATATGTGTATTTGAACAAACTTTAATTAAAGGAGTTACAATTAACTCAATTCCTATTCTGCTTCCATTCCTCAACTTCCCAATGCCCTTATGAAGGGCTGTTATCTTTACATAGTTTATGTTTCAGTGCTTACTGAAATAATCTTGAGAACTTGTCTTCTAGGAAGTTATAAAATCATATTTTTTCAATGATTATACTTTTTCATTAACCATATCAGTATGTATCAATCATTACTAAGCTAATATGTAAAGTCATATGGATAATTATTTATTATAAATTGTTTCCACAACAGAAAACAGCAGAGGGAGTAAAAAGAAGGAAAATTAGTTTGAAAATATTTTTCTCTGGAAAATTAGAAAAAATAATATTTTATACTGAGTATTGCTTTGGGTTTTTCATGTGAATTTAAGACCTGTGTTATCTGATTGTAGGCAACTTCACAGGAAAAGTTTCAAAAAGAAAAAAATAATGTTTAGCTTAGAAAATTTTGGAATCTTTTTAGCCTTTATTTATCAGTGCTCAATGTCCTATCCCTAAAATCTAAACTGTCCATTCAAAAGCATGCCTGTTGGCCTTGTTTAGCTGACAAGATTTCTGCCCCATATTATCTGTACCGTCTGGAAGAAACTGTATAAACTAAATGTGATTTTCTCCTAAGAGAATAAAAGCATGCTAGGCAGGTGTCAGAGTTAGTTATGTTTCTGTGACATGGTATGCTGGTTTTGACTGGGATAGAGTTAATTTTTTCCATAGTAGCTTGGATGAGACTATGTTTGGGACTTGTAAGGAAATACTGTTGGTAACACAGGGATTGCTGAGCAGCATTTACATGGAGTTAAGGCCTTTTCCGCTTGTCATATCACCCTACCAGCAAGTAGGCTGGGAGTGCACAAAGAAGCTGGGATGGGACACAGTCAGGACAGCTAACCCTAACTGACCAAAGGGATATTCCATATTATATGATGTCATGCTCAGTATATAATGCTGGGCAAGTAGAAGGAATGGGGACATGTTCAGAGTGATGGAGTTTATCTTCCCAGGTAACTGATAGGTGTGATGGAGCCCTGCTGCAGGCTGAACACCTGCCTGACAATGGAAAGTGGTGAATGAATTCCTTGTTTTGCTTCACCTGCATGTGCAGCTTTTGTTTTTCCTATTAAACTGTCTTTATCTCAACTCATGAGTTTTCTCACTTTACTTTTCCAGTTCTCTTCCCTATCCCACCAGAAGGGAGTGAGCAAGTGGCTATGTGGTGCTGAGTTGTTGGATAAGGTTAAAACATGGCACATGGATTTTTGTGGAACTAAGTGCTATTCCATGGAAGTTTTTTAGATGAGCAGTTTTTCTGGAGTTGTGCTTAATAAATGGAACAGAAAAGAATAATGCTAAAGCCTGTGTAATCTTTAACACATTTTAGGAGCAAGAGCTTTCTGTATGGTGTTCCTGGTTCATGTCAGTAAAAAGTTCAATGGTGGCTCCAACTCTCACTTTGTGTGAGAATTACACAAAGTAATTGTGTACAATTAACTACATTAAGAATGAAGTCTGAATATGTGTGCACCACAATTAAAATATTTTACCACTTCTGCCTACATTTTATTTTTTCTCTAGCTTCTTCTTCTGAGATCTTTAGTGTTCTTTTGTTGTATGGTTGAAATCACAAGATGACTTGATAAATTAAAACACCTGCCTAAATATTAATATTCTTTCTTGAGGGCAAGCAAGCAACTCAAAAACTCCAGCAGATATTTTAGAATTGGGCTGCTTGAATTGGACTGAAACAATAAGCATTATAAACTTCAATGCCTGATCCTTGGATTAAAGAGGATAATAGCCTGTTAAAAGATATAACTGCAGATGAATATAGAGTATAGTAAGTAAGAAGCAGGAAGTGAAAAACAAAGTTTAGGAAATATTTAGGAGGAAATGGAGAAGAGACAAAACTCAGGATGTCTTTTCCTAAAATGTCAGTAAGTTTTGAAGGGAATACATAAAACATGAAAGAAAAGGAATCTTCAGTTTCTGGTTTTCATTATTTTTTTTGCCATCCATGCACTTTTTGGTTGTTAACTAAATGAAATTTTATTTTGAAAAAAGCCAGGTTTCTGAAAAATGATAATGTATTTTTAGAGCAAATAGTATGGTTGGAGAAAAGTGACCCACTGTCTGAAAAAAAAAAAAAAAGAAGATCAAATTCAACATAAGTTAAGGTTGGGAGGAACTGCTCTGCTTTAATCAGTTAACTGATTAATTAATTCATGCTAATTCAGATGTCCTCTCTTCAGGTTATTTTAAGCACCTAATGTCAAAAGCTCTGACTGTGATTTACTACAGTTGTTGGAAGCTGCATTAAAAAAGGTACTGAAATAATGTAAAGAACAGCTTGCATGGTTCGGCCATGACATCAAGTGGTTTTATTACAGTTGTTGATTATGGCTGGCCATTAAAACCTCTGATTATCTGATTTCATTTGAGAGGGATTTATTTTTGAAATACCTGTTGTTTACATACAGAATTTATTTATTTATTTATTTGAGGACATGGAAGGAAAAATGACCCCCTGGAATAGTCAATGACATCTCATTTTGGTTGATAAAGGTGTATTATCAGGCCTCTGTGACCTCCTATTTGGAGCAAGAATTCAAATCAGCATTTCCTATGTTGCAGCTAGATCTCAGAGCTCTGTGCTCTAGTAATTTGGACATAATGTGTATAATCTTCTCTCTTGTATTTAATTAATTAAAAGTTCAAGTGGATGAGTGGATTTCATTCACCCTTGTTTCACTGCTTCAGATTTATGTATAAATCTATCTTTTCACTTTAGGCTAGTCTTTAGTCAAAAGAGCATAATAGATGTCTGAGACCTACTTGTTCTTTTCTAATACCTATAAGGGAAGCTGTTATAGTTTAGATTAAGACAATGAAACGTTACATAAATTAAACAAGATTTGTAAACTATGACTTAACAGGCTACTAGAAAGCATATTTGTTTATAAAGCACCTGACTTTGCTGACATTCTTTGTTACATTTTGAGAGTCTGGTTTCATTCTCATATGTGTGACAATAAATTACAAAATTTGCAGATTGTTCCTCAAACACAGTTTTACTTTTACAGATCATTGCAATAGTGACTGACCCAGTTTGTGGTACAACGTATTATCAGAGTTTTATTTCTTAATTAATGTGTTTATATTACTTTATTAAATTATTAGCTACTTGATTTTGTTATATTTTCACAGAATTACAGAATGTTGGGGGTTGAAAGGGATCTCTGGAGATCATCTAGTCCAACCCCCCTGGCAAAGCAGATTCACCTAGAGCAGGTTGTATTGGAAAATGTCCAGGCGGGTTTTGAATAACTCCAAAGAAGGAGACTCTACAG
>VZZY01024484.1:53079-99795 GCA_013400335.1 Eurystomus gularis | reverse complement strand
GGATGGCATCCCTTCCCTCCATCCTTCCCTCAATTGTGTCGGCAGCACCACACAGCTTGGTGTCATCCACAGACTTGCTGAGGGTACACTCCATCCCACTGTCCATATCACCAACAAAGATGTTAAACAGCACCAGTCCCAATTCTGATCCCTGAGGAGCTCCACTTGTTACTGGCCTCCACTTGGACATCGAACTGTTGACCGCAACTCTTTAAATGCAACCATCCAGCCAATTCCTTATCCACTGAGTGGTCCATCCATCAAATCCATGTCTCTCCAATTCAGAGATGAGGATGTCATGCAGGACAGTGTCAAACACTTTGCATAAGTGCAGGTAGATGTCGTTGGTTGCTTATCCACTGATGCTGTAACTCCATCATAAAAGGTTAGTAAATTTGTCAGGCACATGACATGGAATGTGATGTGGAAATTAATTTTCTTGGTAACTAAAGGAATGTTTCTATTAGTTGTGATTTGCAGAAAGCAGTTTGAAAATGCGATGTGAGCACTTTCAGAGGTCTCGGAAGCCAAAGAACACCTTTTAGAGGATTTAGGGTTTTTACGTACCTCATCACTGTTCATGTCAATCTCATTACTTTTCTGGGCCTAACCCATGATCTTGTCTGCATGGGTATATATACACAGCAGTAGGAGGACTGGGAAAATATTTCCATGTGTTTCCTCTTCCCTAAGGTTCATATTAAAATACAAGAATGTTAAATAGCCTTAATCCTTCTCAATTATATGTGTGCGCAGTGGTTTTTGATCCTTTTCTATACATCAGAAAAAAAAAAAGACTTCAACTAAAAAGAAAATTTCCTTTAAATAGACATTTTTTACATGCAGCTTGTGGGCAGCCTTGCATGGCAGCTCATGGAAAGCATGTGCTTTTTACTCAGTTGTTAGAGAGAAATGTGTCACTGCCATGGCCTGTCACCCAGCCACAGGGTACAAGCAACTATTTTGGCAGATACTCGTGCTCTTAATTGTATGGCAGTTGTGTTGGAGAGAGAGCTTAATATGTACTGGTCTCATTCCCCAGAGCAGCTCAGTGGTAGGTTAGCACTGCGCAGCAAAATGATGGATGGGGTAAGAAGGAGGTGGGCAGCGTGGTGTGGGATTAGTGGCATTGTGGTGGGATGTGATGTAGAGACGGAGTAAGGAAGATGGGGATAATCAGGAGGGGGGTGAGTGTCCTGATAAGAAATGGGGGAATGTCATTGGTTTATGGATAGAAGAACTGCAGTGAGGGGAAGCACTCAGAAGGAGACTTGACCCAACGCTGACTGATTTTCAAAGAGGCCATTCACTCCTTTGATTTGGGAATACTTAATTTAGAGGTTACCTTTAGAGAGGGCAATTCTTTACTTCATTTTATTTGAATGCTTGTGTTGGATATTCAGGGAAGCCAGCTGGAACAGTACAAATGAAGACAGACTCAGTCTTGACTTGGTTGTGGCAGCTGAAAATGGTTTATGATGTCTGAATTGTGATGATATTATACCACACACAAAAATACTGTGTAGCTCTGCTTTGAAGTACTGAGACAAAAAATGTCGAAGTACAGATGTTTGACATTTGCCACATTGTTTCATATTTTGCCATGTGAATGTTAGCACTGTTCTAAATCATTTTGGTGACTGTGACTTTTGAGCATCTTACAGTTCCCAGGAACAATTTGTTTCTGAGATGTCAGTGCCACATTATCAGTTCTCACATACTGCAGGAAAAGACCGTTCTAACCTGGTCTTCATTTACATTCGTGACTTTGGTACTGAATGGGGATCAAGTGGTTATGGGGTGGTGAAAGATCTGTTCCAAAAATTTTCTGCGTACATGGTTACTATGATGTATTCTTTCGGATAAGCATGTTAGACCAAGCAGATGATAGAAACTTCTCAGTGGTAGGTAAGGTCGTTTTGTTGATTGCTGTTGTGGAGTAAGGCATTGCCAGTGGTCCTGATAAACAGAATGACTCAGGCTGAGATTTAATTTTTTCAATCCTTACCATTCCAAATTAGACACTAAACGAAGCTATTTACCACTTTGGGAATCCTACATACATTTACTTATAATATGAGAGTGTATGAGAGGAAAAAAGTCAGAACAATTATTACAGAACGATTTTGCTCTGGTCTGCTGTACAACCTTGAATACTTTGTAAATTCTTTTAAAATAGTTTAACATCATCCTTCCTGTGCTGGTTTCTGTACCTCAGCCAGCTTACCCAGCCATTCCTTGGTCATACCTGTATCAGAAATGGTGTGACCAGCAGGAGTAGGGAGGTGATTGTGCCTCTGTACCCGGCACTTGTGAGACTGCACCTTGAGCACCATGTCCAGTATTGGGTGCCACAGTACAAGAAGGACATTGAGGTGGTGGAGCAGGTCCAGAGAAGGGCAACAAAGCTGGTGAGGGGTCTGGAGAATATGGCACATGAGGAGCGCCTGAGGGAACTGGGATTGTTTAGCCTCAAGAAGAGGAGACTGAGAGGAGACCTCGTTGCTCTCCAAAACTACCTAAAGGGAGATTGTAGCGAGGCTGGTGCTGGTGTCTTCTCCCAGGTAACTAACAATAGGATGAGAGGTAATGGCCTCAAGTTGTGCCAGGGGAGGTTTAGACTGGATATCAGAAAGAAGTTCTTTACTGAAAGAGTGGTTAGCCATTGGAACAGGCTGCCCAGGGAAGTGGTGGTGAGCACCATCCCTGAAGGCATTAAAAAAACAGGTACATGTGGCACTTCAAGACATGGTCTAGGGGTTAGGGAGACATTTGACAAAGGTTGGACTAGATGATCCTAGAGGTCTTTTCCAACCTAAATGATTCTATGATCCCTTATACCTGATTTCCTATCGCTACCAGAAACACAGGCCATCATGGAGGAAATCAAAGTATTTTTTGTTCAAGTACCTTTGTTACAGTTGGGATTCAGCTATAGTAGATGCAATGTTCTGGAGGAAGTTAGACACAGAGAGAGACTAATTGAGAAGTGATTTTTTCCAGCTGATAATGAACAACTTCCACAGATGGAGTGGTACTCCTGATCTGTTCCCTGTAGACATGCATATTAGATGCTCTTGGTTCATTCACAAAGATAGCTGAAAGCTTAATTAAATGCTGGAACCTGAAAGGATTTATCTTGCTTTACACTTTCAAATATATTCCCCAAATGCTGAAGATGAGAGAAGAGCAGAGTTAGTTTAGAGATGCATTCACCGCCAATTTGCTCTTTCACTTCACACGGGAGTTTTGAGCCCACCGATCAGCAGAAGACAGTGTGCGTGTGCTGCATCTTCATCTGTCAGCATGGAAAGAGCTATACTACACAGCTTTACTCAGCTTAAAGGGAATCCTTTAGGATGACAAGTTTAAAGCCGGTTATCATTTTTTACAGCTGGTTTTGGGGAAATAAAAGGAAAATTGCTGCTCTAAGTCAAAAGCTGCTCACTGCTGCAAGCAGATATTTGAGCCAGAGAACCTTGCAGTCGTGGTTTATCATTTAGATACGTGGCTGACTTTGTACATCTGAACTTTGAATTTTTAAAAAGTTGCCCGGGAAGAAAGTCTTTACGGATTTATTGGCTGAATATATTAACAAACCACAGATGGTGTCAAAGAAGTGATCTAACTATGAAAGGAACAAAAAAGGTCTGGCAGTCTTTAACTTAAAGCAAACCAATTGAAAAAGCAGCATAACCTACACTAGAACAGCCACATGGGTAAATGTGTGTTTCAAGGCATTAAGGTTATCACTGTGTCATGTTGTATAAAATACTATGTTCCAAGAGATGAAGAGGAGTTAACTGTAGAACTAAAAACTTGGCTTTGGAATCTTAGTCATAACAATGCTGTCTTAAGCGTGGCAGTTTCCCCCCCCTTATTTTCTGTTTTTCTTATTTGTAAAGTTAGATGACATTCCATAGCAAATTATGGCAATTTCCAAAGTAGGGCGTATTTAGAACTAAATAAATAATCAGCTGCCTTTCACCTCCTAAGCTAAAGTTTTAGTTAAGTTTTTCTTTCTTCCTAACACTGAAAATTTGTTCACAGGCAAGTTAAGTAAAAATCCCAAAGCATCTTTCCGAAAGCGGTTGGTGCTACTGTGCTGATTCTCACAACTGTTTCCTTCCTGGACAGCAGAAGATATTGTTGTTCTCATTTAGGAGAGATTTCTACACACTTACCAAGAAGAATAAATAATATCTACAGCTGTGAACTGCCTGGCCTTTCGTTCCTAACCCATATAATCCACTTTTGTAAAGCAAAGCAAAGTGCTTAGGTATCTGATTCCATCAGCTTTAAAAAGAGAAAGACCAAGGAAAGAGTGTTGAAAATAAAATATGAATCTGGTAAAGTAATGGACTGAAGCAACTGTTAAATGGGCTGAAATTGCCTCTCTAAAAGAACAGAGCTCCAATAGCACCCTTATCATAAGATTAAGTTTCAGGAAACATAATATCTTGAAGAAAAATATATCAAAATCTTTTAATTAAAGTTAAAAAAAACCCACACAAAAATACCAAACACTGCATAAGTATTTGCAGCATCTGTGGTCACATCTTTTCAAACTCATACCACAACCACCCAAAGATAAAAAATAAAACAAATCTTTCAAATGAAATCTGATTTGAAATATGAGCCAGAAATTTAGGTTCAAAGATTTTTATCATTGTATTATTTTAGTGCCAAATGAACAATTCACATTTTTTCCTTCCTTAATACCTCTTTCTGAAAATCAGTCCAGGTTGTTTTTATTTTTGCTTGACCATTTGCATTTTCCTTCCTTATCACAACTCTAAATTTGTAATTCCTTCAGGGCTAATTATTTTTCCCTTTATGTCAGCACGTGCAGCTTTCTTCGTATAACGATCTCAGCAATGCTTATACTAGAGACACTTGACTCCAGTACACCTACAAGTGCTTGTTTAATTGGAACTTCTGATAGTGAAGAATACTCTTTGTGTTTCAGAAGTCATAAAAATAGAAATTATTTTAAGTGTTTGGGCTATTTAGACTTATTAGAACAAATGGTAACTGAGCTATGGATTTTGTTTATTCTGGATCCCACATTTCAGGAAAGCCTTGACCATACTGATAATTTAGAAATGTCAGTGTTAGTACATTGGCTAATTACAATATGAGTCAATGTTTGTCGAAGCGGACATAAGGGCTAATCTGTTTCATTCCATAACATTTTAAAGCACTGCTGTTGTTTTGTTGATTCTTGCTTAAGAGTGCTTCATTTCAGGCCGATAGAATGTGCTATCTCCCTCCCTCACTTATGAGACTGTCAGTAACAGCAAAGATGAAACAATACAAATGTAATTATTCTTCCATGAATCAAGGTGAGCAGAGAGGGCAAAAACTAAATTGGAATGAATGAGTCTATGGAACAGAGTGTAACTTTGCAGAGTCTGGTTTCTTGGAGCACAACTGACTCATCCACGGGATCGTCCAAGGTGAAGTGACTCAGCGACTCTCCTCTTGGCGCAGATGATGCCCGTTGCCAGCCTACCATCACTTGAACAACATAGTCAGTTGCCCGTCAAAATGTGTCTCTGTTGGCTGCCACAAACTGACTATTGTTTTGATCTTTTTCATGCTCTGTGGATGTTTTACTGAAGGGCTCTGCTGGTCTTTAACTCATGTGCTGGAGCTGAATGGCACTTAATATATGATGTATTCCTTTCTTTTAAATTTGCTGTTTGAGACATAATAGTAATGACTCAATACACAATCATGCATATTCTCACAGCGGAAGAATCTAAAAGCATCCCCTGACTTCCACATGCTCTTCAGGAAAGAGTTCTCCAGGCATCCTTCCATAGTTGGCTGTCATTCCTAGACCCGACATGTAATACCTGTACTGTTCAGGTCCTCCTAAGCAGGAACACACACTTGCTCATCCTCACTAGAGGCTCTCCTGGGACTGAGAATCTCTGCATTTGGTGAACTCAAAAGTTCTTTGATATTTTTTAGTGTACTGAAGTATATTTAACACATAGTAAGGGTTATTATCCACAAAATCTTGTCAGAGGAGTACTAAATTCAAGTACTGATTAGAGCCTGTCTGTGTAGTTTCCTCTTGTTACTTATTTTTGCAAAGTGAACAAGGGCATAGCACAGCAACAGACCGGAAAACTGCTGTAAGATCACTTTTGCCATTCACACCAACAGAACTACTACTTCTCCCTTCAAAATCTTTGAGTACTTTGAATTGAAACCTTGACAGAAGTCAAGATCCAACCCCCAGGACATATGACTCTGCTAATGTCTGAGAAAGCTACCCACCTTCTTGTCCTCATTAGAGTTTTACCCACACTTAGTTAACTCAGCCTGGCTCATTTGTGCCACGGCCTTTTCCACTTTACCCTTGAGGCAGGGCTGCTGTTTTCTGGCTCTCCTGCACACAGGTTATGGTACCAAAGAAGAGACAATGACCAGTCTCTTCAGCTCCACACTGAGGGGCTTTGTGGATGTCAACAACCACTTGAACAGAAACAGGAATTAATTTTAATTGGCAATATTCTCACCATGACTTATTGGACCTTGGGGCCCAGAGTCTTTCAACATGAATTTGCTCTTTGATATAATTCGTTAACTACATGTTTGTGCTAGAAGTAGTTCACACAGAGCCATGAGTGTGTAAATACATATTATTAGGCTATTCATATCATTCTAGGATTAGTAGCCATCTTTTATAATAGCAGGGTATAGTCGAGGTTTAGGGGATACACAAGACAGCATATGTTTGAACTTGTCAGAGCCACCATTAGAATTTTTAAACCCTCTGGGTATGCACAATTTCTTTCCTCTTCATAATGAATATGTATGAACTTGGGTAGGACTGCCAAGTATTGGTGGCTCATTTGTGAGTTTATGTATATGAATGGTAAATACAAAACAAAGTATCAAAAGAAGCAAGAGTACTAGCCAAGAATCTCATATATCTCATGTGCATTATTCAAGCAGGAAGAGGCTTTTAAAAGAAAACATCTGCAATTAGTTATAATACTTTTGAAATCATTATATGCCAGTAAGAAAAACATATATAAAAAAGAATATGTTTAAATTTCAAAACAATCTAAAGATCTGCCTCCTGTTGTTTTATTATCTCTTGGGGGGTTAATGATGCCAGTAGCTCTTACTGAGAGAACTGGCATTTTTTAATGACTTCTGTTTCTTCAGTCTGATACAGAGGAATGTCATTTCCAAAACAAAAATAGTTCTGCAAAACTTCTTAGTCTTTTCATGCATTGAAATGTTGAGTCCTATTACTTACGTTAGAAACATCTCCTGCCTGTCACAGTCAAGGTGACCTATATGATTTAATTATTTTTTTTTTACCACTTCTGTGGTACTGCCAGTTTAAGGGTATAATTTTATCTCTGCACTCAGCTATAATAGTACCAGATCAGGGCTTTGTTCTCTTATCATCTTGTAGAGGCCAAAATTAGTAATTTTTGTAAGATTTTTGTGTTACTAGCCAGTGCTTCAGAGAGCCTGGAACAAATATATTGTAGAAGCAATGTCACTTGGAAGGATAAGATAGAGGGAGACAATTGTCTGCTCACATATTGCAAGATAAAGATGATTCTGTCTCTCAAGAATGTCCTCAAAGTTCATTCCTACAGCGTTCCTGGAGGCAGTGTTTTCTTTAGCAAGAGGAGGAAATAAGCTTGTTTCCTTGTTTTCTTGTACCTGCTGTCATCATTTACACCAGCACATACTCAGTGTGAAAAAAACTAATCTAATGGCACTTTGCAGTCACTGTATCCTGCTGTGAATTGTGGCACTGTCTGCAGCTGCGATGGGCATGGATGGAAGAGATACAGTTCTTCAGCCTTATGCTCCATCAGGAAGTCATCAAAGTGTGCTGCCCAGACAGAACCACTGTGAGAGCAGTCCCTCCACTCTCCCATGAGCACTATGCCGCCAAGGAGCAGAGAAAGAAATGCAGAAGCACCTACTGTAATCTGCCAGCTTTGTAGGTGACCAAGTTTGTTGTCCTTTTGAAATACAGGATGTTATCCCTTCTGCATTTGCCCTTGTGAATAAACCACAGAGGCTGATTGCTCTCAGGTCCACTCTGCTTTTATATGTGGTGTTAACATGGTCATTTCTGGGAACTCAGCAACAGCCAAAAACAGCGTGAGATTTGTATTATTTTAAATTTACACAACATCAGCAGCTGAGGCTGAAAGCGAATTTTCATTATCCCTTAGCAGTGTATAGTATAAGGAATCTAGCCGAGAAGCTGTGATAGCATCTTGGAGGAATAGTTTGTACGTGCTTCAAGGTCAGCTTGTAAATATAGCTATTTTATTGCAATGGAAATATCCCATTTTAGTCCATGTTCAGGACCAGGACATTACTAGAAGGGCAGGAATACCTACAGGAGTAACTTTTTTTTCTCTTCAGAACTATTTGTCCACAAACTGATGCAGAGAGTTTTTGTTTCAAGAGGCAAACTCCAAAATTACATTTCCTTAAGGTGACTCATCAAGTAGTGCAGTACTTGCAGGGCACTCAAAGGGGGTTGGCACTGGACCATGGTATTTCACACTTCTGCAAGAACCGTGAGTTCTGAAACATGGTTGGGTTGTGTGACCCATTTCTGTTGACTCAAGGCTGGCTTAAATACAGCAAAACACTTAAGCACATCACTTACTTTGAAACCAATCAGAGTGTTTTTATGGCTTCACTTTAAGTGTGCACTTATGTACTTTGCTGGAGAAAGATGTTATTGTGTATTGCAGGTGTATCAAACAGGAAGAAAATCTGTATCACTGTTCACTGTACAAGGTCTGAGGCTCAGATCTTTCTTTAAATAGTGTATGTATTTTGCATGCTTCGAAGTCAGGAAAAAAAATCAGTTTCCTTTATGAGAGCTCATTTTGTCAAAGTTCTTAGCTCAAGTTAGCACTGTAGAACTTAAATGCTATGTTCAGCATCCGGCAGGATAAAACCCTAACTGACGTATTTGCAAAACCAAGAGAAGCCTGGGATGGTGAATACATTTCCAGAACTGTGGGACCTGATTGAATGTGGCATTAAATCCATTTGATTCTCTTTTATTAGCACCCACCTGGATGACCAGATAGGTAATTCAGAACAAATGTGTTCCTTTGAGTGATTAGAAACAACTGGAATGAAAATCCATTTTCACATCAATTGCTAAAGACTGACCGAAGGAGCAAATACTATGCTGAACCACGTCCTAATCTGTAAGAGTGTGTGTATATATATATATATATATATTTTTTTTTTTTCCAAGATAAAGCACTGGGTCATATGATCCACTGTTGGAAGACTGAAGGAAAAAGAGCTGCATGTCTCAATTATTCCTATGTTTCCTACCAAGTAAAACGTCTCCTGTAAAACTGCTCAATTTGTAGCTTCTGCCTCAAGATAACTTTTGCACCTGCTGCTCAGAGATTAAATTACATCTGTTGAAAAGAAACTGCCACTTGGGGTCACATATGTTATCAACTGACATTTTTTGTTTATTTGTGCAGCTAGGGCTACCAAATAAAGAATTCTTTCTCTTAAGTTTGAGCTTTACTAGGGATCTTCATCATAAACTAATTTTTATCAGCCAGCGAAAATGCTGAGGCTTTAAGTTTTATAGCAGAGAAAATGGAAAAAGAGGGCATAATTTTGTCTTAGATTTCTCTACATAATACATCTGTATTGTTGATACTTCATTTGTGTAAGTAATTCTATATTCATACACTTAGATGCCCCAACAAGTTACAGATGCTCATCGTTAAATACTTTATTCCTTCACTGTCATCTCTGGTACATACTTTACTCTGTGCCACCCTCGCCCCTTTTAATGACATTGTTGTTAAAGTAATCTTTATGTCAAGAACCAATTCAGCATCCTTCTTGATGTGTGCAAAGTATAGCATAAGAGCAATAAGAAAGTAAGTACAGTGACTACTTCTGGAAAATAAGGTTTATACATGGAGGTGTTCCCCAGCGTATGTCTTTGAGAACATTTGCAGAAAGCTTATAATGTGGGTACTCTTAATGTAAAATAATATTCCTCTAAGAAAGTTATTTGATGACAACTATAGTTCTTTAACTTTGTACGGGTCTTATTCTAGAATAATTCCTTTATGGACACAAGCTCAGTAACATTCAATGTTAGTAAACTACAGAATTATCTACATTCACAGTTTTTTAATATGAAAAAGCTGACTAATCAGGGCCCTTGACAAAAAGGCAAAGGAATAATGGCTGAATATACACCACTGCTTTTAACAAACTGATATGAATGGCTCAGTCCCTCAGTGTTGCCTCCTTAGCGATACTTTCTGTTTTGACAAGATCATTTGCTCAAGCTGTCTCTCTTTTGGCACATATGGTTGGTGGCATACAGAGTCAAGTAAGCCCCAGCTTTTTATCGTTCTCCTGTCAGGGAGTAAAACTTCTGTGTAAACAGAATCAGGTGATGATTCAAAATGGAAGCTAGTAATTTGGTTGTATATGTTGTTAGATCTCAGAGTCTTGGTACACATTCAGAGGTACTTCCAACTGGAATCCACCAAACTTGCTATCTATCTCATGTGCATTTGTTTTATTTACCAATAGTTCTCATGAAAATCTAATGCTAGAGAATTAAAATGTATTTACTGTAATTCATATGTCTGATCTTAAGAGCCATCATAATTTATGCTCAGTATAAATGCCTAAAGAATAAGACTGCACTTCTAGGAATGGGAGAAAAAGAAGGCTTCAGCAAAAAAAAACCCTTCTAATTGGGTCATCAAATGGTCTCAGATTTTCCAGGGTATTGGTAGTGATTAAGGAATGCAAACGAAATGCAAAAGAAATGAATGTTGCCCTAAGTGCTGAATGATATCAAGAACTAATGGAGCAATCAGTCCTTCTTGTTCCAAAGAGTCATCTTTTACAGTGGAAAGAGAAAAATGTAGCAGTCATAACCTGTAATACAATGATAGAAGATGCAGTGAGAGTGACAGTCCATTAAAGTTCATATTCCATTTTTCACTAAAGATCAACAAGTTCAACAGCAGCTGAAATCAGGTTTTTTATAGACAGTTATTGTTTCAGCTGTCATTACGTTTTCATTACTTGCCATCAATGAATATTTTCAAGCAGCAGATCCAGTCTTTAACTTAGCTGTGCTTAACTGATGCACCAAGACACACTTAGAAAAGAAATGCTGGAAGATTATTTAATAAGCACTGATTTAAACATGGGGAAGAAGTAAAGGAAATAATAAACCCAATGTGCACTGAATTGCAAGCAGGAAATAGTTTCTTTTAGCTTGTAGGGCTACATAAAAATAAAGACTCAAAGCAATGGATGTGCTTCATGTCCAATTGATGTTGACAGAATTAAGCTTTCCAATATGTAAGGTTCGGTCACACTGTCTGCCAGTTGTGGTAGTTTTTATCTTGCCTGTAAAAAAATCTTGTGATTCCAATAATAAAAACAATTTCACTCAAATGCTGCAGCTTAACTCTTATCCCTTCAAACCAAACCCAATGAACTGATGGCACAGAAGATAAGGGAATTATATATCACATCAGTGCAGAATGATCTAATTTGCTCTGATGCAGAAGTCCTGAAGAAATATGCTGCTAAGGCGATCCAATCAGCCAGGGTTTATTCTTCTCCTGTTCTAGTTTAGAAAGAAAAAAAGAAAATTAGCTGAAAACTAAAGCTATGCCCTCCAGAGAGTTACCTTATCACAAAATCAGTTACAAATAGAATGCAGAAATCTTTCAGGGAAAATAGACATTGAATCCATCCTGGTGATGTTATCTTCATTTTAGAGCTTCAGTAATGATATTTCAGAGGAATTCCTAATGAACCCACAAAAAGGGAGAATTCTGGAAGTTTCACTTTAATTTCATACATGAGTTACAACAACAGCTCCCAGACTGAGGCTGTCCTCTGTAATGATAGTAAGCAAACCTATGCCTGAAGAGCTATGTCAAAAAAATCTTTCTAACATAAATAGAATGTACCAGAATGTCTTCAGAGTTCATGTAGCCAAATCCAAGGTACTGAAGTGTGATGTGGTTTTTTGCTACTAATAGTACAACCAAGTATGAAGATCTAGAGGGCTCAGTGTGCTCATGACTGGGCATGGCCTCTTTCGCATGTATCGTAGCAGTTCAAATCCAAAATAAGTGAATACAACAGTGAATGAATTCTGTTGTCACATCTGCTCTTGGTAAATTGGTCTCAGACTTTGCTCCTGGTGAATTGGTCACAGACGCAAAATGTCTCACCATAATTGTCACCCTCCTAATCCTCGGAGAAAGAACTAATATAGACGGGAGCAGGCAGGAAGAACAAAATTCTCACTAGTTCTGTAGGTTGTTCCCCTTTGGGCAACAGATTTACAGCAACAGCAATAGAAAGCTTGTAACGCTTCCCACCTACAGCTTTTAGTCTTATTTCAGTCTTATACCAGCCTTTTGCTTAGCCAAACTTGGTCAATTTTGTTTCAGTATTCTTCGTGAACATTAGAGAGGCATCTGCAGATCTACATAGAACCACTAAATAACAGCTAAAATAAAAAAGGAAATTAAAGCAAGAGATCTATTTCTCAACTCAATAAAATACATTTCAGATTTGCATTCTATTCATTCTCTCTCAGTAACCATTTAGTCTTTAGTCTTGTGCAACAGGTCATTAACCTGATTAACAACCCTAAATCTAGATGTTTTCCCTGTGGAGAAATGTAGTGAAAATACCAAATCTTCCTTCCATTTCATTGTCTTTGGTAGTTTAGGGGAAGGCATGAACTGGGATTTGTCTCTCAGACTGACAAACAGTAGTTTAGCTATTAACTACATGAGATCTAGATTTGGGACCCTTACTATGTCTGTGTACAGTCATTATCTGCTGAGTCTGATTCTATTCTGATCAATATTATCTAATTCCTGTGACCCCGGGTGGGACATTTCAAGGATATTTCAACTTCCATTGCTATTTGACAGTAGGCAGAAAGTGTCACTACAAAGTTATTTGTCCGTCTTGATGTTTTTTAACTAAGCAGAAACCAGAGGAAAATCCTTGAGAGGATAATTCAGTTTCTTCATCCCTGTCGCCCAGGTTTTACCTGCAACATAAAGCATGTGATTGTTTAAGAGACAGATCACGTAAACGAAGTGAAAGCTAGAGCTACTTAAAAGCCTAGTGACAGTTCAAAACCCCTGCTAGGTTTCACCTACCTCTCATTTGAATTGGTGCTTTATTAGAAGTTACTATTCTTAAGGTATCTTAGGAGTTTCTATGTTTCCCTTTGATGTGTTCAGTCTTGCTCTCACCTATATTGATGTTCTTTTCAAATTCATAACCTGGAGGCAAAGGCCAAAACTTTTCTAGTTGTAGAAGCAAATGTATTACTTGTTTTGCTTGAAGTATTATTAAAACCCATCTCTCTGCCAGAGATGTTCACTGAGAGAGATGTCAGCCAATATGGTGTTCCAGGATTAATTAAAGAGTTTGTCTGTCAGACATTCTTTAAGTCTGCTTTTTCTCATTTTATTTTTACTTTTTGGCATGTAATAGTATTTCCATACTTACTAAAGCCTCAGTGGTAATTACATGCAAAAGAGCAATTAGCAGCAGACAACTTAGTGGCAAAGGATTTATAATTTGAACTGTTTACCATTCAGAGCTGACTTAAAAGTGATGACAACTTGTTTCCA
Source organism: Eurystomus gularis (assembly GCA_013400335.1). Taxonomy (NCBI): domain Eukaryota; kingdom Metazoa; phylum Chordata; class Aves; order Coraciiformes; family Coraciidae; genus Eurystomus; species Eurystomus gularis. The sequence continues at coordinate 86,095 of VZZY01024484.1, read as the reverse complement.
GCCCATTGGACTTCTTAGTTGTGAGAGTGGTGGGGCCCTATAAACTGCACCAAATAAAACTTCACAGGAGTGATATTGTTCCAGTGGAGCTTCCAATGACGTAGTCTCTGTTTCTCCAACCTATCTTTGTATGAAACATAAAATCATACCTGTACAGTAGACCGTTACCTAGATGGCATGCAGTGTATCAGGTATTTCCTAAAATCAAAACCTAATTTCACTGTTCATCACTGTGTGTTGAGTGATCTATGCACGTACTGCCTCCTGTTCTTACTAGAAAATAGCCCAAGTGTGATAAGTTGGCATAAATGATATTTCTTAGTCAGAGAAACCCAGTGGTGACTGAGATCTATGGAGTTTTTCTATGCTTGTTCTCTATACTCATTTTAGTAGAATTTTAAAAATCTGTCTGCAGGAACATAGTTTCTGTGTTCCAAAAATAATATTGCCATTTCAAGCACAGTCACTAGGCCAGCAAATGCACAGCCCTCATCAATCAGTTAATACCTGAAAGAGGAAAAAGATTTGATGGTTAATACAAAGAGCTCACCCTGAATGAGAAGTTCAGAGCAAGTATTTGAACACCTCTCTGATCGTGGACTCAGCAGGAACCAGAATATCTCACTTTTCTAACAGACCTTTGAGCTTGAAATGTTTCAATTCATTTATGTATGGGCAAGAATATACACAGGCACTACCAGTTTTATGAGAATAATGATCAACTTCCTTTGCCTTTTCTGATATGCTTTAGAGAAAAGAGCTGAAATTGGTACTGGATAACCAAAGAGAAGGGGAATGCCTGGGAAACAGAAGACACCCCCCCAGGCTTTGAGGCTTCATGGCCTTCTAATATTTGGATGCTTCAGCCTTTTTTGCCTTTCTGCAAGATCACTTCTCCTGTGTAAATCTTGCTATCAATTGTCACTTCTCAGTGTCAGCCATCCCACCAAAAACTGCATAGAATACTCAGTACATTTATGATTGCAATCTAGTAATCTCAAAGGAATTTGGTACCAGTCTGTATAGTAATACTAGGAAAGAAAAGACTGAAATAAGGACGGAAGTTCATAGATCCCTTTAAGATGGGCAGGTAGCAGAATATAGTCATGACAATTCTAATGCCATTGCTCCTCTGAAGAGCCATGTAGATCTTGGCTTTTCTATGTCAANATACTGGTTTAAGGCTCATCCAAAAAGGAGTCTGCTGTCTACCGATGAATGTTTCCTTTCTGATGCACCTGCTATGTCTTTCGAACTAAGTATTGACCTAATCAAAACTCATTTAGCTTATGAAATCTGATGTGACTATGGCCTGGCAGGTACGGTTTGGAATATTTTGGAACTCAGCAGAAGAAAACATGTCCACTTCTTACTTTAAACAGCCAACCCTGAGCATGCATTGTGATTCATTATGAACAAGTACACTGATGGTTTTAATAGGAAAGCAGAGAGGATCACTTTAGAGGCTGTGTTTTTTTAGATTTATTTACATGTGTATGTTCTTTTTCGATCTGACATAACAGGAAACTCTTGTTTGCTTTACAGTTTAAGTGTAATGAAAAACATCCTCCAGCATCTATCATGAATATGCACAACTGTGGCTTCATAATGAGCTTTCAAGGCAAAATCAGGGAGCCTGGGAAAGCTTTTGTATGGCTATACTTGTTGCATCAAAGTCCCGTCGATCATTGTCTACATTGTTCTTACCAGAATTTTACAGCACCAGAAGAGATTGGGGCTTCCACACCTATGATCTGTTGCAAAATGTTAACTGCAGACACTTGATTTAATTCCTCTGAAATTAATGTTCACTTTTAATGTGCTAACCCTAAATCAAAACAGGTAAATCCAGCAAACCATTCAGACAAATTTGTTCTAAAGTGAAAGGGTGTGTTCCTTTAATAAAAAAAAAAAGAGACAACCATGCAGTAAGACAGTTAAAATATTTACACCTACACAGAGGCTAGAAAGCATAGTTAGCCAGGCAATATTACTTATTTACATTGTAATAGAGCCTCCTGCTCTACTGGATGAAGGGTCCTTTCTGGAGGAGATCCCTATCCCCAAAAAACAATTCAATCTGCTTACACAAAGGCGGCACAAAACTTCTTAAAATAACAAAGGATCATTTAGGCGTTGAGATGTTACGACTTCTCTGTCCTAGTCTGGGAAAAAAATAGTCTTTATGATAGATTGCAAGAGTCCATCTGGTATGTGTGGAGACTACTAATCCTTTCTTCCTTTAGTGGGGAGATGTCTGTCTTTCCACAGAGCTCATTCTTCCCTGCCTGGCTGCCTGCACATTAATAACAAGTAACAGAAACCATTCAGTGATTGATACCAGCTTATGCTAAACAATTCCCCTCCTGTTTCCAATAAACATGACTGTTCAAATATAGTGTCTCAGAACATTCACTTCCCCTGCTCCCCAGCCAGCCTTAGATGTCCTTTAGCTGCTCCTTTGTGATGGTAATGAAACTAAACAGCATTTCAAAGCAGGCTTTGATTAGCATGATAATAATGTAGTGGCTTGATGGCCAGTGTAGCATGATTATCTAGCCTTCCATCACCAACAGCTTCGAAGAAAAGTTATACAACCTGTTAAAATGCGTGGATGTGTGGATATATGTATGTATGTGTATGCGTTTGCATTCATATAATACATACAGGTATAACTCTGGTATCAATAAAACCTGACAAGGTCCATTCACTGATACTCCCTGTTAGAGCATCGTTTTCTTGATAAACAGGCTAATTGCACCAATTTGCCACAATTTGCTGGGGTAGTGCATACGCATTTAAATAGGGGACAGGAGGTGGGATTGCAGCAGAGCTCAGTAATTATTCATCATGTAAAGCATCATCACATGCTGCTAGTCAAGCCACTGGGCATCGCTGGAGGTGGGACATCTGGAAATGGTGTACAGCAGGAAGACTGCAGAGAACTTAGTGTCTCAAGACCTGTGTAACAGTGTCAGCATGAACAGCAAGGCTGAGACTAAAATGCCATGGCACTACTAATACAGTCTTCCAAATCAAATCATTTAGGGTGAGATCTTCAGCTGCAAAGTGTCACAAAGAATTGTATCTCCATCACAAGTAACAAAGATGCCTGAGTTTATACTGAGAGCACATCCCTTTCTCCCTTGTAATATTTATTTCTTCCTTCAGAAAAATAAATTCAAGACAAAAGTTTATTTGTGGACTGTTGGACCCAGCTGACATGGGTCATGGTTTTAAGAGGTTATAACCACAAAATGTGATGGGATGAGCAGCAACTCTTTGGCTATTTCACAGTCGTTAGACTTTATGATACACAACCAACTCCTCTGGTTTAATTTCTTTTTTAGTTTCAACTTTCATTTCCCCCTTTTTAATTATTTGAAGCATGAACGTGAAAAATTGCCTTAATTGAAATGACATTTTTTCTGGATTTCTTTTTTATAATGCTTGTACATATTTTGGAAGTCCTTCAGGATGCTGCATGTTAAGCAAATGTATGACAAATGACTTCTTGGTAGTCTTTAAGTTCTTAAATGCCAGAACATTGAGAAGCTTCATGCCATCTATATTAGCCATGTATGTATCTGCAATCCAAAGAGAAAGTAAGAGGTGAGTAGGTACATTACAGAAGCAACACCAGGTGGATTCAGCATCATTATGAAGCTGATCACTGTGATAAAAAACAGTGTCATCTCTGTAGATGTACTTAGAACTGGGGGCTATGGTTACTACAGATTATCAAAAAGCCTTACAAAGAGGTTTATCTGCTTTATCTCTAGAAATATAAACAGCAGGAATCCAATACGTGCTTTGCAAATGTTTTTTGATTTATTTCTTGTGTGACTGTTTTTGCAAAATTCGGTAACATTAAGCATTAAAATAACAGATTAAATTCAGTAAGTCCCGGTACATGGGGAAAAATAGGCCTAATTTCACAAATGAAACAGTGGGAGTTTCCTACTCAGATCTAGGAGCTATAATGCATGTGGTTTTAGGCAACTATTAGCTAATTACTCAAAACAGCCAATAGCATACAGGGAGTTCTTTGGAATAGAGAAGGAAACAGAGAGTAGCCTGATGCTATTGTGTAAATTTATGGATGCAGAGGGTCCTGGGTCAACAGCTGGATGGGTATGGAGGGACTGAGCAGCTGGGGAGAAAGGGCTGCTTTGAGCAGAAGGTTGGACTGCAGACCTGCTCGCCACACTCTTCTTAATGCATCTCAAGGTACCATTGGCCTTCTTCGCCACAAGGGCACATTGCTGGCTCATGTATAACTGTTATACACTAGGACTCCAAGGTCCTTCTCTGCAGAGCTCCCTTCCAACAGGTCAACCCTTAACCTGTACTGGTCCATGGGGTTATTTCTTCCTAGGTGCAGGACCCTACACTTGCCCTTGTTAAACTTCATGAGGTTCCTCTCCACTCAACTCTCCAGCCCATCCAGGTCGCGCTGAATGGCAGCAGAGCCTTCTGGTGTGTCAGCCACTCCTCTTAGTTTTGTATCATCAGCAAACTTGCTGAGGGTACACTCCAACCCTTCATCCAGGTCATTGATGAAGATGTTGAACAAAACTGGACCCAGTACTGACCCCTAGGGGACACTGCTAGCTACAGGCCTCCAACTGGACTCTGCACTGCTGATTACAACCCTAGATGGACTGGTGGTGCCTTTCCCAAACCGTTACAGCTCTTTTTGTGTTCTTATTTCTGTAAAATATGCCATCAGCATAGGCTACTGTTTCAAACCTAAAATTTTTCAGAGCTTTTAATTACAGGGAAGCACAGTTGTAAAAATGTCATCCCTACCCTTGGAAGGAACAGTAAAATAATGAGGCTTTTCAGAGGGCTTTTTTTTCAGTCAATTTTCATAATGACAGTATTTGGGGGGAAATTGAAGAGTGCAGCTTGTTACCAGAAAGTACCAGAAATGTTGTAAAGAGATCTATTTTCACTTATTTTTTTTTTACTTTTTTAAAAGTTCAACAAGTTCATTGCAATCTGCCTTTCAAGGTCATCCATCTGAATCAATGATCTTCTTAGCTCCACCAGTTCTGATTTTTTGAATAAAATTGTAATTACCAGCCTTTTGAGCACCAGCTGTTCTATTGAAACATGATACTGGTGGTGTACTCAGTCCTGGTGGAAAAATATCTGTGAGCTGCTCTTCACTGAAGCCTCCTAGCTGATTGCAAGAAGGATTTATGGTCACAGAATTAAAGGGGCCACAACCAGATCCTTTATGGACACAATTGCCTCTCTCCTTTTGAGAATTAGTCTGTTCAAACATGCTTTTGAACCTCCACTGTACTCATTCCTTACAAAATAAGGAGAAAAAGGGAAGTACAATGTAATATAGTATAATTAGGAATATAGTATAATAGGAATAATCTGTTAGCCTCTCCACATGATATCAATGCACAGACACAGAAATATTTTGGGGAAATGTTTCTGTCTCATTATTTAGCAGCACCCATTACTTAGTGGTTTCTACAGTCTTTATCAGCAGGAGACCAAGGTTAACATGAAAGGTTATAATCTATGCATGGTAGGATGCAGTGCTAGAGAAGAAATCAGTGACGAGAAGAGAACATGAAGAAGTGCATTTCTAGAAGGATTTGCAGGAGAATTGGAAGGCTGATTGGCACAGGAAGCAGCATGGGAAAATAAAAGCAAGAGGTAGAATTTGTCTTGGCAGGAAAGTGATGTTCCACTATTAGAAATGCCTGCAGGCCAAAAAGAAAAAAATCCTGTGCTGAGATTTAACATAGATTTTCCAACTGCTTTAAAGCTCAGGCCCTACACAAAATATCTTCCTCAAGCACATACAGTTTTAGCTGTACAGAAGTTTTCTGTCATGTTCAGAGAAGCCAGAGACCAGTGCTTATTTATCTTCTCAAACTGGGACTGTGGCAGTGTCTGCTGCAGATGGGTGAGATGAGAGGAGCAGTCAGGCGCTGGGGTGTGCCTGCCAACTGCTGCAGCCTGCCTCCCCTCCTTTCCCCTGAAAGATTTTTTCTTAACATAGGATATTATAGTGTATTTTCCTTTTTTCCTTCTATTTCTCTAAGGAATGAGGGCAGTGGTAGTTTAGACACGTGTCTGAACAGCAGCTCCTGCCAGGTCAGTGTGCTACCAGAGGGCACTCCAGCCTGAGGATGCAGGAAAGGGAACTTGCCGTGTCAGCCACGAAATCTGAAGCATTGCAGTAGTTCTGGCTGATTAGGCATTGCTATATTTTTCTCTATTAATTACATGGCCTTTTCTCTCTTCAAAGCCAGGGAAACGTCCACACTGTCAGAAGTCTTTATGTACAAGGACACTCATCCCTCTGCAGTGTGCTATTGGGAATCGCAGTGTCTGGCAAGTCCCTGCTCTCTGTAAATCCTTCCCTTACACAACAGACCTTATTCCTGTATTCACCCCTCCTGCCAGTCAGACCATTAACTCATGAAGTCCCAGTTCAATAAGGTCTTTATGCACATAATGGCATATCTCTTTTTCTAATGGTTGCACTTAGCATGTAATCATTATTCCTAAACCTGGCCCAAAGAAGTATTTCCTCCTGAGTCAGAGATCATTGAATACTTGGAGTGAAAAGGCAATGCACCAGGAACAGTAAAGGAATGCAATACTATATTTTTTTCTTCTTTATTACACAGAAATTAATACAGAAAAAGAGAAAAGTGTATTTCAGTTAGAGATGCTAGTACAATTGAATGGAGCTAACAAGATTCCCTCTTTTGTGCCACCTCTGGCAGTCTGCAGTTATTTTGATTGCAGTTATTTGCCGTGGCAATCATATTTTACTGCTTTTGTATACAGCACCTTTTGCCACAGCAGTTCTTGATCTTATGCAGGATCTCTAGGCACTCCTGTAGGACAGGTAATAACGGGTAACAAGTATGGAGGACTCCTGTTGATCATCATTAAGGTATTTCTGAAAAGCAATGAGAGGAAATTCAGAATGACCACATGAATTAGTGAAAAAAAGACATGCAGGCTAGAGAGCTCAAATTATTTTATTTAAGGTAATATAAAAGCCTGAGACTACATCTTACTTTTAAGAGATGCTTATTTTGTCACTTCTTTGACATTTGCGCTTGTTTTAAACAGTATCTTCTCGTTTTCTATCATGATAACTGGGGTTGAATGGATAGTCTTTTATTTTGAGATACATAACTAGTGCCTCGCATCTCCAGAAGGAGCCACTGCAAATAGTCTGAGCACTTCCAGTTCCTACTTCTGTGCTGTGCCTGGCTTCTGCTAGCCAACATGAGGTCATTTCATCTTTGCATTTCATTGAATTGGTGTGTTAGTAATGCCTTGAAGTTGATGTCTTAATGAAACGCAATAGTGAGATACAGTCACAGCATTTAAAGGCTGTGTAAGAAAAAAATGGCTGTTTACTTGGCATGGAAAAGGAAGTCTGGTATTTGTTCTTCTGAAAGTTGGAGGCTCCAGCTCTGGAGTAGGCGAAATACACAATATACATTTGGTGTTATGTGAATTTTAGAGCTAGTGATAGACATGCAATTCCAGTCAGTTGGCAGGGATTCGCAAAGCAGGCAGAGGCTGCTGCAACCAAGGAAGCTTCCATATGCTGCCTTGTCTCAAAACTAATCTGAAAGCAGGCAGAAAATACTTTGTCATACCGTGGCAAATTCCTGGCTTCAAGAATTCCTTCCTGGCTTTTGGCTTCAGCCAAAAATGCTGCTGTGGTTTGTGACAAGCATCAAACACATGGTACTACTGCTTTTTTGCATGGGCTTTAGACCGAGAGCACCCAACTCATCTCATACAGGTCACGGGGTGGTATTTAGGGGCTAGCAGTCCTTGGCCACTAATGACTAGTGGCTGGCATTGGAAGCAGAGGGAGTTCAAGGTGAAGGATCTCCATCTTTTGTCAGAACAGAAAGGTACAGAAAAGTGAAGATCCCAAATTGACAATGGATATTTCATGAACTCCTGCAAACAGAGATTATAATCTTAGGAAAACTAAAAACAGCTCCTGTCACCTTTTATTCCAAAAGGTAGTACAGGAGTACTGTATTTTGTTTCTCCTTGAACAGCTTTCATAGTCTTTTTACCCTCTGTTCCCGTTGGTTGCTTGATATCTGAATGTGTTTATCTCTGAAGGTGTATCTCTCAGAGGTCTTGAAGAACTCTTCTCCTCCTGGGTCTTAGTTTATATATTTTACTTACGGATGCAATACACAAAGCCTATTCTGAAATGCAATCTCCTAAGATTCCAGAATGACTGATCAAGCTGTTGGCTCAATTTGCTATCTGATCATTTAGTTGATAAGGTGAATCTTGACTCAGTCAGATTTTCCATGGTGGATCGATCAAGTGATGGAAGCTGAATACTGTATTTTCTCACCCTAAGATAACCAGGGAAAGGATCAGCATCGCCAGGCATCTATTTTGGTAGGTAGTTTAAGCTCTGAAGCTTGATTTTTATCAGCTATTAATATCCATGAAAAATGACTGCATATCAGAATGACAGCATTTCTATTCACTCTGCTGTTGTGTAAATAGCTGTGTGAAGCGCAAAGGAGCCCTGAGTTGACCCTGGTGTGTTTCATAGCAGTGACCCACTAAGTCAGTGTGTTTTACTGGTAAATCATTTTGAATGAGAATCCCTCCAAATGACTAACAAGTGAAACACTCTGAACTAATAATAGAAATGTGCAGTAGAACTGATCTACCCTGAGAATTGCATTTTCACTTTTTCCTTTAAAATGAATTTGATTTCATCTGGACTAATTAATTCCTCGCTAGTAAGAAGACAATAGGAAAATTACTTTTGGAAGAACATAAAGTCAAAGCTAAAAAAAAAAAAAGGTGCAAAAGGGATCTAAATATAAAATATATCCTTGGATAAGATTATAGCTGGTCTCTTAACAGTGAGGGCATGAGACAATATCAAAGCTCCCTTCAGCTCATCAGAGCTGCATGGTAATCAAATGAAAAATGGCTTCCATCATAGTATACAATTATTCTCCCTTAATGTAGAATGTACCAGCAATTACTGAAAATGCTATTGAAACTGTGCATATGTGTATTATACATGACTTTTGGAGAATATTTGTTATCACACTTGCCTAGTTTATGCATTTTTATTTCCCTTCTTCAAAAAGTTTGTAAATGACCAAGAAGTCCAGACAACGCCCACAACTTTCCACATTTTATTACAAAATGCCACAAATCCTATGCTTCATTGTTGATCCCAGTCCCTTTTGAAAACAAAAATATTGGCCTTTTAAAAAAAACACAAAAATAACAAATACAACTTTCTGAAGCATTTTAATTCATTGTAATAACTGAAAAAATGAGTGAATTCTTTTGATTTTTAAGAAGAGAGAATTTATAGTGGTAAAAGGCATAACAATTAATTTTAAACACCTTCACTGAAAATTAAAGAACCCAAACAAGTATAGCATTCAATCAATGTGCATCCTAATAAAGTTTAATTAGATGTAATCACCTTCTGTCATTTCCACTTCTCCTGCCTTCTGAAAGTGTAGCATTATATAAAACCAGCTTACCTTTTCATACAGGTATCAATTTCAGGAAATCAAAGATGTGTTTATACAGTCTGAATTTCTGAAAGGTTCTTGAACTACTGACCACTTAAAAAAACTCTGAGCTTCTTCCTTAGTAGATATTGTGTCCTTGTTCTCTGTGACTTTTAATCTGAATGACTGTGACGTGCTATTAACTCTATCAAAGATGGATTTGTTTAGAATTGTTTGGAATTGATAGATTTTCTGCATCGCATCCCAAAGTTACAAAAATTAATACTCCCGCCAATCTCATGCATATTTGGTTTTGTTTACTTAGATGGCCAGTTTTCTTATGTGCATTTTTATGAAGAAATTCATATTAGTTGAAAGGAAGCCATGAAATGGCAGTATTTAGCTAAAGGAGATGTACTACTGCTTGAATGCAGAAGTTATTATTCTGATTTTAGGCTGAATAAAAAAAAATCCCTTTCTTACATCCAGTCTTCTGGTGTGATTGTGTTCCAGCAAAACCTCGCCCAATCTACACAAGACTGGTAGTTTATATTATCAACTTTACTACAGGAAAGGGAAAAAACCATATCCACTGTTATAATTTTTAGACCTTTGTAGAATTCTCTGTACCAAATGGAAAGGAACTCTCTTACCTGCTCAGAGACTGTGTGAGAAAAAGCAGTATTGCCTGTGAATATATTATCTGCTTTCCAATGATGTGAGAAAAGGATGATAGTGGCCATGATATCCATGTGCCTGGAAAGCTCTGCATTTGCTGATATCTTTATTTACACAGCAAGCGGAGAGATGAACCTTCCAGCTTCTAAAAAAAATGATGCTGGGAAGTGATTGAGAAGTGGGTTTGGCACATTTTTCCCATCGATCTCTTAAATTAATCCCAAAGTCTTATGCTTGCTTGTTAGGCTTATAAATACAGACTGTTTCCTTTTCTACTCTGGCTGCTTTCCACAATATTGGATGGCTTCAAAGGACAGGGAAGAGGAAGAAGCATGCTGACAATGGCTGTGCTTTCTGTGAATCTGTTTCACTTATTGTAGCCTTTAGTTCATACAAATTTCAGCTCTGAGGCATTTGCTTGTACAGCCATCACATCACCGACGATTTCTCCAGCTGCCCCAAATCCTTTCCAGCTCCAACGCTATTTTAAGGTCCTGGTCGTAACACATCTTCTGGGTGAAGAGGGAGAAACAAAAATGAGTGTTTATTTGCCGGTGTCTTCTGGATTTAAAATAACATAGCAGCTAACCCCTGCAGTTATCTGTTGGGGAAATAGTTGCCACATTTGTTTAGTTCAGAAACGCCAAGCACCTTTTCTGTACTGGGGGCTTTAATTGTTTCATAAATAAGTGATTCAGGTTTTGTGCACTTAATCTTTTTTGTTCAAAAACCACTGAGGATATTCACTTCAGAATTAAGAAACCTAAATGTGTGTCTACACATGGATGTTGACATGTGGATTTGAAGTGCTTGTTATAGGCAGTGGAGATCTAGTCAATTCAGGAGCCTGGAGAGCATTTCAGCTGGCTTGTGTGGGGAGGCTGAAGTGAGTTGCTCACACTGAAGCACCTTGTGCTATCTGAGGTATAACTGAGGCATCCATGCCATGATGGTGAATATGAGGCAAGACGTACAGGAGACCCGTGTCCTCTCAGATCAGTAGTGGAAGACCAGGAGAGATGTACTAGTGCGTCTTAGCACCAGCCACTTGTATGTAGTAGCTTCCTAGCCCTCTGCTCTGAAAGGACTTGAGTTTCCCTCTCACAGGTCTCTAACTCCATTGACTATTATGTCAGCTTAGACACATGGCTCACCTGTGGACACTTACATGTAGGCATCTACCTTTAGGTTTCATAATCTGGAGCTGAATTTCTGCATTTTCTGCATCATTGGGCCCCCACTTTTACCACTTTGTAGCATACCAGGATTGCACCGTCAGGTTCTGGAGAGCTCCTAGCATAGCTGTCATAGTAAGACACTGCATTCAACAGGAATCCTAGGAATAATGCAGTAAAGGAGTTTGGTTGTGAAACATGCAGATTTAGAGCACACCAAGAACATGCGCTGGAATACAATCAGGCCTTAAGGCAGATGAGTATACCCAGATCATGGGCAAATGCACACAGACACAGAGCACTGGCTACTCAAGTTAGAGCTATGCCTAAAGCAAGTTGGTCCTAAATATTCAGTGGGACTGATTAGCCACTTTTTACTGTTCGTTTTTTTTTCATATCTCTCCTCAGACCCTGCATCAAGTATAGATTGCAGGATCCAAAGACTAGACCACTGTTCTTTGGAGAAGGTTATCTAGATAGCAGGCACAGCACTACCTAACTTATCTGATGGTTAGGAAAACCATAAATATAAAACCAAACTCTGTTACCCAATATATTTAAAAGGGCATCCTAATTTGAAAAGTTTTGGGAAGTACATGTTGAATATCTTGAAAAACATTTGACAATTTATTTACAGTTCTCCCTCACACAACTCATTGTCAGAGAAATTGGTAAGAAATATCAGCAAGGCTTATCTTGTGACAAGGCTAAGATTTCTGGCCATATTGACACCATCACTCATAGACATCCAGACTGGCTTTCCTGGAGTTAACCTGATGAGGAAATACAAGAGTCTATTGTGCGGAAACACACAGAAGCCATTCAGATGTGGAAATGTGTAGCTGCATTGGCATGGCACTACCCTGAGCTAATACAATCTGCAAACACATCTGAACAGCCCTGAGCCTTGCACTGCTGCCTCTGCGTAGTGCTGGGCTATGGCCTGGGGACCTGCTGGCACAGATTTGCTGTAACTCAGGTGCTTCACTGCATGGCAGAAATTTGGCCTTCATGTCTAAGCACAAACAGATACAGGAATTTCAGATGTAAGCCATCCCTCTTTTCTTCAGCTCATCTGAGTCAGACTCTATTTAATAATACATATATTCAAGACAGACTTCATTGCACTAGTGCTGAACTGTACTAACTTTAGCACATTCTCTGGTTAGAGAGTCACAGAGTCACAGAGTGGTAGGGGATGGAAGGGACCTCTAAAGATCATCTAGTCCAAACCCCCTGCTAGAGCAGAATCCTAAAGTAGATTATACACAAACACATCCAGACAGGTATTAAATGTCTCCAGAGATGGAGATTCCACAGCCTCTCTGGGCAGCCTGTTCCAGTGCTCTGTCACCTTCACGGTAAAGAAGTGTTTCTTTATGTTTAAGTTGAACCTCCTGTTTACCAGTTTGTGGCCATTGCCCCTTGTCCTGTCACTGGGCACCACTGAAAAGAGTCTGGCTCCATCCTCCTGACACCCACCCTTCAGATATTTATAAGCATTGATCAGATCCCCCCTCAGCCTCCTCTTCTCCAAGCTAAACAGACCCAGCTCCCTCAGCCTTTCCTCATATGGTAGATGCTCCAATCCCTTAATCATCCTAGTAGCCATACGCCTGACCAGTAATTCCATGTCCAAATTGAACTGGGGAGCCCAGAACTGGATGTAACACTCCAGATGAGGCCTCACCAGGGCAGAGTAGAGGGGGAGGAGTACCTCCCTCGACCTGCTGACCACACTCTTCTTAATGCATCCCAGGATGCCACTGGCCCTCTTGGCTGCAAGGGCACATTGTTGGCTCATGGTTAAGTCATGCTTAGACACAGATGTTTGCCACCACTCTAATGTCTGGATACATAAAAGTCTAATGAAATCACATTCACTTTAAAATATATGTTTCTTTAGTATTTTAAATTTTTTTTTTGCTACATCCAGATTTCTTCTTCTGTTGTTAACTGATGTAGCAGTATTTCCAGGAGGCTTTATCTCTCAGCCAAGACATGTGGTTTTTAAAATTCCTTACATTGTGTAGCAGACTTAACTGATGTGGTCCATTTATTCCCCCTCCAGCACATTATCTCCAGTATGTAAAATGAATTATTACCTCTTCTCCATGCATTATGCTCAACAGAAGACCTGAGACTTGTAGTCTATGTTCCCACAAAATATTCTTCCATGATACCTGGGTGTCTCTAATTATACTTACTTCACTAACTGGTCATTCATACTGTTCTAATAGTATTAAAATTATATATTAACTTAAAAACTTTACTGAACTGGTTCCCAAAGGATGTTATAATCTGAGGGTGAAACTCATTCCCATGCAGCTCATTTGCCAGCCAAGAGAATACAGATTTTACATGTGATTTATTGACGCATTGCCCAGCTGTTCAGTGTCTGCTTGGGAGATTTTCGTCCTGATTGCATAAACTCTGGGTAAAACCTTTCTGCTGTCTCACGGGAGTCTCAGCAATTTTAAATAGTACTACTTAAGGGTGTTAAGTGTGTAAAGCTCATGGCATTTATGTGAGAATCACTTTGCCCGGCCCTAAAGTCAGAACACTTCTGACATAAAATACAGCTGGTATTTAATATCTCAAAAATGCTATAGAAACTTTAAGATGAGGTGTGAAAAATACCATATTCCTATGAAATTGTAGTGATGCAGTAGACAAGAAGGATATAAATATTCTTTCTGAAATTAAGACTCTATTATGCTAATTAGTAGCAAATACATACAAGCTCCTTCTGAACCCTTGCTGCGATCTGTTTCCCTAAGCAAGTCAGAAGTGAGACTTACACCTATTGAATCATCAGCTGTGTTTCCAATAACATATGGGATTTCCCCCTTAAGTACCAGTGCAGCCCAATCCTGCTTTGCTTGGTATAGCTGATTATATCACAGCTTGAGGCTTACACAACAATTGCTATCAACTTAATTATTTTACCTTATATTAAACACACTGTTGCTTTTCCACTATTCTCTTTCCCACTATTCAGTTCTTATCTTTCCAGTTAGGTAACAAAATCATCCAAAAGCTAAGCAACATTGAAAAGAAGGCCATGAAACCCCCACTCTTGCTTGTTCTTTCAGGTTTCTGGTTTTTGAAGGAGACAGAGGAGTGTTGGTTAACATATGGCTACTGTTTAGGTTAATGCTTTTGTTTTGATGATGTTACTAAAGTGGCTTAGAAGAACTTCTTCCAGTGTTTCCACTTAGTACAGGTATTGCCCTGGCTATTGTGTAGGTTTATGTGTAAGTAAGTGTATAGATTTTCTATTAATCACATTATTGCACCTATTGAGTTAGAAGATTGATACGTATGTTTTGCAGGAAGTCACTAAGAATTTGGAAAGCGTGGACCTTGCCTGAACCACATGTAGCTATCCATCTGTTTGGTCTGCCTATCCATCTGCTATGTAAGTCCTTGGTTTTTGTCTTTGGGGGGTCTTTTGCTAGCTTCTCTTTTTCAAACTAACAAAACTCAAGGGAGAAAAGGTCAAAACAGCTTTCTGGTTTTGGAGACACATGTTAAATTCGAAACCATTAACAGTGCAAGGCACATTAAGTTTAAATAATATGTTGAGACCCTGATTTGTGATGGTAAGACACTGGAACAGGTTGCCTAGAGAACTGTGGATGCCTTGTCCCTGGAAGTGTTCAAGGCCAAGTTGGATGGGGCTTTGAGCAACCTGGTCTAGTTGAAGATGTCCCTGCCCGTGGAAGGGGGCTTGGACTAGATGATCTTTGAAGGTTTCTTCCAACCCAAACCATTCTGTGATTCTATGATCTGTGCAGCAGCACAGCACTGAATTTTACACTGATGTTACCTGCTGAAAAGAATACTTTATTTCCTTCAGTTTCATAGGCACATTTGTCAATTAATAGCAGAAGTCAAAAATGCTAGAAACTGGAAGCAATGACCTGTGCCTGCTATTTACTTGCACCATGGTGTAGCACTGGGATATCCTGACTATGGGTCTTAGGAGTTTTGGAAGAGAAGAGCTGCTGGCAGAGCCTAGGTGGTGGTATGAGTCCCTAAACTGCAGGAGTAGAGATCTACACTGATGAGCCACGTGTGGGAGCAGGCTTCCTCTTTTCTACACATGCAAAGTTGTGAGGAAGGATCCAGCTTTGTCCAGGGTAAGACCATCCCTTTTTCCAGTTGCATTTATCCTACAGGCTTGGGACTGAATGGGAAGGAAACGCACAGGAAGTCTAAATCATTTATTAAGTCTCTGATTTGTGGTGGTGAGACACTGGAACAGGTTGCCCAGAAAAGTTGTAGATGCCTCATCATCGGAAATCACACCCATCACATTGCCTTGGTAGGAGTATAGACAACAGAGAGTCATTTTACTCCAGCTGAAGACTTTTGCCAATTTTACATTACAATGTAAACTTCCTGTTCTTGTACAAGAGAAATTCCTCTTCATACTCAAAGTCATTGAAGAAACAGCTCTGGGCATTTGTGCAATCCTTGGGTAGGTAATGGAGACCATACAGATATTTTGATCTGATTATCTTTTGAAGGTGGAGGATCATGGCAAGTTGGCCATTCTGAGTATTTGGGAGCTATCTTCAGACTTTTATATCACTCCCTGTTAAGCATTCTCTTTTTTCAAGAGAGTGCAGTTCTATACCCTGATAGTCTGTCTTGTTCCTCTCAGTGATTACATATGAAAATGTCGAGTGTTCTTCTGAATACCTTTACCAGCAATATTACTCAGGCTAAACGTCACTTCATCTTTTAAACTGTATACATACATATATATGAGATCAGGAGGAAGACAGTGAGAGCCAAACTGTCTGCATTCAGTCCTTAAATTCTTCTGTGTCTCCTCCTTATGAAATCCATTTTGCTAACTGTGGTCTACCCTTTTAAATCCATGCAGATTCTCATGAGTCACTTTGTACTTATCAACATGTTTGAGCTTGTTGCTGACCAGTGATACTAAATCTTCCTCCATATCAATATCAGATATAAAAAAAATCCTCATTTTTTCCCCCTTGGATATCTGCATTTTTGAGAAGGATTTCGTTAGCCTACCTTGAGTTCTTGTTTTCACTTTTAGACCATTATTTTGAACAATCTTGCCTTTTTAATACTCATTCCAATGGAATGGTATAAATATTTTATCTTAAATGTATTCCAGCAGAAGCAGAATGAATATTAACTGTCTATAAGGGTTAACCCATTAGTGAAAAGGATGCCTGATAAATTGAAAGCATGGCTCTTAGCCAAGAGAGATCTATATACTCTGAGCATTTGTCTTCTGCCTTAGGAGTGGCAAATCGTGTTGCCTGTATCAAATGTGATACAGCTTCTGAAAGAAGCAACTACAGAGGCAAATTCATACTTTGCTATTCAGAGAAGTGTCCACTGACTGTGTACGTGAATTAAGGGCTTGCCTTACATACAAAGTTATCATTGTATCTGGAATTGTAAATTGAAACTAGGAAATAGAAACCATAAAAAACTTTAAAACAAGTCAGATTCCATTTTCAAAATTTTATATGGTATGTGTATTAATGTAAAAAATGTAGGAGGTTTTTGTTAACACAGATTCACACAGAATGGTAGGGGGTGGAAGGGACCTCTAGAGATCATCTAGTCCAACCCCCCTGCCAAAGCAGGTTCATCTAGGGAAGGTTGCACAGGAATGCGTCCAGATGGGCCTTGAAAGTCTCCAGAGAAGGAAACTCCACAACCTCTCTGGGCAGCCTGTTCCAGTGCTCTGTCTCTCTCACAGTAAAGAAATTTCTCCTCATGTTGAGGTGGAACCTCCTATGTTCCAGTTTGTACCTGTTTCCCCTTGTCCTATCACTAGGCACTACTGAAAAGAGACTGATTGCTCCATCTTCCTGATGCCTACCCTTCAGATATTTGTAAACATTGATCAGATCCCCTCCAGCCTTCTCTTAAGTGCTCTTTGTCCTATTTTAAACATTTTCACCCATATTTTTTTTCTGTTCTGAGTACTAAAATCAGTAATGAGGACGGTAGTCAGATGCCTTGATGGATGCTGTTAATCCAAAAAGCATTTCCATAGTCTCAGTATAGATCAGTAAACAACTGTCAATCAAGCTGTCTGGAAGTGAACCTGTCATATAACAATATGTGTTTTAAGAATTATTAACCAGCAGTTAACCTTCCTGTTTTAAAAGAAAATAAAGATTCCACACTTTTTTTTCTTTACAGACTCATTTTTCTTTATAATCTCTATTGCATAATTCCCTACCTGCAAACTTTACTCTAATTGAGCAGCATTGTATTTCATTTACATTGTGTTTAATTTACATTGTGTTGAATTTACCTTGATGTAGACACCTGTACAAGAGCAAGGAACACAGGTTGTGCTTTGACAAATCCAGGCCATACTGAGCCTACTCAAATTCTCTCCAAAGGAAAAAATAAGCACAGCCTCGGTGCTAATATTGCTTTGATGTACAGGAATTTGTGACAGATCATGTTGCTCATACTACAGCCACAGAGGGCTACAGGGAAGCCTTTTTGGGGGCCTTCATTTTCTTCTGGTAGATTATACAGAAAGTGAAACACACCTCTTGGGCATGGTGGACACCTGTGCACTTGCTGCCCGCTCCACCCAGTCATGTTGAATAAAACCTTCTCTGAGTGTTGCACTACATGAGGACCCAACACCAGTGCCTCCAGCCCACCAACCTTGGTCTTAGCATCAAAGCCAGGCATAAGGGGAAGGGAGAGTTTTGCGTAATAGGACTGGGAAGATTATAGTAGCCTCCCCCAGCTCCTCCTCCCTTTTCAGCTCATGAGGTGCCTTTTGCCAACACCCAGGCAGCCAAGGGCTGTTAGCAACAAGGAGGACACCAGTCCCTGGGGCAGGCAAGGCTGAAGGAGACTGAGGTAGACAGGCATGGGGAAGCACATCCTTGAAGAGAAGGATGGAAGAAGGGAAAAGGAGAAGAAAGGGTACAGCAGAATTAGAATATTATACTCCTGAATATTCTTTAACTCTTCAGCACTCTAAAATAGTCCCTTTTCGCTTTTCAAAGTTATTTTCCATAATTGTTGAGAGGCGATTCTTATTCAATCACATGCCTTTGTCTTTCCTGATAAAAGACATTAAATTTGTTTGGCATATGTAATTAATTCCATTTGCTCTAGAAAAGTATCTTATGTATTCAAGTATTGCAGGACAAACTCACACATGAATATAGCAGGCTCTGAAACATCTTAACTCTGCATTCCTGACATGCAGCCTGTTGTTCCTTAAGGAAAAGCTCAATATATTTTAAAGAACACAGAAAATTCACATGTGCATACAGTTATGGGGGATGTATTTATTTATATATCTTTCATATATTTAAATGATATTTGTAGAATAGGCATAATATGTAGAATGTGTTTGTTTTGAAATATGTGAAATGCACTGTCAGTATTCATTTTCAAAATATTCTAGTGAATGTTTCTTATTGTTCAAGCAATGCAGGAGAAACACATTTGTTGCCATTTTGCAAAATACAAAATAATTTCCCAGTGAATGTTCTTTATTTGCTCCATTTTCCTTAAATTTTCTGGCATGGAGAAAAGCATATCAACAGTTCATGTAGAGCATGTCAGTAAATTTATTTTCCCCGTGTGATAATGTACTCTTGGTATTTCAGCAGCCTATGGAGAAACATCCTGTATATTCATGCACTGACTTAGGAGAATTATCATTCTTCCTGGCTTCCAACTGTTCAACAACATTATATACCTATCCACAAATAAATTGTAACTACTGTGGGCTTATAATTCATCATTCATTAGAACTTTAATACAACCTTCTTGTTTTTCTTTCTCAGAGACCAGACAAGATTTGCAAGTTTGGCAAATAGGAACAAAATAGCCTGAAAGAAACTGTACTACAGTACAGAACTAAAATTCCAGCAACAACAGTCTTACAAGATGTTTTACATGTAGATCTTATTTCTTAATCTATTTTATTTTGTTAGTATTTCAATAGTTAGACCACTTTGTACAGAATTTCTGGGCATCTGTGTTCCCTTTGCTATTTATGATGGAATAGGACTCCAGAGTGGCCAAAAGTCCAAGGTGATTCCATCTTCATCTCCTCTTGAAAGAGAATATCCAAATGCACCAAAATAGCTTTCAGCCTTTAAATGTTTCATTTTGTTTGAACAGAAACTGCAGCTGTAAACTTTTTTTTCAAATAGCAATCTGTTGGCTAAGGCAAAATTTTGGTGCAAGGGTTTGTAAACAGTTTCTCCGTTTTGCCTGCCAAGTGCATTTTTGCACTGTTGAGATTTTTCCTTCAGGCCTGCTTTCAGTTCAGCAGAGACCTCCTGAGCTGGAAGAAATCCCATTAAACCTCTTCTGGACCCTAGAACAAGTCTTTCTTTTAGTAACTTCCAAGGCCTGGATCCCCCAGAGACTTGCTTCCTGAGCCCACAAAGTTTTGGTGGTACTGCAAGCTCAGTCCTTGCTGGCTCCCTGACATCTTCCATACCCATGCACCCTTGAAGCCCCACGTCCTCAGGGTACTTCTTTGCCTTCAGGAAGGGCGAAACTCATCTCCCTGCGAAGGGAGTAGCACACAGTGAAACCAATACACTGCTGGCAAGATATGGTGAGCAGAAGCCTTCCTTGCCACCCAGCTGCACCATGATAAAAGGATATGCCATTGCGGTGAGCAAGGTAAAACAAGTGCCATCCATCATGTCTTGAAACAAGCCTAGTAGTACATTCATGGCATGAGACCAATCAGAATTACACATATACTAAACAGGCAAGTACTTTTGGCCAGCAGCCTTTTATTCAAAACCAGAATTCACAAATGGTATAAATTACTGCAAAGAAAATAAGATGCAGGTAGCAAAGAAAAAGATGGAGTAAGAGGTACTCTGAACCCTTACCGTGCTGAACTTGCTTTATCACAGTAGACTGTTTACATTTTCCTTTTGTGCACTTAAAGTTCCTGTGTGAAATAGCAATCGCAACCAGCGCTTTTACAGCAGCACCTTAAAGATTCATTGTTTCAGTCAGAGTAAAGCAAACCCAAGAAGTTCAGCTTGGCAAAAGCCTCCAAAAATTTATGGTGAGCTTGTGTGTTCTGTTTTTAAACATGGGCAGCAATACCCTTTGGAAACCTTCTATATTTAAGTGCAGACAGTGATTATTTACTCACTGACCACAAGTGCTCCATAAATGTCTAGGTACAGTAGCTGGTGTGCAGCAGTTGGACTGAGATGCTCGTATTTGAAAATGGATGTCCAGATATAACTGGCAGAGATCTTCTGGGGAGAGGCAGTCAAAGCAGAGTAATTCCTTTATGTGTAGTGCATGATTTTCTGTAGGTTTTGATCCTGTGTGAAACAAATCTATGCTACAAATCACTGTCATATTGTCCTAGTGCTAGCTGCTATGGCAAGGGGCAGTTGTTTCCCTCACAGACCCGCGCTAGGTTTGGTATCCTCAGTGCTTGCCCGGTTCAGTGGGGGCTAGACACAGCCAGCAATCACAGAGAAGTGCTCTCCTCCTACAGTAGCAGCATTAGTGTTACCCCACTCTGTTAACAGTAACTTCCACTGATTCCCTCTTCTTTTTTCTCTCTGGAGTGTGAGGGAGCTCTAGATCTTCTCTTTTCAGACCCTGAAGGGGCACCTCAGAGGCTCGCTGGGCTGGAAGGAACAAGAAGGTGGCATGTAAAGCAGGCTTGGTGACTGCTCCTTGCTGCCCCTGTGAATTTCTTTTTATAAAGCTAAGAGTGTGGCAGTAGCAGGGCTTATGTGACTGCTTACATGAGCACAGTCACAGGTCTGAGTTACCTGCGTTTGTGCTGTAGCAAGCATTATCTGTGATCAATGAGTTAAAGGATTGCCATGCAAGTACACAGCATGCACTACCTATGTGTGTTAGGAGGTGTCTTGGAAGATGTTACAGACCTTGTCAGGTCAGTTGTAGCTAATAGTTGGGTGTGAGAGCAATGACCATACCCGCTATGGGCTGTGGCAGCCCCAGGAGATGGGTCAGGAGTGGTGGCACCGTGCCCTAGCATGGAACCCTGCCTGCTGGGACCTGCCTGCTTGAGGCATAGCCCTTTGGACAGAAGGGAAGAAGAAAGTGAGTGAAGCACTGGCAGAAATAGTCCCCTAGATGATTCTCTCCCTCAAAAGCCTTTTATGGTGAAGTGCAACATTGGATTTCTCTGAGAGGCCTCTGAAGCTATTGTTTTGGTAAATCTGAACTGGGGTATTCTCCCCCAGAAAACATCCAATGTAAATATCCATAACAAGCTACTGGAGTGAATTGAAACATTGCATTTAAATTGCTTATAATAGCTAATTTGTTGATCTACACAAAGGGTTAGCTGCAATTTCTGAGCTGGTTCTATTAGACTTTATTTAATGAGACACTTTATTGCATTATAAAACTGCAGAGCCCCTTGTTTGTGCAGTTTCAACTTCTTTACTTTGTTGTTGAGACATCGCCATCACACTGTTTTGGTGTCTGTAATGTGTTCCACAGGTCACAAATGGGCATCAAAGGATTTTGGTTTTTTGAGTCAGTCTTTGTTGTTACAAAGGCCTTGAGAGAGTTTCTGGTATTTTTGTGCAGGAGCCTTATAGGGGAGGAAGCAATGACTAAGCTGGAAAATCAAGTTGTATCACTGAGAATTACTAGCTAGGGAGTTTTATTAAAATATTTGATATCAGTCTGCTTATTATATGAGAGACCGTTCAAACTGCTGTGTTTGCATTGGCTGCCATGGAGGTGTCATTTTCTCTGACAGGTGTATGTTAATTATCATTATCCCGCATTTCTTCATTTTCTGGACGAACCCTTAGTAAGGTTTCCAGCACCACAGGCTCTGATTAGCCACAGGCTGGGTAGCCTCCTCCTGCTCTTTCTCCGAGGGAACTGAGACTATCTGGCTCCTTCCAGGACTCGATCTCCATTGAGAAATGACCAAGTAGTTCTCCAGCAGTTCTCAAAAACACACTGCCAGTTTAATGTTGATGATATTTTTTCCCCTAAACATCTAGACTGTGCCATGGTAACAGCTACTTTTAGTTCTAAATTTGTTTTCCCATCCTTCATTTCAAAAAATGACAGTTTAAATTTATTCCCTTTAAATATAAAGTTCACTATTTTTAGCTTTTAGTAACTATAAGCAGTTCAACCAGTAGTTTGTGAACTGCTTTGGATTCCTTATGCAAATGTAAATTACTATATTGATTGCTAAAAGAGATGTTTGCTATAACAATTGACCATATTAATTATGAAGAGGCACCTAAATGTTCAAGACAAAAACAAATGTATAGTAAGTACAACACATGTTGTAAGCTTTTTAGCAGAGGGACAACAAGAGGGGAAGCAGCAAAATTAGCATTCCCAGTACATATTCAAAAATGAAGAAGTAAGCTAAAACTAATAATGTAATAAATGGGTTAACAGGTAATAAATAGTTCAGTTTTTCCTGTCCAGTTAACTTTATCACTTCGTGATGTTAACAGTTGAATGTTTTATTGTCCAAGCCAGAGCTAAAAGAAAGGACATTTAAGATCCTTAAATGTGAGCTTCAACAAATCTACCACAATTAATTGTTACTACTGTTACTATTACTACTGTATTTGACGAGTGCTGGAAGTAAAATGCAGTCGATTCAAAACCAGGTACTTTCCAATTGCAATTGGATTATTACTTACTTTGGTCAAACTAAGAAGAGATTTAATTCTGCTGTAAAAATTCAACATTCCTTTTTTGAGTGGTCTGATCAGCAAGTAAATTACAGATGACCAAATTTAAGGAAAGTAGTGCATGCAAGTCTTTTGCATATGTAAACAAAACACAGGATCTTAATGTCTTTGATTAAAATTAAACTCCTCTATTCAAATACTTATTTCCAATTGATTCTTTTAAATCTTCACTCATCTTGCATATATATATTTATTCATCTTGCATGGTTTAAAAACCAAGCTTTGGTAAGGCCTGGTACAGCAGTTGTCCCAAGCCAAGCAGGGAGCTGAAGATGAGAAGGAGGCTCAGGGGAGACCTTCTCACTCTTGACAACTCCCTGAAAGGAGACTGGAGGCAGGTTGAGGTCAATCTCTTCTCCCAAGAAATAAACAAAAGGACAAGAGGAAACAGCCTCAAGTTGTGCCAGGGGAAGTTTAGGTTGGATATTAGGAAAAATGTCTTCCCCAAAAGGGTTGTCAAGGGCTGGCCCAGGCTGCCCAGGGCAGTGGTGGAGTCCTCATCCCTGGAGGGGTTTCAAAGCCATGGAGATGTGGTGCTGAGGGACATGGTTTAGTGGTGATCTGGCTGTGCTGAGTTAACGGTTGGACTCAATGATCTTAAAGATCTTTTCCAACCAAAACATTTCTATGATTCTATGATTCTAAGGGAACAGGAATATATAAAATGGTGCAATTAATTAATTTTTTTAAGGAAATTAATATTTTGGTGGTCTTTTTTTGCACTTTCTAAGTCTACACCCAGCTCTGGAGCCCCCAGTACAAGAAGGCCGTGGACCTGTTGGAGAGGGTCCAGAGGAGGGCTACAAGGATGATTAGAGGGCTGGAGCACCTCTCCTATGAAGACAGGCTGAGAGAATCGGGCTTGTTCAGCCTGGAGAAGAGAAGGCTCTAAGGAGACATAATTGCGGCCTTCCAGTATCTGAAGGAGGCTTACAAGAAGGTTGGGGAGGGACTTTTCACAAAGGCCTGTAGTGATAGGACAAGGGGTAATGGGTTCAAACTGGAAGAGGGTAGATCTAGACTGGAAATTGGGAGGAAATACTTTACTCTGAGGGTGGTGAGTCACTGGAGCAGGTTGCCCAGGGGGCTTGTGGATGCTCTATCCCTAAAGGTGTTCAAGGCCAGGTTGGATGGGGCCTTGAGCAACCTGGTCCAGTGGGAGGTGTCCCTGCCCTGGCAGGGAGGTTGGAACTAGATGATCTTTGCGGTCCCTTCCAACCCAAACCATTCTATGATTCTATGATACTACCTAATAGTATTGAGAAGTTGAAGCTTTAGTTTCAAATAATTTTCAGCTCTGAAGTGGTACTGCTTTATGCAGGGTGGTTAAGGCAAGATATATATGGGTATCTGGTTTGAGAACAAAACAATTTATAAATGAATTAGGCTTATTATCAAAAAACTACTCTGTACCATGGTCCAAAGGAGAATCATACACACTAGACACAGATACAGATATTTTGTATCAGTTTGTTCTATATCCGTTTCCTCTTTTTGTTTTAAAGGTAGAGTATGAATGTCTAAACATCACTGTGAGCATTGCTTTACACAGAACCTGCTGGCTTGACTGATCCAGGAAAGCCCTTTTCACTCTGTTGGTGGAACTAACCATATTAAAGTTAAGGTTTGTCGTACATCCTCTTCTGGATCATGGCTGTTAGCATTGCATAATAGTGGCTATTAATACCAAATTGTATGTCTTCTTTGTAGAAAACTCAAGATAAAATACTTATCTTATTATACATCTCTAATCTTAATATTCTTTGAATGTTTTAAACAATTTATATAGCAGTCTGTGCTGCTGTAAAGTATAATTGCAGGTTTTCTTCCTTGTCTGGTGCAAGGGTTACAAACACATTTTGTAAGATCATTACATTATCTCAAATATCTTAAGAAAAAGCTTCTGTCTGATCAGCTCAATGTTCTGTATATTGTAGAAGATGCAGATAATAGTATAATTCACATAAATTTGCATTAATGATACTGAATTTCCTTAAAAGACTAAATTTAATCTACATTTCAAAAAACGAAAAAGCGTGACCAACATTTTTCTGATAGGCACCCTAGCTAAGCATCAGCTTTATGGCTGTTTGTTAAAGTAGGTAGAAAATAAAATCCTTTTCTTTAAGATCTGGGGTAAAACTTGAAAATCGTAAATGCATCTAGGCAGCTGAGGTCCCATTCTCAAAAGGCACTTGGATCACATCTACACATTGCTGTGTACTTTCGTATTCCAACTCACCGTTTCTGCTGGGACAACATCAAGTCTTTCACACTCCTAGTGCAGATCCTGCTCATAGCTTTTGAGGGCTATTCCTCCCTCATGCTCCTGTTACAAAGATTTGGTGTTAGGGATGTTGGGATGTGTAGCATCTCAAAAGTTGCATCCATTTTAGGAAATATTTCTTAGATTGTTGTGTGAAACTGAGTCCATCTTCTCTGTTCCTGTATAGTGTTAATGGCTTTAATTCAGCTCCGATCTTACTTGAGGCACTCCTGAGAGACTGCACACTGGTTGTTTTCCTTCCTTCTATCTCTCTGCTGTTCATTCCAGCTGCCCTCAATGCTTGCCAAGAGCTCATACAACAGGCAGATGTTCTGAGACGCTGGATCCAGCACAGATTAGTTCTTCAGGTATAAGGTGTATTCAGGAGGGGTAGGATCATATCAGCATGGAGACCTCAGGTGACAAGCAGTGGCTCCAAATCTTCCATCCCAGGAGGCAGATACCTTTTGTGAGCTTGCCCTTATGCTGTGCCGTTGTCCTGTAGAGCTGGTTACCCCTAATTGCTCTAAGTTCATGACTGGTTCAGTACTGGCAAGTCATTATTTCTGGGCTAGCAAGGATGTGTGAGACAATCAATCGTGTGGCTCTCATGTGGATAACGGGTATAACTAATGTTCCTGAAATAGCAGCTGGCTTTCTGATAATGGGCTTCCCAAAGTGTGCCCAATGTCATTAATAGTATTCATGGCTGCAGGTCGCTTGCCAGAAGAAGTAAGTAAATACATTTATCAGAATTCCACACAGACAAGCATCAAAATGAAATATGCAGGAAAGGCACATGAAGAAAGCGTATCCACCTTGGGAATTTCAGGGGACAAACTGAGGGTTTTTTGCATGGGCTGGTCTCGACTACTGTGCCTTCTGGAGACACCAGAGCAAACTCTGACAGGCTGCTGAACAAGGAGCACAGGAGAGCTGAAAGCACAACTGTCACTCAATCCCTGTGCCCCCACCTAAGCAGCATACTGAGCACAGGCAGAACCAGCACCCCAGGAAAAATAACTTTGTGAAGTTTACCACTCAGGTTACCTGTAATCCTTACCTTTTTAAGGAGGGATTGTCAGTTACATGTCTGGTCTCTCTCTCTCATTTCCCCTGTCCCTCCAAGGAATCTGCCTTGGATCATGGAAGACCAAGGGCGAAAAAGGAAATACATGACCTGTCCCCGAAACTGAAGCAAAATCCTGTTTCACTACATGAAGTATCTGTGACAAGAACAATCTCATTGATCACAATGAAATCAGAAATCATTCCCTTTAATGCCTGTATCAATAAACACAATGAATGGCAGTTACCAGGGTCTGGATCTGATTCCTCCAGATCTTCAGTCTTTTCCCTAAGCCATCCTCATCCTGGGATGCCTCACAGCCCATTATTTTCTGTAGGCTGATCATAAGCTTTTAATACTCTAGGTTGTTCCCAAAACTGCATTCCTTTTCTGCTGCGGGCTTTATCTCCTCCCTGTAAAACCCAGCTTGACTGTGTTGAGAACAATGCCTTAAAGGGAAGTCCTTTCCTATGCTGACCACAGAAATTAAGGAGAATTCTGTAGCCTTCCTCCAGGCAGGTGGCAGAGCACTGAGTGATGGGTATTATGTGGCCTCCACTAGTGTCGTACCTCAGGGGTTGATACTGGGACCAATACTGTTTAACATCTTTCATTACCTGGATGATGAGACAGAGTGCACCCTCAGCACGTTTGCTGGCGACACAAAACGGGGCGGAGTGGCTGATACACCATATGGTTGTGCTGCATTCCAAGGGACCTTGACAGGCTGGAGAAAAGGACAAACAGGAATGAAGTTCAGCAAAGGTAAATGCAAAGTCCTGCATGTGGGGAGGAGTAACCCTAAGTACCAGTACATGTTGCAGGCTGACCAGCTGGAAAGCAGCTTGATAGAAAAGTGCCTGGGGTCCTGGTGGACACTAAGTTGACCATGAGGCAACAATGTGCCCTTGCAGCAAAGAAGGCCAACAGCCTTCTAGGCTGCATCAGGCAGAGGATTGCTGCAGGTTGAGGGAGGTGATCCTTCCCCTCTGCTCAGCCTTGGTGAGACACACCTGGAGTGCTGGGTCCAGTCCTGCACTCCCCAGTACAAGAGAGACATGGACATACTGGAACAGGTCCAGCAAAGGGCCACAAAGATGATTATGGGCTTGGAGCACCTGACATATGGAAGGTGAAGATAAGAGAGCTGGGGTTGTTCAGCCAGGAGATGAAAAGGCTCTGGCGGGGAGGGGGGAATCTCATCCGTATGTATAGCAAGTAAAGAGGATGGAGCCAAACTCTTCTGAGTGGTATCCAGTCAAAGGCCAAGAGGCAATGGGCATAAATTGGAATACAGGAAATTCAGTTTAAGCATAAGAATAATCTTTTTTACTGTGAGGGTGGTGGAATGCTGCCAGAGATGGAAATGCCTGCAGATGTCAGTATGTGAGGGTAATTCATGGAGTTTTGGTATTGCCAGTAATTTGGGCACATTGGCCATGTAGAGATACTGATTAGAGGCTTAAGTTACATCAAAAATCAGGTACTTTCATATAATTTTTGCCTTGTATCTGTTTTAGCTGCTTATTTATTGAGGCATCTTTTGCAAAGATGCAAGTTTTAAGTAATTCCAAGTTTTAAAGTCTTTTTCTAGTAAATACTCCCATTTTATTTATACTTCACTATCAGCCCAAAAAGGCAGCAATATGTCAGGCTACTTAATATTTACATAATTTGCTTTTTTCATTGCATTGGTAATTGCGTAGCCCCTTGCAACTGATTTACAATACTCATTTTTCTGCAAACAAAACAATTATAATCACCAATTTGAGTATTTTATTTTAGCAGCACACAAAACCCCAACATTTTGAACTTGGTACCTATATCAGCCCAGAACTTAAAGCCTCAGCATGCTGGAAAACAGTGTCTCTTTGTTTTAGGCTAGGTTACAGAAGCAGGAAAAGGCAAGTAGGTAGCCCCAGAAAGTCCGCTGTCCAGTGGGGTTGGTATGCGTGTTTGGCACAAGGATGCTGGCACGACCAAGAGTCTACAGATCACCTTCTGCTAACTGTAAGCTTTTTTTCTGCAGTCCAAGGACAGAACTGTAAAAATGTTGTCTTCTAAGGGAAATACTAGAGAACATCTTCCTGCTTCCCCAAAACATTAGACAGCTAAATCCAAAGGCATACAGACACAGACACAAACAGACCTCGGCAACAGGTAGAATGCAGGTTCCTAAACACACAAACACAATCTATAAAACTCCCACCTTCCCCTTTGGTTATTTGGAAGGCTGTATCTACCAAAGTTGCTTATCTGTAATAACTTGCGTACCTAAATTTCTGATACTGAATACACATGGAACAGCTGCCAACTTCTTACACTAATTGTGCTCCTGTTTTATCGGATTTCTACATCTGTTTGAGACTGACAGACGAGGTAACCTGAGTCTTAACTTCCTGAAGGGCCCGCTTCCATGGGCAGGCTCAGATGCTCTCCTCTCCTGCTGAAGTCCCCCACTGTGCCAAGGTGAGAGATTCACAGGGTCACAGAGCAAGCAAAAGGAACCATCTCTTCTACACTGTCCACCTCACTGTGGTAGATACTCCCCAGTGAGGCTGACAGTAAATGGCTACTCTTCTGTGGCATGATGTCCTACTGTTTTTCCATAACATTCGTTAAGAAAAGTGCAAAAATGCATCTAAAAAAAATCACACAGAATCACAGAATCACTGTGGTTGGAAAGGACCTCCAGGGTCATCAAGTCCAACCTTTGTCCTAGCATCTCTCTAATCACTACACCATATCCTCAAGCGCCACATCTATTTGTTCTTTAAACACCTCCAGGGATGGTGACTCCATAACCTCCCTGGGCAGTCTATTCCAGTGCCTAACTACCCTCTCAGTGAAGAGTTTCTTCCTAATATCTAATCTAAACCTCCCCTGACGCAACTTGAGGCCATTTCCTCTTGTCCTATCATTACTAATCTGAGAGAAGAGACCAACACCAGCCTTGCTGCAACCACCTTTTAGGTAGTTGTAGAGGGCAATAAGGTCTCCTCTCAGTCTCCTCTTCTCTAGACTAAACAAGCCCAGTTCCCTCAGCCTCTCTTCATAGGGCATGCTCTCCAGCCCTTTCACCAGCTTTGTTGCCCTTCTCTGTACCCGCTCCAGCACCTCAATGTCCTTCTTGTACTGTGGTGACCAAAACTGGACACAGTACTCAATTGTTGGTATACTCCTTATGTCTCATCTATGAAGTTTTTGATGTGATGTTCAGCAATTTGACAAATAGTTTTCAAGATAAGGCACCTTTTTAATAAAAGGAAAATAAGAAAGAGAAAATAAAGGAGCAGGGAAGATAATGCTGTATAGAGTGCATCTCTGGTCTGCCCAGTGCTCTGTTCTGGCAAGACTGGTACCACTTTTTAAATGAAATGACATCACATTTTAATGTGACTCGTACACATTTCTGTAATCCTTAGTAGGAATATATCAGTCTCAGGCACACACTGGTGACCGGTCCATCTAAAAAGATCAGAGCCTACCTTTCTTTCCTCCAAGAGGGCACAGGCAAATACCACAGAGCCACCAAGAACACTGTGGTAGGCTCAAGCACTTTCTGTCTATTCAGAATGATATGGAGGTTTTCAGGGCTTGAATGACCAACAACCTGTAGAGGTTGTAGCATCTTACTCTTATCAAAGCTATTTTAGGTAATTTTGGATCTTTATTTTTCAGGAGATATTCTCCTTGCCACCTTGTAAGGCTCTTTTTAATCACAAACATGCAAACATGGATAGCAAGCATTGGTCACTGAGTGAAAAAAGTGAAGTTTACAAGCTTAAAAGCTGAGGCATCTCTTTCAACTTAAAGGTAATTAATTGTTGGTGCAAATCTGCCATTACTTAGAAATATTCCAGTCCTCCAGAACTGAACCCTCAGCCCCACCATCTGTATATCTCTCCTACCTAGCTTTTGGGGAAGAAATAAGAATGAGAAATAAAAAAATGAATCTTTTCTTTGGGTCACCTAGAGTATAAAACTTTTCCTTGGGAATGTTGTACGTCTTTTGCTTTGATTAATTCTAGGGTGTTATTTTACATGCTTCAGATGACCTCCATGCTGCAGCATCAAGTAAGGAGAAACGGTGCTTCCTTGAAATTCAAGATTCAATTCATTTAAAATTCTCTGGGGGAAAAAGCTGCAGACAGAAAAGAACTGGCAGGAAGTTTCTATGCTGCCGGTGTGACATATTCGCCATAAAATGCACATCTAAATCAGGTGACTGCTTTCTTCCATTACTAGCATTGGGATATGCAGAAGCGGTTGTTCAGTGTAGAGTGGCTCATGTGAGTTAGAGAATGCAATTAAATTAACTTGAGCCAGGCACCCATGCAAGCTTTTCCTGTAGCACAGGAATGGGGAATTACAGAGTGTCATTGCTTAAAAGGATTTATTTGTGAGGTCTTGTATAAGACAGAAAGAAACATACATATTCCACTCAATGATGCGAATATTGTTAGCTATTTATTATGTAGTATACTTATTCCTGAGAAGCCAGTGATGCTTAGAAAAAAGAGGACTTATCCCTCATTTTGCAACACATTTCTGGAGCAGATCCAAACCAGCAGCTGGGATTTTATGACTCCTGCAGGACCTTGAAAAATTCCACATTCAGTCCTAAGGAATTTTTACTCACATTCAAAGTGATGGCACTGTAAAAAAAAATTAGCTAGAAAATGGCTTATTGTGGACTGAAGAGTAGGGCAATCTACTACTCTATTCCTCTGACCCGCAATTTTGCAGAACTCCAGGGCTGGCAAAAAATTGGCTGGAGGATCAGAACTACAGTGTTAAGGCTCAGTGTTTGTGTTTTTTTCATTCATAATGGAAAGGCTAAGAGTAGAAGCTGGACATCAGAGGTAGTAGGTAAGATTTAGGGACATGGATGACACACAATCATCTGACGTTTTATTTCATTCCACAGCACTTGAAAGCCCAGGTTTGTTTTAAGAAATGGCAGAGGT
Organism: Eurystomus gularis; assembly: GCA_013400335.1. Lineage (NCBI taxonomy): Eukaryota > Metazoa > Chordata > Aves > Coraciiformes > Coraciidae > Eurystomus > Eurystomus gularis. Next base: position 54,669 of record VZZY01024484.1, on the reverse strand, counting down.
TAGGGGAGTTAGTGCCAAAGTAATTTTTTAAGAGTAGCTATATGGCTTCTAAACAACTTCATTGCCTTGAAACTGGTTTCCTGGCTGTATATTCTCCAGCAGCTCCTGGGACAGTTTTCAGCACCTGCTCCTTGTGCGAGTGCCTGCTGGGCTGAGCAGAGGCAGAGACTTGTCTCTCTCCCTTTCCTCTGAACCTGCCTCGGGCAGCGCAGTTGCTCTGCCTGCACGCCCCAAAGGCATCTTCTGGAAGCTTTGCCCTGCGAGCAAAGAATCTGGCTGGAGATCTTTATTTTATAATGCTGTACTCACAGTTTTCTTTAGAAATACTGATAAACCCTCCCCCAACATTATTTAAGCAAAGGGACTATGAAAGGAAGAATATTAGCATAAACATGCCTCTACTTGAAGAAAGGACAGAAGACTGTGGTTCAAAGGTGCAGGAGATCCAAATTTAGTGCCCCCAATAATGAGACAAAAATATCAGTAGTCACACAGTTCTAACCTGACCTAAACCCAGTCTGACACTCCTAACTTGGTAAAATGTTTTCAGTTTGTTAATCATCATGCTGTTGGATTTTGGTCTAGATTAGGTATCACCTGTCCTCTCCCAGCAAAAGCAACTCTTTCTATATACTCTTAATTCCGCAGAAATCCAGGTTCTGCCTGCTTCTGGTTCGGATCACACTGGTACTGCTCAGTGATCGCGCCATGCGTGACGGCAGCGTTATGGATGATGGGACCACGGTCCAAGTGCAATCAAGGAAAGCCAGTAGCTGCAGCTCTCATCAGAGGGATTTTAACCAAGAGGTTTTCATGAGTACCAAGACACACATTCTGCTTGACACGCTGGCACAAAGTCAGCGCAGAAAAATGCTGTGTCAGGAAACTGTCATTATGTTGACAGCAGAAATTCAATCCAAGAAACCCTTCAAATCTTCCTCTGAGTGAAGGGTTCACGTATAGTTGGTTTGACCGTGTAAAATTACCTTATTTCTATAAATATGAGGAAATGACAGACAAGACAAAAATAATCACAGCATAACTGCTAGGCAGGATGAAGCTCCTATCACAGTCCACCCCCTGAAGTGCCTCGGGAAAAAAAAGAAGCTTCACTTGTATTACTATCATTATTTTAAAATTAGATTCAAACCTGCCACTTTGAGTTGGTAGTGTGGTTTTTTTTTCTGTAAAAAATAAAAGGAATATTTAATCGCCTCAGCATTAATCTCCTATTAGGACATGGCTGTGTCAGAAACAATTTTAGTGGTGAGATTCGAGGTCTTTCGGGCAAAGGGTCATAAGGAATTGTCTGTGCTAACGACAGAAATCCAGCCTGTCACACCCAGCTCCCGGGCCCTTTCTGGTGCAAATTCGGGTTTATTTGATCAAGGGGCTCTCCGTGCCGCTCCTTGGGAGCCTGCCTGTATTTAACTCTTTACTTCCTAGCTGTCGCACACCCGGGGCAAAGTCGCCAGCGGGGAATCGCCAGGGGGACGAGCCCGTTTCGGAGCAGGGAAGGGCCGGGCGGGACGGCGGCGCTCGGCAGCGAGCCCCGCACCCCGCCTTCCGGGCGCCCGGGGGGGCCAGGGC
>VZZY01024484.1:19827-52049 GCA_013400335.1 Eurystomus gularis | reverse complement strand
GGAAGGCGGCTAGCTTCTGGTCACTTTTCAAAATAAAGCGTCTGTTTATTGTAATCAAAAGGCAACTTTGGTGTTTGCTCAAAGGGGGCTTCCGTCACGGGAGGTCGTGTCGCCGTTCCGCCCGCAGGCTCTGAGTCCGGCGGGGGGGAAAGGCTGGGACGGTGTCTACACTTGGGGACCTGCAGGTGTGCCCGTTATCTTACAGCTGTGACTTACAGGTCGTGAATTGCGTGGTGGAGCCCCGAAGCAGGATGCCTGGGTTCGGTGGCCGCCGTGTTGGACAGATAGTCCTACTGCTAGGGACAGGAATCCAGCGAGCGTGGAAAGGGAGGAGGTTTTGTTTGCGCTGTGGAAGAAGTATTGTACCCTGGCACTGGAGGTGGAGGTCTGGTGCGGAACTGCTGCCCTGCTTCTGACTAGTCAGTCTGAGCCCTAACGGGAAGTTCATTGCAAACATATGACATCATAAGGATAGTGGCTGAAATGGGAGCAGGTATTTCAGCTATGAAAAGCTAGATTTTTATTCTTTCCTCTTAGCAAATGCTGTCACTGGTAAAATCTGTGGTCGTATTTCTTTATGTCAGGAGCCTGTGCAGCTGAGGAACCGTGGAAATAGGATGGACGACAGTTGTCAAAATGTATCAGGTGCTTTTACAGGCGAGGAAACTTTAGAAAGGGTTTAATCTGGCTATGTCAGAAACTGGGAAGATTTTTCTCATTTCTTTCTGCATAAAGGTTGTGTTATGGGGCTGTAGTGTGCGGGCTTGCCTTTACACCAAGTAAACACTGGTACTGGTTTTGCTCTGGTGAGTTTAATGCCAGTTAGAAAACTGATTTGTTAACAGTTCTTGTTTATTCCTATTTTCTGTTTAATCTCTGTCATCTTCATTATGAAGATGGATAGATTTAAATGTTAGAAGTCTTATCACTGGTGCTTTTCTTTATGGTATTTCCACTGGATAAATAAAAAAAGCTATTCTGTGCCTGAGGTAAATGATTACCTTCTAAAGTATGTTGCGTTGTATATTGCTCAAGTTTAGCTAGTAACGTAGCAGGATTCCAGTCACTGGAACTTTTTCTGCTTTAGACTTGGAAAAATATTAAATGGTCAAAATCGTTAATTAGTGTTGAATTTAATCGTCCTTGAGTGTGTAGAATAGATGAAATAAAGCTTTCAAACTAGCCAGAAAAATGGCCAATGCAGTAATGAAATGAAGGTGCATCTTTAGCTAATGTAGGAGTTTAGTGTGGCATTGAGTTAAAAGGCAATTACAGATACGGTTAAATTCTGGTTCAAATCCAGTTGTGCTAACATCCCCCTCTGCTGTTTCTAGAAAATATTTCCATTCAGTTACTCCGCAGAACGTTTTCTGTACATTATGTGATCAGAAGACTTTGGTGAATGTAAATGCTGTTATTTTAAACTAACACTGTAGCTGGTAATTTTCTGTGATTTAGATATGGAGTGATATTGAATGTGACATAAATTGTATTAATGTCACATATACAAACACACTCATATGTAGCATGTAAAATAACCATTTAACTGTCCACCCCAAATTCATTTATATATTGGATAATAATACTTATATAGAATATAAGAATAAGAAACATTTAGTGAGTGTGCATTTTCTTCAACTTTATGTGCCTGTAATCTGGTTGCTTAAACGAGGGTTTTCTTTTAGTGGGAGAAGCTTGGCTTTATTCAGCCCCGTGAACACCAGCGAAACTGACTAGCAGTGATTTTGCTGTATAACAACACAAAACTGCTCAGTTAACTTGGTACTGAAGTTTCTTGGTGGTGGATACTCCCAAAACAGACTATAAAATGAAAACAAAACAAAACCCAACCACAAACCAAACAAAAGCTCAGAAAACAAGGGAGTAGGTAAATAATCCCAGTTGGTCTGTGGCTTCCTCCTGGCTTTCCCCTTCAGTCTCAGTTTATTGTATCCACAGTCCATACGCTCCTTGTGTGTCATAATGAACAGTTGCTGTGCAGCTTTAATTACAAGTCTTGTTGTAGCAGTAGGTTTGAACTGGAAAAGAAGTTGTCACTGGAGGGGCTGGAAAAACTGGGAGGGCAGTATTTCCCTGTGGTGAGGCACAAGTGGTTTGTACAGAGCACGTTTCCCCAACCTTTTCCACCTAAAACCTCCCAGGCTTCCTTTTAGCCTCTCTCTGGGAGCACCTGTATAGAGCTCATCAGGTTGCTGATCAGGTTCCGTTGTCCTCAGCTGTGGAAAGGAGGGAGGTTGTGGGTGGTAAGGTGCGAGGCTTGAGAGGTGGGTGGATTTGTTAGAGAGGATTGTAGGGGCTGTGTGGAAATTTTGCTGTACCCCAAGGCAGCATAAAAGGTTCACTGGGTACTGATACTCTTGTCTCCATCCAAACTAACACAGCATTGCTTTGGGGAGCACTTCAAGAGCTGTTGTATTTCCTCTCATGCTCATTTCACGTAATATGTCAGGAAGGGGATGGCGGTGCTACTGTGGTGGCATGTTTCTGGTGTGAGGGCTCAACTTAAACTATCTGGGGAGCTCTGTTGTTTTGATGTGAGGAGCTGCCAGGATATTGCAGTCGTATTGTTGTGCGGACGCACTGGGTTTGCTCCGAGCAGGATTATTTTAGTGTATCAGTAGCCTTGTTTGCCCCTTCCTTGCTTTGAAGCTCCCTTCCGTGTTGAATGCCTATCTCAAAAAATCCTTAGCTCAGCCTGTCTTTGTTGTTCCTACAAGTTGCGTGCTGAAATGGAGGTTATCCAAAAACTTGACAAAATCAAAATTTTGCTAATGGAAATTGGCTGGCTTTACTGAAATGAAGTAGCAGAGATATGGTCAACGCTGTTGGCTCTCCTTGGCAATCACTGATACCCTGAGTGAGGGAGAATAACCTGGGTTAATATTTCAAGCCTCAGAGCACGCGCGTGCATGTAGGATTTACCATTTGTGAGAGTGCTTTTGTAGAGAAGATTCTTTTCCAAGGGGTGGCAATCAATCGTATTTCAACAAGTATTTTTAAATGTCTTCACTGCGGAAATTATGTGGAATACTTAAATCAAATGAAAAAATAGTATTGTGCTGTTTTTTAGATGCTAAAACCATATTTAAAATGTGAAGTGGATAGCTGCTTTTTTGTGCATACTGCAGTACAGTTGCTGGTTTAAACAAACCGGCTCTGTAATCGAGCAGTACTCTGCAGCGGCTCTGCGATTATCGCAGGGAGTCCTCTCCTTTAGAGGACTGGAGTTGTGCTGTGTGAGTAAGAGAACTGTAACATACACCTGATGCAGTAAACCCTGTTGTTTCAAAAATGACATGTGCAGACTTACCACTATAAGGCAGTGCCATTAAAATTCAGGGCACGCTTTCCCCCCTCCCCAGTTTTCTGCCAAAGATGCTAAATCAGATCTTGTTATAAACTGCCGAAACCACACTTTGAGGTGATATCTGAGCAAATACTTTGAGAAGAAAAATGTTCCTGAAATTAAGTTTTTCGATATCCCTTCCAATCAAGTTAAATGCGAGTGTTTTATGGAACTCCTGTTTCAACTTTATAGCTGACGAAATTTGACAGGAGTACAGAAAATAATATTTGTATATTTTCTATGTTTGCTATGGGACTGCTTGAGATCCCTTAATGTACATGGTTATTAATTTTAAGAATGCATCTATGTATACTTTGTTCTTGATTTTTTTAAAGCATTATTCCTTCCACAGTTGTTCTGTGCTTAACGGTAGCCCCGTTTTATCAACGAAGAAGGAAAGACTGATTTTATTTTCTGCTCTTCTGTCTGTCTTCACAGTTCTTGACAGTCAGAAAATTAGGTGAACTTTATGACTCATTTTAAAGGAAACCTTAGGAAATGCTTTAAAACCCAGGACTCAAGGAAAAGAAAAAGCAAGCATTTTGTGAATCCTGCCTCAAATATGAAACTAATGTGTTCTCACAGAGGATGTTCTGACAACAAGCATTTATCCCTGAGGTTACTGCTGTGTGAGCTTGTCTGCTCATCTTAAGCTGGAAAAGAATCAGTTTCTCAGATGAGGTAGAAGTATGGGCCTGTTATTGAACTGAATTGTGTTATTCTGGTTAGCAATTTACATCTAATCAAAAGAGGCCACTTTAACAAAGGATATGCTTCATAGTCTTTCCAGGTGTATGTTAAAAATTAGCTTGTATTTTCAATAAAGAAGGCTGAGAGTGACTGTTCATTGTACTTTAAGCTTTTGCCTAATAAGGCAAGAGGAATCTCTTCCTTCTTGAGTTTAAATGGGTCCTCAGAAGCTGAAGAAAGTAAGAGCTGGTGCCCTAGGATTGGGAACCATGTGCAAAGGCTTTCTGCCTGTCTTTATCTGTTTTCTCACTTCTGTCACATGCCTCCTGAAAAGTTAAAGTGTAAACTGGATGGCAGAAAACTTTTTGTGAGGAGAGGATGTGCTTACACTGACAGCCCTGCGAATCAGGACTGGGTGTTGGGGGTGAACATTTGGAGAGCTGCTTGGAAGATCATCTCTACCCCAGTGAAGACATTGCCTAGACTTAGTGTGGAGTCCCGACAGTTACCTAGGGAGTGAACAACTGGGACATTTGGTCAGTTACTCTATGCTGTGTAGTTGCTTACGTTTAAGGCAAAGAAGTCATTAATAACAGTGGTAAGGGCAAAACTGGAAGGAAATGTCACCCTATCTTAGCTGCTAACATGAGAAGCTGGCTTAACTAGCTCCCTTCTGGTCCTCCAGTAGCATCTGAAACTATAATTAAATCTCTAATTGGAAAATGCTAATAATAAATGATACATTAACAACAAAATAGTAATTATGAACAGTATGTATTTTGTCCCTGTCAGGACTTCTGCCTCTTTTCACCTTAGTCTGACTAAACTGTCTTAGACAGTTGGTCTTTCTCCATTTGCTAAACTGAACTCTAGTGAAGACCATTTTGCAGGTGGGTTAAGATGACACTCTAGAGCTGGTTTTCATCAGAACGCAAAGCTGCAGCGATGCAAAACTGTATCAGTTTTTTCATTCTTTCTCATTCTTTCTCTTAAAGCCAGCTGGGACTGGGAGGGCTTGAACAGAGGGATAGAAAGCAGGCAACAATTGCTCCCTAGTGCCTTTTTAGCGTGAAAGGAACGGAGAATAAGCAGAAAGCATCTACATCTCTTCTGATCTGCACAGCCAAGTTAACAGCATTTTATGACCTGCAATATTAAAATAATTGGATGAAGATTCTGCAACATTTATGAAAATATGGTCTTCACTGATTGCTGGGAGATGACTGAATATGATGTCTGGGTCATAACCAAGGTTTTTTCCCCATGCAGAAAGAAAATGTGAGATAGTAAGCACAAATAAACAATTTTGTTTTTGCAGAGGCTAAACAGTTTTTGCTAATGTTCATAAAAAATGGAGTTAGATTTGCCAGCAGTAAGTGACGACTTATTGATATGGCAGCAAACAGTATATCCCCTCAAAGAACGGCAACATGTAGAATTTTAGGCACTAGCAGTATTTGCTACTGCAGCATTGCTTTTGCGGATATCTGGGAGCTGTCAAAGGTATAAGCTCTAAACACAAGTTCTTGATCAGAGATTCCAGTGCACTGAAACGTTAGAGACAGACATAACTTACAATACAGACGATTCAGTGTTAGATCCTTCAGTAATTTAGATGTAGACAACTTTTCTTGAATCTTAATACATACCTACATGCGTACTATTGGTTGTTTTGTATGACTCAAAGTTACCTGAGCTGCCACTGCTCGAGGTTCTCCATAAAGAGTTGTCAAAACTGTGCTGTGCTCAAGTGACTGCAGTAGGCAAGGCTCGGTGGTACAGCTTCTCCACGTTGCTCATGTCTGAGCCCTGTTTAATCATGCTGGTGCTTATGAAAAGGGATACACTGGGTCAGCAATTGTCTGTAAGGGTCTTGCGATTATGGCTGTGAGATTGTGTTGTCTGAATGTTTTTCCTAAGGCATTTGAGTTTATGAATGTTGAAATGTCAGAGTACCGTCTGTCCTGACTTAGCATAATAGCAGGCTAATGAGATGTGTCAGCATCCTATGTGGGTAGGGACAGGGTGATCACCTGCTCAGTGTTTCAGTCTGGCAAGATAAGCATGACACCCTGTAAAATTCAGGGTAAAATAGTAACATTTATGTTGAATACAAGTAATCTTGATTACACTGTCACCCTCCCGATGATTCTTTCCTTCCTCTTCCCACTGACACAGGCTGTGCTGGGTGGCTGGGCAACACAAACCATTCTGGTGTGTCCTGTGGTATTGGGTTGCTGGTTTTATGGTTTCAAATGAGGATGATAATCTAATGTTTTTGTTTGAGTTTTTTGGTTTTGTTTTTTGAAGTCATTATCAGTGCTAATGCTGCTTGTCACTGATTCTACATCCCAAGTTAGAAGCAATGTTTTTTGCTTACTGTTGAAATATTTTAAAGAGAACACACAAAGGAAAAAACAGGTAAGCAGGGTCTGAGAACTTTGATAGATATGTATTTCACATGGAATTTTGTTTTCTTCTTTCTTTGGAAATTACCACAGGACTTGAGAAAGACAGGCATGACTGTTGCAATCTCAGTCTTTTTTGGGGCCTTATTTAATTTCTTCTTGTCAGTGAAAATCACCACTGAGAAGATTCTGCTATTGCACAGGGAATGCAGAGAATATTTTAATAGTTTTACCACCCTCTTTACATACTGGGATTCCACAGACATTTGGGGCATTCCACAGTTTTCTTACTAAAGTTTAACTTTTTTTTTCCCTGAAAATAACATAAGTTCTTTATTCCCTGAAACGGAAATTGAATAATGACAGTTATTAAATTACTTATTATTAAAACCTATTTATTTGTGAGTGAGATGAGACAATTTTTAATGCCACCGTTTTCTGGGGTGCTAATTCAATATTGTGTAACTGAATATGAATGTTTCCTTATTAGCAGACGGTATTTTGTATGTTGTAAAGTACTGCCAGGATGTGTCCTCCCGGTACCTGTCATTCTTAAGAAAGCAGGCACTACATAAAATGCTTATTTTTCTTTAGTAATGCTTATTTTTCTTTGTGTGGTGTGGCACTTGCTTCCTGAGGTGAGATGTGATCTCTCTATCCTGCAATGCGAAGTGAATTAAAACCAGCACGTTTACATTTAACACTGATATGTTCTTCATTTTGTTTGACTGGGGCATGTGTTTAACTGAGCCAGATCTGAGATGATTCCCTATGTTTCAGGCTTTTTGTTTCTATGGATATCAATTAGCAAGATACAGAAGTGGTGTCAGCTTTTCTGCAGTTGCCTGTGATGGAGACAAGGTGTTCCAGAGTCCAATGCTTATTTGTCAGTTTAGCTTCTAGAGTGGGACAATATCACACAGAATCATACAGTGGTAGGGGTTAGAAGGGACCTCTGAAGATCATCTAGTCCAACCTCTCTAGAGCAGGATCCTAGAGGAGATCACAGAGGAACGCATCCAGATGGGTTTTAAATGTCTCCAGAGATGATTCCACAACCTCTTTGGGTAGCCTGTTCCAGTGCTCTGTCACCCTCACAGTGAAGAAGTGTTTCCTTACATTTAGGCTGAACCTCCTGTTTTACCAGTGTGTGGCCCTTGTCCCTTGTCTTGTCACTGGACACCACTGAGAAGAGTCTGTCCCTGTCTTCCTGACACCTGCCCTTTAGATGTTTATAAGCAATGATCAGATCACAAATACAGCCCAAATACAATGATCAGATCACAAATACAGATGTATTTGTGGGAACAATTTTTTTTTTTTTTTTCAGGCAAAGAAATGAAGAGCAAGAACTGGTACTTTTTTTGAGGGGTTATAGTAATGGCTGACATTGTGCCAAATCATTTAATAGTGAAAAAATGTCAGCGGGATAAACATATTCTGCAGAAGCAGGAAGAAAGAAGGTGCACTGGGCCCTTGGGGTAGCGACTGCCAGGGGTTCAGCACAACTGTGTTTGCTGATGGGAGGGAGGCCTTATTGAAAGTTGGTGTTAAAATAGGAGTATCACACCTGTGGACTATTTGGATTATGTTACTCTTTTGTATCTGGATTATCACCTCTGTGGACCATATGCTGTGTCCTTTGTACTGTGATTGCAAAGAGGAGCTCCCCCTGCTACTTCTGTCTTTCACCATCACTGGTCACTAAAGATCAGCAACGAGATGGTGCTCACAGATGCTGCCTCTCACCTGATGAGTGGCGGGGTTTTTTTTGGCATCTCTGTAAAGCCAGGATAGTTCCAACAGTGGAGTTGTATCAAGCTCCCTGCTATACTTTGCATTCTCAAAATCTCTTTAAAGCATTGCTGACTGGCAGGATTTTGTCCTCACTTGTACCTGTGTTCCTCGTGACAGGATTGGGGCGTGAGTCTGAGATGAGGCTGTTGTGGAATAAACACACCATTTTACTACTCTGACAAAAATTTAATCTTGGTGGCATTTTCGGTGAGGTATTTGGGTTGGTTTTGTGTTGGGATTGGATTATTTATACAACAGCTGGACAGAAAATACTCTGGGCAGTGAAATTCACTCCCTGGTAAATGGATGCAACTCTGCTGGATTCTGGAGGTTAATTCACTTGTGCCAGCAAATTTACTGAGCCCTCGTAGCTGTTAGGGGAGGCCATTTCTTAGTCCAAGGTCTCTTCTGAAAAGTCAGAGCAAACTATTGCCCCAAAATATGTTGCTTCTCTCACATGTATATAACAGTTGTATTCTTTCATATTTTTACATTTTGTGGTGGTTTTGTGAATTGTGCGATGTTTTGTAAGTGGCGAGAAAATTTTGAGCCTGAGCCTTGTCAAAGTACCTGCTTTATTTGATAAAACTTCCAATTTTTGGAGGAATATGCCTGTAAATTACTTGACCTTCTTTGGTAATAGTAACCTTTTCCAAACCAAACAGTGTATAAGATGTAGGCTTTAAGTAAATGGTGTTGTAGAAGGTTCTACCTACATCACAATTTGGCAGGACCAAGGAAATGTGTCTTGTCTCTTACAGAAATGTATTTTGAAATGATAATTTCTTGTGCTTTTAACTTCACCTCTTACTAGGACTGTTTGCAAAACGTGCAGGAGCCAGATAAACTTGCAGGATTTGCATGTCAAAACTGAAGCAGTTGATTAAATGCTTTCAGCTGGGGTGTGGGTGGCTGTATGAGAGGGGAGAGAAGGAATGAAATGGGTAATATATAAGGATAATTCAGTAGCTTTATACTTGTTGCTCTTATGAGTCAAAAACTTTCTTAACTCAGGGACATTATTAATAGCAAAAACCGCACCTCCCTTGCATCTCCAGCTCCATTTTTTTGTGTCCATATTTGCTTATTGAACAAATACATCTTGTAACTTAAGTTTCATGTTGTCTTGATTTGAATACTATAAGGTTTCCCAAGAATAAGTATTCCCAAGCTTTCCTGTCATTAACAACGCTGACAAAAATGATGCACTTTTCTTATGGTCTGTCTTATTTCCCGTGTATGTCTTGAAGGTACTAACCCTAAAGTTTTAAAGATTTCCAATATGCCTGAGGTGTTGCTCTCACATGTTCACAGATTCAGGCATGTGTAGGTACCCATGTTTGTTTTTTAAAAAATAAAATAAAATGTGGAATAGTGTATATTGTATTAATTAATCATTCTGCTTAGACACATTTTAGGTCTATTCACTGCTATTTGTTTAAATATTTAGTGTGAACTGATTCTTGCTTTTCAGAACACTTTAATATGAAAAGAGCCTTAATTTTCAGATGCCTTGCCCTCTGTCATTAAATATGAATTTTTCAAACCAAAGAAAAAGACAAGGGTTCAGCGGCTGGCTCTATATTCTATTTTCTCCATTTGCTAAAGATCAGGGTTGTAGGTAAGTAGTACCTGAAGCTATATTGCTATATGTTACGTTTCTTTTCTGTCAAGTAATGGGAGTAATTGTTAAAAAAAACACAACCTCCGAGAACTTTATTTTGACCTCCTTGGGTAGGTGGCTTTAATATAGGAAACATCCTTGTAGTTGAGTTAGGGAGTTCTAGGTCATCTGAAAAACTTGTCTTAATACTTCGCTTTCCCAGCTTGCAATACACATCAGTCTAGTTTTGACATTTCTTTCCTCTTCCATCACTCCTGGCTTTTTTTCTGATCTTACCAGTATTTTTTTTTTCTGACTCCTTTTTTAAAGCATATTTAATTTCCTTTACTGCAAAGAAGAAGACAGCATAAAACAAATAGCATGATGGACCTGTTTATTGAAACTAAAAAACTCTTTGGTGATACTCTGAGGAAAAGTATTGAGAAGTAGGCTTTAACTGACTTGTTTCAAGTGGTGCTTATTATTTCCTTAGTGCTAACTGTCTGTAAAAATTACATAAAGTGTCTCTGTAATTTGTATGGTTTTGCTTTCAATTATTAAAATGAAAATTCTGTATGTTTATGTGGAGCTTCTAAATGTCCTGGTTGGGAAATTCTGGATTTATGCAGTTATGTGAATGCATTGTAATTTTCTGGGGAGTTTATACTGAGTCATAGATTGTTCCTACACAATTAAGATACTCACGGTTGTAGTTACACACGTTTAAGAGTTTGCAAGTTTAAAGGTCAGCATTTGCATGATACTTAAAAATGTGCCTTTTGTGGCATGCTGTAATAGTGAAGTAAAATACATGGTGAGTACAGGTGAAGGTCCGTTTCTGGAACTGTTCTGAATGCATGGTTTTTGACAGTATTCTTGAAACAGAAATTATTTTAGCCCATTGTAATGAATCTGGGTGTTCCAATTCAAACACAGAAATAATCTTATTTGCATGTGGATTCCAGTTGATAATAAAATATTAATAATTTACCTCAATCAATAGCACAGTAAGGATTAAAAGGAAAAACAAAGGCTTGTTAGGAATTGATAATATGTTAGAGATCTGTTTATAAACAAAATTTGAAAGGCTTGAACCAGCAAACTGTCCTGTACAGCGTCCCTAATCCAGCATTTAAAAACATACACATTTTTCTGGATGAGATCATGACACTCAAACTGTTAGGCTCTAACTGTATGAATGGATAATGCACACGATCCCAGTTTATTTGATGCTGATCTTAAAAAGATCTCTAAGTCAAGGTCACTGAAACCTTTGCTGCTTTAAGTGTATGGATACTTGAGAATGAATTATCTCTTTGAAGTCAATGTGCTTTAAATTTAGACTTAACTTATATGCTTAGGCATATCAAAGGATAATTCAAAAGAGAAACTGTTTATTTTCTTTAATTTAAGATCATTCTTGTGTTATATGCTAGTATCTTATTTTGTGGGGGAAAGAGAAAGCCAACAAAAGGGATTGAAAATATCCTAGAATTTTCTCCCTTTTTTTTAATTAAAAGCCTTTTTTTCCCAGAGGACATAAAATACTTTTTGCTTTGGTGGTATTCCTTTGCTTATTCATTTTATTCTCTGCTGAAAGAGAAGTTAAATGTGTTAAACTGCAAGATGCTGTATTTTCTTTCTTTTTTTTTTTTTTTCTGGTGGGAAAACATTCTCATTTCTGCTCATTGAAAAAATGTCGCATCCTGAATGAAAGTAATGTGTAAAAAAAAAAAAAAAAAGTATACTTGGAGCTGGCATTTTTATCACCAAAAGTTACACATACCATTTACGTAACAGGTCTGAGATTCCAGTGTGCTTTCAGAATTGCTTAATTCATTATCACAAAAATGCTGTTACGTATCATAGCAGGAGGAAAAATCATTGTCAGAGTGAAGACATTGAGAGTTATTTTTTTGCAGATTTATCTACCATATAGGTTGTAAAAACCACAAGTTTTTCCCGCTGCATATTTGAATATAATAGCCCTAGAAGCAGAAGTTACCACTTCTGCTGTACAAGTAGGGTAGCATCTTGGTTGAAATCAATGAGAATGTTCAGCTGAATTTGCTGAAAGCAAGATTTTAGTCAGTTACCTGTGCTGTGGTCATTTGGGACACTTTTGGGAACGGGAATACTGTGTTGGGTGAAATGAAAGGATCACCTGTTGAGAATGAAGGATTTAAACACTGTGGGGCTTGTTGCTGTGAACTGGCACAGGAGGAAAAATAGCAACAATGCTATTTTTCTGCTTCATACCTTAATTCCTAGGCAGTTTAACATACATATACTTCTGGATAATCCTTAGTATTTTGATTTTTGTATCCCAGTCTCTCTATTTTTGTGAACTTCTCATGGATTGTCTGTGCTCTGGAAGTGCTTTGCCACCTGGCAGGTGTTACTGAAATCTAAGTAGTAATAGGAAAATTAACATTAACACTTCCAAAGAAAGTCATAAAACACTCCCAGACAAATCTTAATGTTTTCTGCTTTATCCAGCAGAAGAGAGAACTTTGAGTTCGTTAGCGCATTTCATCTTCAGCAGCGGTCTATAAACCTGAGCCTGCTTTCTTTACAGCGAGGCAGGTTTTACTTTGTGAAAAAAAATTGGGACGGGGGTGTGGTTGCTGCAAGATCACAGTAGATGTCTGCTTTGCAGTTTGAACTCTCTTATGTCTGGTTCTTCAGTCAGTGGAACACTCTGGTCTGTAGTCTTTCCTGTGTGCAGAAGTTGTACAGGATTTATCTTTCATAGTAAGAAAATACAACTAGAAAAAAAGAGGTGCTTTTTTTCTGAAGGAAGAAGCTGCACTTGTGTGAGTAAAATGCATAGGAAGAATTGCAAGTCCTTTGCACATCCTTAGAAGCAGGAAGCCAATGTCAAATAGAAACCCCATTTCTATGTTGCCATACGTGGGGTAAGCTGAATAATAATAATAAAGCTGAATAAAACTAGTATTATTCTGCAGTATGACACTGCTGTAAATCTCTTCTAGTGCTCTGTAGCTTTACAGTCAGTTTAAAAAAAATTTCTCTGTTAACAGAGAATACTCATGCATTTATCTATAAACAGGCTTCAGTGTTGCAATGGTAATGAACATTGGTGTATATGCCATTAAACCATACAAATATTTGTTTGTGTGTCCTGGTTTCCTGGTCTACTGGTGCATCTCGATGTGTTTATTGAAGGTTTCCCTAAAGAAAGTCCACAAGGAACATGTTTGGAACATAAATGTCTAATCTGGGGAGAGAGGTGTTATTTTCATAATGAAAATGTCAACTTTCTCCTTGAGCTGAAGTGCTGCATGAAGATAAGCAAAAGTGCTTTAATTCTTGTCTATTTGGTCTTTGAGGAGCAAGTTTATGATCTGCCTTTGCAGAATTTGGTGGTTCAGAATCTTATGAGCCCAGTTGCACAGAAGAGAGGAGACAATTTTTTCCTTTGCATGCGAACCCAAGAATTTACATTTAATCATATGAAAAATCTACCCAGCTGATACCACAATGTGAACACCAAGGTACGTAAGCATGTACAAAAGAACAGTACCAAGTTGGACTTGGCAGTGTTAGGTTTATTTTTGGACTTGGTGATCTTAAGGGTGTGTTCCAGCCTAAATGATTCGGTGATTCTGAGTTCATCTGTAAGAGATCAGTTTAGCTGGTAATCTTCACCCTTCCTCCTGATGTCCCAGTAATTTGGACTACACTGGAGATATAGTTTCTGAGACTGGTCTCAGACACCTTTAGATTTTACTGCAGAATTTTTCCTAAGACTCATACTGAGCTTCTAGCGTTGTCCTTTCAATGGTGATGGACTTAAATACCTCAGCTGCTTCCCCAGTACCGTGTAACACAGAGCATTCGCCTTTGGTTTTCTGTCTGACCTGAGCAGATACTACTCACTTGCTACATGACCCTTCAGCTTCCCTTAAGCTATGGACATTGTCTGGTAAAGAGAAGCAAATAGTTTTTATATTAGGTTCTGCATTCAGCTATCAGCATCATGTTCTGTGTCCTTCTGGAAAAATTGTGGAGTGCAATTTTATATAATTAATCCTTTTCGTGGTGTTTAAAAGTTGCAGTGAGTTAGGGGAGTTATGGGAAGAATTTGGATCTTCAGGGCCAAGTAAAGGCTCAGTGAAAAACAGAGGCAAACAGGTAGAATATGTTGCCATGGAAGCCTTATTAATTGGCAATGCTAATAACTCCAGGTTGATTAATGCTTCTTCCTAAGATGTTTTATTAAACAAAAAAAGAAAAAAAAACAAACAAAAACCAACTTGCAAAATACTATACAGTAAATAGGGGTTGTGCCATGGTGCGCAAAGATGTGAGCTAATATATGTCCATGCAAGTAAATACTAACAAAATGTCACTTTGATTAGAGAAAAGAACAACTTTCTCTAATGGTCTAGTGGTTCCTTCATCTGCTTCTTTACATACAGTATAGACAGTGTAAGCATAATTTGAGATTCAGTATATGATTTGTTTTGAAAAAGCATTTATAATTTTTATTCAGTAAGTCAAAGTAGGATGTTTAAACTTAGGAATAAGCAAAAATTTGCGGGGTGAAATTGTTTGAAACTGCTTTAATTGTCTCTTGTCATTCTGCAAATGTTTTATTTTCTTTTGTGGTGAAGTGTTTAATAAACAATGTGTTCTTATATTTTATTATGTTTATTTCTAGTTGTATTAAAATTAGGCATGTCTTAAAAGGAAAAAATGACAAAAAGAATTTTTTTCAGTATCCTAAATAACCCTGACCAAGCCCTCACTTCATCTAATATTTTGTATTTCCATTTGTTATATTAATAATGTGTGAAGACATCAACTTTAGTCTTTTTTTTCATGGCTTCGTAACATTTCATTGTTTGTTTCCTTTAACAATCTTCAGCTGTTGCAATGTATCTTTTTTTGTTTGTTTGATTTTTGTTTTAACAGAAAGAAAAGGAATGAGGAAAATAATGTTCAAACAGGAACAATGTTCAAACATGAAATTGTTTTCCACATTCATTGGGGCAGAGGTCCTTCTCATCACAGTCTGTGACCATGTCTGTAACCATCCTCCTTCAAGGCAATAAACAGTAGCAGTAAAATGCAGGGTGACCTTCCTCTTGGGGATATTGGTTAGAAATTTATTATTGTCCTGAAGTTTGAGAATTTGTATTATATTTGAAGCTTCTGTTTATATTATGCTTTCTATTACAAAGTGATTGTGCTTGTCAGCTCTACAAATGCCTGGATTAGTCCTGTAATCCGTTGTCTAAGTAGCATTGTATGGAAATGAAATTCACAGTCTAATTTTGCATTGTATGAAGGAAGTGTCTATGTTATTGCTTGATGATTCTGATAAATGTTCTGGTTTTCTTGAGAATGGGTGAATAGAAGTTACCCACTGGAATATGCTCTCACGTCTATCTGTCCTTGTCACTGCTGACCGTGTTATTTTTTGTAGAGGCCTGCTATACTTAGGATGCACATTGCTTGTCTCTCCTTCACGCCTGTGTAGTTGCTTACTGTCCTTTCTAAAGCTGAAGTCTGGAGCCCAAGACTGAGATCCAGATCCAGATTTACCTTTACTGTAAACTTGAAGTTCTCCCTCCCACTATTCACAGATCCATCCTCCTCCCTGCTTTTGGAGACACTGTTGTCCTTTGAGAGCTCCTCACTGGATTCTCCTTAGGTCCTCTACTGTTATGTTACCTTACCATTTGTTTTCCCCAGATACCCTGACATTGCTCATAGTCTGCTGTTCTCTGCATTATCCGTTAAGTGTTTACTGATTATGCAATAGTTATTAATCTCATCAATCATTGCTCTTTTGTGTTGATCTTCAATGTTTTTCTGTATTTTTTCTTATTAAAAAAAATAGCACTTTATCCTTCCTGGTTCACATGAACTAATAAAAACTGGAGTTATAGAACTAATGAAAGTGAGATCTTGTCCATGAGCATTTATTTGAATTCAGTTAAACTGCTGATAAGGTTGATTATCTCCTTCTCTTTTTTTTTTCCCTTCTGACTAAGCTGCATATGTATGCATGTTTGTGAACCTTGAAACTTCTTATCTTCAGGAAGAGGACTGTAATTTAGTTTGTTCACTTAAGATTTTTTCTTATTGTTTGGGCTAATTGTTTGGTTTTTCTTTCTGTGGGATGAATATATATATTATTTTATTTATCACAGTCAGTAAACTTGGCTGTTGAGGAGATGGGTAACAGGAGGAGGCAGAGGAGGGAAGTATTTCTGCCTATGTGTCAGAGAAATTGGAAAACCTGGGGGTGTCTGACTGAGACTGAGGACTCAGTTCCAGATTCCTTGCTATTGAGTTGGAAGTTATTCCTGCTAGAGCTACAACTCTAGCTGCTGATTTCTAAGGTGTGTATCTGGGAATAGGGAAGCTCTGAAAGCACAAATCATTTTAAAATTTAAAAGAGGAGCTCTGGAGCCCACTGTCACTAGCCACTCTACGTGCTGGGATATCCTAAAGCCATAGATCCAGCAGCTCAACATGGGAATGACTAGAATACATGTATGTGGGTTTTTTAAAATAATATTTCCTGTATGTTGAGGTTATGTTTTTTCCTTGAAACATTTAGTTTTTGACAAATTGATAATTTGTTGGAAATTTTAAAACTCTAGGGATCAATAATAAATAAAGTTCATGTCACTGGCAGGATTTGGGCTTACTGTTTGAACTCAGAAGTGTAAGTTCACTGGCACTGCAGAGAGGATGTGATGAAGAAAAATACCGTCTGACCATATCAGAAAAGCATACATAGTTAATGATGAGAGGTAACTTGTAGGAAAGACAACCAGGTGTAAAAGACCACTGCTACTCTAAAAATTGGAATAGTTGGAATTGTCTGCTTGGTATAGTCTGTGGTCGTCTTGCTGGAAGTGGGATAGAAGATTTGATGTGTCTTGGAGTGACTAACAGAGGAAGACTGTACACTGATGTGGTCATCACACTGTGAGCTAATCTGCGTGAGTTGTGAGTAGTGGCAGCCAAAGTGTGCCCAGCTTTTGTAAAGCCGCTTTTTTGTCTTCTCTTTAATTGGAGGTTAACTGCTATGAAGACTGTGTGCATTCAGTAGCGGACAGAACTGAGCTGCTCTGGCAGTGTTCCAGATTTTTGTATTGCTTCGGAGCAGCAGAGTATGAGGACAGTAGCAGCCACAGTATTAAAGGTTTAAGATCTTTTTGTGAGTAATTATTTATGAAAATAAATAATAAATCAATATGGTAGCTTGTATATATGTGATTTAACTCTGCAGCTGGCTTTCTCTCTGGCCTGGTTTGTAGCATGAAGGAGCATGTCTGGCAGTACTGGGCAGTGAGCTCTCTGTTTCAGCAGCTTAATGGGCACCAATCATTGTAGTTTGCACCCAGCAACAGGAGGAATTTCCAGCAATAGCTACAAAGCTTCCCAGACAATTTCAACTGGTGATTTACTGGAGATGTCAGAAAGCTTTTTCTACTTGATATTCTGTACGTGAGGTTTGTCATCCTGTTGTTTGGATTTTTTCTTCCCTTCTTTTTCCTTCCTGCTGCTTTTAATAGCGAACAGTCTCTGAACTGCTCACTGTCTTCTATCTCACCTATTTCCCTTCTTTCTTCCTCTCTTCCTGTTATCTTTCTTTTTTTTTTTTGTTTTCTGCCATATTTTATCCTTGTTTCTTCTTTGTTATTATTGAGTTACCTCTTTAGACATGTATTATGAATAATTTGTACTGTAATGATGGTGAAGACAAACTAAATAAGATGCATGCATGTTGTTGTCTGGGAATAATTTACGACTCTTTTCCCTGCCAGTACAATAGTAATTGAGTGTATGGGCAAACTGCTGCATCTACATGGAATCAAGAGGAAAAAATGCCAAAAGGAACTGAAAAGGTCATTTTGACTAGTATTATTCAGCCTGTGGTTCATGAATCACTGCTGGTCCATAAACTGCTACAGAATGATCTTGGAAACAAGCATGAAATGTCCCAGGCGCACACACACTCCCACATGCTCATCAGGATTGTGTTGGAGTAGGTGGGCAGGCAAAGTCAGCAGTTGGCTCCTAGTCACTGTCCAAGACTCATTAAAATGTTTATTGCTGTCCAGTTCTGAATTTACCAGAGTTCTGTTGTTCTAAACAAATATTAGGTATCCCAGTTCCCAACTTCCTGTGATGCCAATACAATAATTAAACCTCAAGCTCTCTTGCTTGAGGAAATCGCTGTCTCTGGCTTGCAGTCCAGATCTCCTTCTGCAATGAGTTATAGGCTGCTTTCCATGCCTAACACCCTGTCTCTTGTAGAATAGTTTTAGACCCCCTAGTCCCATAATCCCAAGTCTTACAAATTTTCTTTGTAGCATTATGCTTCGTTTCCATCCATACTTGGCTGATAATTTTTTCCTTACCCCAGCCTGACAATTTTTCTCCTGTTTTCTCATGTTTGCTGTCAAGTGGTGGTCATAATGATCACTGTATTGTGTGTGTCCTGACACCTACCTTCTGTATCTGTGTGTAAAGCTTTCAGCAGTAATCCTACAGGAAGAGTCCAGTTTCGTCCTTGTAGCCTTGGAATACAGCATGCTTAATGAGATCAGGGCTAATACTTTCTTATGAGCATGCATCAGAAATCTGAGAAATTGACGTACTGAATTCTTCCTAATGAACACGTTTAAATACCTTGTTTTGTGATTGGTTTTGTACTGTAGCTAAATTGGGGTAATTTTCCATGGCACATTTGTGATGCAAATTTGAAATCCTTACCCTAAAGCATATAAATGGGGGGATGTTCTAAAGAAAAGGCATTGGCTATTTTGGAAAGTAGGACCAAGTATATTCACTTCAAGTATGATAAAATCCTTCCAAGTCTCTGACCCATTTGGTTGAAACAAAAACAGTAGGAGCAACAAGCACCCAGAGGCAATTAATTAACACATATTTCAATCCAGTTAAGACCTGGCAAAGAAACAGGCACCTACAGAAGTCCTATGTTGTGAGCAAGTAGCGGCTATAATAATAGTACTAATAAGAGAGTTGTAGGAGAATATAGTTCCTCCAGAGTGGCTAGATGCTTATTTTCACTGTATTGAAGGGATATAGAGAATGAAGTCAACTGGTACAAATTCTACTGTCTGTGCTTTTTTTTCCCTACTTTGTGAGGAACAGAAAAGTCAACCTCACTCTTGCAAGAGGAGAAGGAATTCAACAATATTAAGAAGGAAAACTGCCATGAACAAATCCAGGTATTCTTGGTTTTATCCTTTCAAGGAGAAAGAGTTATCTAATGCAAAAAACCCCTTTCTGATAAAGGCCAAAAATATAATTAAAATTCTTGACATCCAAAATGAGCAGGAGCTGATAAAGAGCCCTTTTAGTAAATATTTCCCCTTAGGACCCACAGAGGAACCTGCCATTACTCTCCACGCTGCTTTGGGAGGATGTAATTAAAGTAAAATGGGAACTTCTGAATAAAACAGGCAACGTGTGAAACCCTACAGATTTGAGGAAGAAAAATCCGTTTCATATTCATTTCCCCAAAGCATATGGAGCAGAGGCTGTGCTCACAAAAGAAACTGTTATACCAACTGCATGAATGGGGAAATTTGTTCTAGGAAATACGTAGAAGTTCTCAGGAGAAATCATGTGGTATCAGCTACGCTCCAGGCATCATTAGATCCTGCGTGGCTTTTTCAGAGCTCTGAGCCTGAAGACCACAGCCACAGTGTACCAGAATGAACGTGTCTTGGCGGTACTGGTATTGCTCAAATGAGCTTCACAAATGGGTGCTCTGTAAATGTGTGTGCTCTTGAAGGTGCATTTTCGTGAGTGCTCTTGGGTGTGTCAAGGTGGTGTGCCACAGAGCAGGACAGGATGTTATGGCTTGGCCCCCACAAGTAGCAATGTCTACTGGCAGTGAACTCGCATCACCACAGGGGGTTGAATTTTTGGTGTTGGCTTAACAGAGTAAAATTTTTAAAACCTTCCACCTAATATTCAAACATGCTTTTTGAGAGAGGAGGAAATCTCATGGAGAAGCTCTGGCAGATGTCATGTGCATTGAGGGCCAAGTAGGGCAGAGAGGTACAAATTAATGCACCTGTAAGGTATTCATTAAAATAACATGTTCTGTTTAATGGGCTGACACCTGGCATGTATGGGCTAGCAGTAAGCGTGTTTGTAGCTCTTGCCCTGTGAGGATGTTAAAGGGACATGGAGATGACTTTTGAGTGTGATAATGGTGGAAAAGTGTCAGTAGTGGGGAAAGGGGCAGAGGGGAGTGTGTGGGATTTGAGGAGGGGACTTCATCAGTGGGCCAGAAAACTCCTCTGGCTCTGCTGCTCCCGGTACAACTAGTTGTGTTGCATAACACAACTGTGGCTACTGTCCTGCTGCTTCAGTTGTACTTTCTGCCCTTAGCACTGTTACAAAGGCAGAATCCAACTTTATCACAGATCTTTGGGAAGAAAATGTCTTTCAATTTTAGTCTCTCTTCTTCTCTAAGTTGTTTTTTAATTTAGCTGCTATTTAGAAACAAGGGCAGGGTCAGTCTTCCTTGAAACTGCTGTGCAGGGATTTCTTGGGGGGAAATGGAGGGTTATCTTGAAGGCTGTGGTGCAGGGTGGCAGGAGGACCAGCACATGAATACTCACTCTGGAGTCCTGCCTTCTGTAGCCTTCATCCCTCTTGTTTTAGATATTCATGGTTTATATTGGCTTCCCTTCCAGTGGTTCCCATTCTGTGTGACAAGTGCATACTCTTCATTTTCTACCTTCTCATTGCAGCTCCTAAAGAGCTCTCTGATTTTTTTTTTTCTTTTCTCTTTCTCACCTACTTTGTTTGCCCATTGGTTCCCAGTTTTCTGAGCTTCTGCTCCTGCAACGGTCTTGGGCGCCTTGCTCCAATCTGCCTGTTCGGGTTTTGTTACAGCACCATTTGTCTCATGGACTGAACAGGTTCCCCCATGTCACTTTTAGCTGCTGATCTGTTACCACCACTGAAGAAGACATTTTCTGTCTTTGTCCCTGTAGTCCCATGCTGATGGGAATGGGTGGCCTATTCCAGGCTTGGGTTCTTTTTACAGATCTGTCTGTGGATGGTAGCTCTGTGGACAAGCTTCTCGAAAGCATTGACAAAATGAACGGACTCTGCAAAAACAGTAGGTGTTGAATGAGCTCTAATGGATGTGTTCAAATTAAGATCTGTGAAAGGTCTGCCTGGTATTTCAGTCATTGCTGAGCTGTCTGTAAAGTCTACCCTATCTCTAGTGCAGAGCCTTCTCTGCTGGGCTTCAAGTCCCTGAGCTGAAAAAGGAGTATCTAAAATTTTCAAAAAAAAAAAAAAAAAAAAAAAAGGTTGCCCTCAAAATAAATCTAATGTCATATAAATCATTCTGTTTCCCTCAGCATGTCTATTAAAAATAGAAGGAATTTTTCATTCTAGTCTGAAAAAGAGCTGAGAAATTTCAGCTCACCAGTTAAAACCCACCAGAGCAACAGACACATAAAGGCAGTGTCGGTTTTAATCACTGGCACCAATATAAACTAGAATAAATACGTATATAAATATTACAATTGGAAAGGTTTTAATCTCTACCCAAGAGTAGATTGGCTTCTCCTGCTACCTGAGGAGCTGATACTTACAACGTCAGTCCTGGTTCCCTGAGGGAGAGCTGAGATAGAGTTGGTGTGTCATTTCTCAGAAAACAAATGAGCAAACAGGATATTTCTTTTTACAGCAGCATTAGTGGAACTTGCAGAATGCTGTTTGCATAGGTCCTAGTAATGTGCTTGACAATGTTTCATATGGATTACGTTCAAAGCTAGTATACTTGACCTGATGCATTTGTTTCAAATAGTGCTTTTTTGAAAAATGATCCTTCAGGTTCTCTAGAAACTTAAGGGTCTGCTGGCAAGTTGAAACAGAGAAGAGCTTTGTAATGGATGAAACTTGGGGTAATGAAAGCATCCATTTTGTTTTTCTGTAGTCTTTTTCATCCTACCTATTATTTGAAAGTGTTTTTTAATACTGCAAAGCAGAATTTTCCAGGGTGTTCTTTACATGCTGCCCTCTGATGTACGATGGTTAGGCAGCCTGATCTCATGGAGCAAAAAAAATAGTGTGCGTAAGATTTTTCAGAAAAACTTGTTTGTTAAAATACTGTTCTGGATTCTAAACTCTGTAGGAGGTGGCACATTTGTTTTTCTTCATTATTGCTTATTTCGTGCAATGTGTTGCTTGATGAATAGATTTCTTTCAAAACTAGCATTCAGAAATTGGAGGAGGTGCTAAAGGAGAAAAAGTTATTCTTGTACCTTATTTTTGAAAAACTGTAATTATTAGATGAATGAAAATAAGAATATAAAAAGACCAGTCTGCTGTAAAAACCTAATTTATCATTTCTGAAAAATATAGTTATAAATATTTAGAAATCAAGCACTTTGAAAAACATGGGTTGTCTGACATCAAATGTGCACTGCATTTAATAACATTTTAAATTAATGGGTATAGCGAGTGAAGGGTTCAGCACAGATTGTACTAATTTCCTAATGATTTTAAAAGCAATTTTAGCATGTATTATTTGCTTACATAAGCATCATAAGCCTTGTCTGTCTTAAATTTTCTCTGAGTATCTTAATTGCTTTCTTCTACCTGCTGATCCCGAGTACTTCTACAGTCCTAGGGGAGGGCACTGCTCAGGACTATAGCTAATTTAGACCATCCACTGGTCTTTTTGTATGAGGGCTGGCTGCTGGCTTTAGCTTTGGCTGTCATCCTTGCTTACTGCTGGTAGTTTGAGACTAGACAAGCTGCAAACTCAGCTGGACGTGGATTTGCATTTTTAGGCTGCAACTGGATTGCCGTGTTCTTGGACTGGCAGCCAACTGTTTAGCTTGTGGAGAGTTTACAGAGCAAGTTACTTGGCTGTGTTAGGTTTTATTTTCTGTAGTGGCTAAATGACATTCTGTTTCTGGCATTTAGATCTCTCCTGGGCAAGCTGCCTTCTATCGTTTTCTTTCAAATCCTCTTACCTGTGCTTCTGCCAGGCTTGCATTCACCTGTCAGTCTCAGCTTCTGCTAGGATCTGCCTCAGAAATTAAAATTTTTATTTTTTTTTTATTTTTTTTATTTTTTTTTCCCTTCAGGAAAAATAGCTTTAATGAAATTCATGTTTTTAACCAACTTTAATATTGAAATAGAAATTACAAAAGTTAGAGATGACACGCTGCAGTAATATCTGACTAGTTCTTCCCTACTTTTTGTAGGTTTTCCCTAGCAGTAGGGGAAAGGCTATTAAAGTTTGTCTTCTCTGGTAGCTTCTATTTTAAGCAATTAAATTTTAAATTAAATTTTAAGCAATTAAAGATAATCTGTATGTCACTTAAATACAGATCTCAAGCTTTTAGACACAATTGTGCTAGGGTGGCTCTAGTTCCAGTCATGCCTTGTTTTGACTGGCTACAACTTCTAGCATGTAGCAGAAGTTCATACAGAATATTTTGTGGAAATGAGAGTCAGAAACATGTCTAATTCAGTTCGGTTGTATTTTAATCTGTGTACTGGCTGGGTTTGCTGAATTGTTTTTAGTTGTGGGCATGTAAATCACATTGCTGCTGTTGCATTCTTTCCATGTGATTCGAGAGTGCAATATATACCTTTCTTGGAAGGAGAAGGTTTGGATGGTATCTGCAAGAAGTGATGCTGTTGCCTGTTTCACGCTGTTCCTGTGGTTCGTCAAGAACCACATCTGAAAGTAAGGTCTTGTTAAAAGACTAGCTAGTGCTATACATTTATAAGATATTTTTCTCACGTATTCTGAAATCAACTGCTCACCATTTATGGGGACTAAGCTAATCTCAAGGATAGAATGGTTCATTAATTCCTAGCTTTCTCTATCATCACACTTAATGCTA
This sequence comes from Eurystomus gularis, assembly GCA_013400335.1. NCBI lineage: Eukaryota > Metazoa > Chordata > Aves > Coraciiformes > Coraciidae > Eurystomus > Eurystomus gularis. The sequence goes on along the minus strand of VZZY01024484.1, from coordinate 28,271 downwards.
GAGACTGCAAATGAAATGTTTTTATGTTTTAACACCATGAGTAGATTTCCCACTTCTGGTCTGTTTGTGTGTGTACATTTCAATGTATTTATTTATTTTTAATTAAACCCTAAATTCTGCTAGTAAGTAAATAGTCAAGAATACAGCTGGCTGAAGTTTTTATGCAAGAACTACAAAAGGATTTTGACTATACAGACATATGTGCACACATGCACACACAAATGTGTATGTGCATATAAAAATTATTAGCAAAAAACCCCTGCTCCACAGTTACCTTTTTTGTTATTAGTTGGAAACAATATTAAATTGTAAATTTAGTGTCAGCTAGATGTATTTGCATTTTAAGGTGATGTGAGCTTGCTGTGTCTTAAAGGAATGACACTGTGCCAAACCTTCTAGTGAGGTTTATTAACTGAGTCTCAGTGCTAACTAACCTGTGCTCTGCTTTGAGGTACTTCCATGGTCTTACATTTCCCGGTCCTTCTCCATGTATGTTGTAAGGCAATGAGTATCTTCACCACTAGTGTGGATTAAGTAAATACTTTGTTGCACACAAACACCTGCAAAAATGATTTTGTTCCTCTTGCATTTTTTGTTTGAGCTTTTCCAGATGACCTACTGTTATTAACTGAGAAGAAAGTGGAAGCCTAGATGAGGATAGTGTAGAGAATGCACAGACTAGGTGCAGTGTTGTTGAGATTGGGGCCTGAGCTGTGGGCCTCGAGTTGGACTTGACCTGTGGATGAATCACAACCTACCACAATGTTTTGTTTTTCCTATTGGTTTCATGTTCCAGAGGCAGAACCTGGCCCACCTCTGTTTGTGGTGGTCCACAGGTGGTCATGGTTGGGGTGGTGGGCAAGGCCAGGGCTACTTTAACCAGAAGCTGATCAGTCAGAGGAGCTTTCTGTTGGGTGTGGCTTCTGTTGGGGCTGATTGCATCTTGCTGAGCTCTCAGTGGTGTCCTTCCATGTGAAGGGCCACAGAGAGAGCCATCTCTGTCCGTTGTGTCCAGCAGGCGATGCTGGCACCACAGTGGGCAGCGGAGGACCTGAGTCCATAGGAACCTATGCGGGATTGTTTGAAAGAAGACTTCTGAGGGGATGTTGCTGAGTTCAGCATTGGCCTGTGAGATCAGGCAACTGATGGCAGCATAAAATGATGATGGCTGAACCAGCACAACAGAGGTCTCTATGTGGTCCTTTACAGTGCTGAAAGTCCTATCTGTCATTGCAGGAGAGTTACAAATTACCTCATCTTGGGTTTCTGTGTCTCTGCTAATGGTGCATAGTAATACTGTTTCCCTGTGTTTGTGTTGGAGAACTTTGAAACATGGTTGGTCTCAGGGGTAGACCCAAGGTTTGTACATGTCAAGAATCCTAGGTCTGTGAAGCTCTGGAACATCTGGGCCTGTTCTGGAAATCACTTTCTTCCAACTGTCCATCAGACCCTAAGTGTGGTGAGTTTCAGTTTGTATCAGAGGGCTTTTCTTCAGTTGGGATTTAGACAGAGCATTTTGCTTTGCTTTTCTTTAAAAATAAATCAGATTCAATCAAAGTTTTATGAAGAGTTTCCTTATTTACCTTTTGTATTTTAAATATATCTTAGAGCTATTTTGCCTTTAGTTTTTGGAGATGGGAATGGATTGCATTTATCGAGGTCTCTTGTTATGTGTGCTTATTGTCTTCTCATGCGCTAGAGCTTTTACTTGACCGGAGTCAATGTCTGTCCATTGAAAGCTGTTGTGTGTCAGTAGCCATTGTCTTGTAAATTTGCACTTCGAAATACTACCATTATGCAGTGAGTTTTGTGAGTGCATGTTTACTGCTTCAAATACTTTTATTTTGCTCCCTTTATTGCTTATTTACTTGCAGGCATTTGAATTGTCTGACTTCATTGCACTTGAGTTCAGAGTTGCTGATTCTGTGTCTTTGGTCTAGACTCCGTCCTTTTAAATAACAGTAACAAAGTGCTGTCATGATGACTGGGTTCCCGTCTCCAGTATAGAAGAATTGTGTCTGCTGCTTCTGAAAGCTTTGCCTAAGTAGGCTCTGTATAATTGTAAGATTTTAGATAATTGTTTGACATTTGTCCTGTGTTTTTTACCTAAATGGAGAACTGTTTAAAAATTCCATGAATGAAATTCCATCTCTTCCTTCTCTGCTTTGCTAGTGGCATTGTCGTGCATGACTGGGGTTTTAAATATTTCTTGGAACAGATGCAGTTTGTGTCATCAGGCTTCTCTAAGGTGGATACATAGTGTGGGAAAAAATGTGTCTCCAGAAGTGTGAGGAGGTATGGACTGAGCTTCCTCAGTCACACAGGAACTGGGCCTCGGGTGAGGCAGGTATTTTGGTAGGATTAATAAATCATTATTTCAATTTCACTGTCAGTCAGATGATATTCATTCACAGAATCATAGAACCACTTAGGTTGGAAAAGACCTTTAAGATCATAGAGTCCAATGATCCAGATGTTTATAGAGGTGACTTTTATCTTGTTGTCTAGTAGGAGCTGGGCTGCAAGGACTATAGGCAGCCCTGAGGTTGCAAATCCCTCACTGGAAAAATCTAAGCTATTATATGTGTGGTTGCTACTAAAGGATTATAGGAACTGGACCCTCTGCTATGTAAATGGGGGTGCAGGAGGATTCCCATGCATCTGTGCCTTAACTTTTCCTCACTCTTATCAGCTCTATGTGTATAGCAAGGCAAGGGGTGCTTTGGCTCCATGCTGCTGTTCTGTCAATAGCAGATCTATCTAAACTGGCATCATTTTCCCATTTCTGATTTCTCAAGCTGCCTCTTTCCATTTCTCCAGAGAAGGATGTTGGTTTTCCTTGTTGTGGAAGTTCTTGTGTTGGTTCTTTCTCTATCCTTGGTCTGTGAAATCATCCAGGTGAAAAGTAACTGTAGACTGAGAAAAGAGAAGCAGCTTTGAACAGATCTGTCCACATAATGAGAAAACTATCAGCACTGTGTAGAACTGTCCTCTGTATTATTACTATTTTTAAATGTTTTAAAAATCAAAGTAAAAACAAAACGTAGGAATTACTCTTATTGAGCCAGACCTGAGGTCTGTCTAACCCCATATCCTTTCTGACAGTGGTCAAGTGATAGTTTTGAGAAGATTACAGCAGCAAGGTAATGACTCCCCCCTCCCTCCTCTCCCACCCTTCAGTGGTATGTGACTCAGGATATTTTCCTGACATAGGGGTGATCTCTGTGTGGTTATTAACCCTTACTGCACTTCTCTTCCATAAATCTGCTGGGCCTCTCCTTAAGGCTGTGTAGGGTTTTAGTGTCCACAGTATCTTATGGCAGAGGCCCACAATTTAGTTCCAAATTGTGTGAAGATGGCTTCCATTTGCTCATTGTGAACATGCTACCATTTGCTCCCTAGCGCTTGGGCTACAGGAGGTACAACTGATCCTTCTCCATCCTAGGTGTGCTGCCTGTGAACTTTACCAGCTACTGTTACATCCTGGCTCCTTCATCCCCTTTCTAGGCAGCTGGGTTCGAGCTGTATAACCATTGATTCTGCGGGAAGAGGAGCAGAACTGTAGGCAGCATTCAAGGTGCAGGCCCACAGTTGGTCTGTCGGCAGTGTTAAGCTAGTCTCTATTTTGTTCTCTTTTCTGAATAACTCCTAATAAACCTGCTGGTCTGTTTTGACTGCTGAGTGTTTTGCTGGTGGTTGCCTGAAAACATGTATTTTGTGTTGGAGGAAAATATGTAGTGCTGTGTTCAGCAGCCTGAGAGAGAGGAGGCAGCTGCTGCTCCATGCCCCTAGGTCCAACCGGTGATGAGACTGAAATGTATCCCCAGCAGGCATGAATAGGCATGAATACCTGTGTATATGGCCAGCACAGAGATAACACAGGTGGACACACAGAGCACTCACACAGATACAGACAGCTTTGACTGAGGAGAGTGGAGGTCTTTCAGTGGGAATGTGTATATGCATACATACAAGGAGGATCCTTCCAGCAGCTGGGCTTGGGCACCCAGTATGCCCTGAGGATGCCCCTGGATCTCAGTCTCACCCGTTGCTGGCACCCTGGTGACATCACGAGCCCCCTGGTCCCCACAGCCAATGCGCCCCCTTCTCACCCCATTCTCTCATCCGTAGTGTTACATAGGTGCTCTCAAGCCCAGAGCTGGCCCTTGGAGACCTGCTTTAAACCCCTTTCTCCCATGCCAATTCACCTGCTCTCCAGCTTGGTCTTTGCTAGCACTTGCATGATCATAAATTTGATGAAATACCAAAATGCCTTTCCCTTGCATCCAGTCGTGTGTCCCACACCCTGAGGCAGCAACTCACCTTAGTCCAAAAGGTGACCAGGAGAGCTGCTGCCAGTGACTTATCTTGCCAGATTCCACACTCTGGGGCTGAGGATTTCCTGGGACAGGCAGAGTGTTCTCTGCAGGAATCCTTGTTTTGAGCTATCACGTTCCATTGTCCCTCTCCACTCCTCTGGGTTTGTGAAGATGGGCCTTTGGTGGGCTGATGGGCTTGGGAGTAGCCTGGAAGGGTGTTGCTTGTGTAGATGAAATATGATTATCATTCCAAAATTATACTTCCAAGTAGTAGTCTTCGGATCAGAGCCCATTATTTCACCTATGACAACTATGATTTGTTTCTTTTCCATTTGCGTTGCCTTTCAGAAATGTAACTTTTAAACTTTTTTTTGCAATACATCCATATTTTTACTTTCCTGGCTAATTTAAATATTGTCAACAAGCCTTGCACCTCACTATTCACTTTTTTTTTCTGGTACTATTAAGAATATGTTGAGTAGAGTAGGTCTTAACACAGACCAGCAAAACTACTGACTTCCCTCTGAGAGCAGATCACTGCTTATCTTTTCTTGCTTTTAAAAAATTATCTATGCAAGTTAAATTAGGTACTGTTTTGATTTAGCAGACATAGAAGTTGTCTGTCTTTATTTTCAGGGGTTTTGCCTGGTGTAATTTTAAGCTTGCCATTGGTAATGATGATTCTGTCATTTTCTTTTGGAAATTGTTTCATACTCTAATACCTTTTTTGTCAGAATTTAGGTACTCAACAGTTTTATTCTATCATTCATAATAATTTTCCCAACCTTTGTAACTTTCTGAATTAGTCCTGTCATCCTTCAACGTAAGGAGATTCCTGTGCACCTATGTTAAGCAGATGAAATATATTCAGTTTTTCTGACTTTCCCTTATAAATTCAGTGCTTCCCTCACTTTTCCTGTCTTAAAGACTTCCCTTCAGGATCCAGCAGAACTGAGTATCTTGTTCCATCTGTGTTCTTTTCCATTTGCAAGAAATGCATCTCTGGTCAGTATGATTTTCTGGTCAGTCTGATTTTCGGACAAGCCTGAGGCTCCTCATTTGGTAAACTTTGAGTGTTGGTTAACTATCTATCTATCTATTTATATTGGGCCTTCTTTTTCTTAGGGATGAAACCCATGGGCATAGTATGCAAATTGTGAAAAAAGGTATTGCTTTCTTTTTTAGAAAACTGTTATAGTGAGCGTCATATCCATATAAACAAATAATTAATGTATTCTTCTTTATTTACCTTATTTTTTATAATTTTTTTATTTTCTGACAGTTTCTATGAGTGTCTATCTTGAAAAAAACAGATGTAAAATGATTTTATGTGTGTTTTGCGTTAGTATTTTCTCCTTTATAAGCATACCTGGTTCTGATGTTTTTCCTGAATTATTATTGTGGACCGTTGTTTTCAGTTTGAGGTATAAGAAAATATGCCTGTCTTGATCATTCCATAGCAGATCCATACCTCCAGTCATTCCACTTGATTTTATTCAGATTTTAAGAATATTTTTTGTCAATTTTTTTTTATTTCTGTAGTGTATCTGTGGCTTCTGGTCAGCCCTTTCTGAAGGGCTGCAAAGTCTACTGTGGAAACAGAAGCAGGGCAGCGAATCACCTCATGGGCTGATGCACTGCTGCAGGGGATGGCACCAAAGGCTTTGCTGTGTTGAAGTCCTTTGGGCAAATAAGCATTCCTATAGCAGGTTTTGCTTTTTTCCTAACCCCAGGCTCCTAGTGATCATTTCCCGTCTGGAGTTTTTTGTCGCTGGAGATTGAGTGGGAAATGCTTGCTCTTTGCCAGGATCGAGCTGGAAAATTAACATGTTCTGATATAGGGATCCTATAAATTTCTGCCTGGGGCTGTGGAAATAATTGCTGATTAAACTTGGTATGCTGGTTCTGCAACGGTGGCTGAGTATCTGTCATTTGTTTCGCCAACATAAACTTTGTAGCCCCCCCACTTTGGTTACTGGTGTTGGAGCACACATCAAGCTGGAAAGGAACAATATGTCCTGATGCTGTATGTGCTCTGCTATGTATGGCAAGCAGAAGTGTTCAGACACAGAGACATCTGCATCTCTGGTCCCCAGTCTTCACACCTGGGCCCAGTCCCACAGAGTTGCTATTTTTTTGTTTTGTAAGCAAGAATGTTTCTTTCTGCCATTATGAAGTGTTGGATTTTCTTCTTCTGGGTCAAAGTTGACTGTCTCAGCTTTGCATCTTTCAAATACAAAGTTCTTGTCTGCAGCTCCTTTGGAGCTCTGCTCTAAAACACATGCTAGGATGGCAGGTACTGCTTGGAAGCTTTGAGCAAAACCTCGGTCTCTCTGTGCTGAGCAGCATGCCATACACACAAGAGCCTGTGCTTACAAACTGATTATACAGAACAAGTCAAAAAAAGGCAACAGAAAGCTCTACTCTTCACAGAATCAAAGGGGTTGGAGGAGACCTCAGGAGATCATCTAATCCCTTTTTAAAGACAAGGCAGTCGAAGCTAAGTTACTTAACACTATGTAACTTCAGACTGGAAGCCCATAGGAGGGGAGAGGTTTAAGCCTAAGTATCCAGTGTGGTAGAACATGACATAATTGTAAGTCCAGACTTTGATATGACTCCATTCTTAAGGAAGAAATATAAACAGAATACCCTTTAACTGAAAGCTGAAGATATTACTGGATGTAAAAGCAACTAAATACTAAATTTAATGCATCTCATTTAAGAAACATTTTGCACAGAATGAGCTGCATGGGCACTAAACATGTTGACCAAATGTGAACACTTGTTACAGGCCAGCATAGAGCTTGAGGTGTTGTTCCACATCTCTAGGCTTGGCAAAGAGCAGTGCTTTATTCTCAGGGTAGTAAGACTGCAGTCACGCGGGGTACAGTATGATCTGTCTCTGGGGAAATTAGTCCATTCATCTCATCAGGAATTGATTCTGGCAAGTGACTGGTAAATGTTACGACACATTATTGCCTTTCTAATGTATTCTTTCTCTCCCTCACTTTGTATCTGTGCTTACAAAATGTGTATGGTGATTTCTGTTCCTAAATGTACTGCAAGGAATTATTGGTATAATTCACAAATAACAAATGAGCATCAGTTATAAAATTGAACTGATCCTTGTAGCAGTAAGAATTTAAGGAAGCAAGCAACAATATGAATCACTTAGCTGGAGAAGAAGAAATATCTAGATGCAAATGGCATTTGGCAATCGAGTAGAAATAAAGCAGTCTGAGTGCAGTATAATCCAAACCCCAGCCCTTTGCATTATTTTTAAAGCAAACTGAATTGGTCAGCTGCCGTTCTCTTCTAAGATTTCAAAACATTGTAAATACCTAAATGTCTGTTCACTGGTTTAGGATGTTGCCAAAAGCATTAAAAGAATTGCTGTCCTAAATTAATTAACTTTTGTTTGTTGAATCTGTAGTGTGGAACACAAGTGTCAGTTTTATTCAGACAGAAGGGAAGATTCATCTCCAGGCCATAACTGATTTTATCCTGGCTTAATGAGTCATATATTTCCACTTGACCTGAAAGAATGTGTGGTTTTGTGTTTTTGTTTTTTGTTTTTTGTTTTTTTTCCCAAATAATCGCTTCAGGCCACATATAACCTCATCATTTGCAGCAGTGCAATTTAACGGATTTAATGCAAAATACTTGAAGCTGTTTGATGGTATGTTTGACTTAACTACAGGGGAAGCAAAAAAATATTTGCCTGGCCTTCAGTTACAGGAAAATACATAATAGAAGTCAGCAGATATGAAATAATTTTAAATGCCAAAGTCTGCCTGCTATGCTACATGGCTGCCTCTTCTCTTGCTTTGAGCACATCCTTGCCCACTCTCCTGCCTAGTGGCATCTTTCCTAAGGTAGCACTGGACAAGGTGTGGGGTGGGATGGGGTCCTGCTTCCAGGCCCTGCCCACCTGGCAGCCCTGTGGGGCTCAACACGTGCACATGGTCCTCCCCAAGAACTTGTCATTGGGAGTGAGTATGGTGATGCAGAATAGCTTTCATTGATTTGCTTTGGTTTTTTAAAGTGTTGTGTGAGCTTTAGGCGGAGGGACAACGCATGTCGAAGTGAGAAGGCTGGGGTTTGCCATTCTGCTTGTCCTTC